>CAKAOJ020000201.1:120000-525000 GCA_916701645.2 Sebastolobus alascanus | reverse complement strand
TTAAACTTTTTTTATATATTCCTTTTTTACATTTTTCGGACATACTATTCTTTGACTGTTTTTAAACTTTTTTAATTTATTTTTACATTTTTAGGACATACTATATTTTGACTTTTTTTTTAACTTTTTTTATTAATTTTTTATTAAATTTTTAGGACATTCTCTATTTTGACTATTTTTTAAAACTTTTTTCATTTATTCCTTTTTACATTTTTCGGACATAGTATACTTTGACTTTTTTTTAACTTTTTTAAATTAATTTTTAAATTTTTTTTTTACATTTTTAGGACACACTATATTTTTACTATTTTTAAAACTTTTTTTCTTTTAATTTTTTTTTTTCTTTTATATTTTTATGACATACTATATTTTGACTTTTTTTAAACTTGTTTAGTTATTTTCTTTTTACATTTTTCGGACTTAGTATACTTTGACTTGTTTTTAAAACTTTTTCCATTTAATTTTTACATCTTTATGACATAGTATACTTTGTCTTTTTTTTTTAACACATTTCTTTTTTAACACATTTGAAAAAGTTTCACTCTGTAGCTGTCCTGTGCTTCTTCTTATTCCTCTTCTCTGATGCCATGTTTTGGTTGACTGAACCCTGAGTAAGCACGGCTCTGGATTCAGCCAATGCAGCTGTGCCGGCTGGGTCTCTTATCCGGGGTTTTAGCAGTGATGCAATGTTTCCAGATGTGGAACAAGAGAAAAAAAAAAAACTCTTATTAGTTGAGCCTTTAAGGAACAGCAAATATTTAGCCCTATCTTGGTTTGTTTGATTGTTTTTTTACTGTTTAAACCTTTAAGATTAACAGTGTGATTACATAACCATCTTTGTCAACTTTTGTATTTTATTTCTTATAATAAAGGCTACAAAATAAATGTGTGACAGTGTGTTTATTGTGAGCTTATCATGTTATTAAAATGACATTTATTCGGCAGACATTTAAGTCCAAAGTGTAATAAGTACATTTAACCTCAATAGGAACAAGAGCGAGATATCAAACATGTTTTCTTATTATTTGTTTCGTGTAGGTTTCTGAGTAAAAGTGACATTTTTAGAGAGAGTATAATCATGTTTACTCTCTTCTTGTGTTTGTGTAGCTGACATCACTTTGACACAGCCTGCCGTGTTATCCATTTAAGAGAGATGTGTGGCAGTATTACTTTCCTTATTTGTGTAAGATCTTAATGAGCTTGTCTGGTTGAATAAGAGTTAAAGGAGATCCTATAGCTGCTTAGTGAGTTCAGTGAGGTGGGAGGACAGGCTTGTTGTTGGACGACTCTGTGCTGTGGTTTGTTGCCAGATTTCCTCCTCAGATCTGATGGACAGAGACTTCTCATTATCAGCCTCCTACACTGAACCTGCAGGGAGAGCATAAGAGCGCCTCCTGCTGGATGAACGCAGACATTAAAATAAGATGTTTTATTGTGTGGATAGTTCAGGACAGTCAATTGTGCTTTTGCAATATTCACATGAACACTAAACCACTTAATTAAAACAATCTTGGGTGGAAATGTTTGATTTTTCACAACACCACCACTACACAGCCTCAAACAGAGTCAAGCCCTCTCTGCAGGGCCTTCTGCTGTATTGAACTGCATTAGTTTGCACTTTATTTTAAATTGGATTTCACTAAAAACACCTCTGAGCCTGTGCATAGATGAATCAGATGTTTAAATATTAGATTAACATTGACTGTTTTGCACAATTGTCTTAAGGACTGAATGGCTGAAAACCTTTTGCAGCTAAACTTTTTGATGATTATTCATCAGAAATCTCATTGTGTAAATATTTTGTGAAAGCACCAATAGTCAACCATACAAAAATATTGTGATATTGGATTTCCTCCATATCACCCAGCCCTAAATGCCATTCATAAATGATTTCAAAAAGGTACAGTGAAGACCACTAATTCAATATATGATACAATTGTTTGTATCCCTGAAGAAACACATCTTGAAAAAAAAACCAACACTCAAATATCTTCATCATTTATTTTTAATTTCTGGTTTGTACATTTTTAATAAAATGTGATGACCCCAAAATTCACAGATGAAAGTAGAATTACTAATAGTGCTTTGTCCAAACTATTCTGCATGATGAGTAGCAGTTTCTATTGCTCTCTTTAGGAGGAAACATTCAATAATTAGGTACTTTTCTGCAGGAACACAGGCTGTGTGCACCATGTATGGTCCGGACTGTGATTTGCTGCATCAGTGTCTGCCAGTTGCAGCTATTCACACCTGTATTGGTGATGGGTGGCCGGGTAGAGAGCTTGGCAGACACATCTCAGAGAGCTAAACCCGATTGGCTGATCGCTCAGATGCCCCTGGCGGTGGTCAGGCACTGGTTGACCACCTCCAGCAGCGAGGAGTTCTCCAGCGCTGCTGCAACTCTCTCTTTGTCTGCCAGCTGTTTGTTCACTGCAAAACATATCAGAGAAAAACACTCACATAACATACAATCAAGTCCTCACATTTAACAGTGTTATGATTAGTGGGGAATATGATCTAATATCCCATCATGCCTGCTGTCTCTGTGTGACATTTACCTGCTTCCTCTGAGGCGTGAGTCCCGGGAGTGATGTGGACGTCAATCTGAGCAGAAACAGAAAAACACGTTTAGACAGAAAGAACGACGAAACACAGAAATCCCACAGAAATGTTGTTCATATTAACTAACAATCAGTCAAAGGACGTGATGTTGAATATGCATCTCTACCAACACACACACACACACACACACACACACACACACACACACACATACTTTGAAGCGGTCTGGCAGGGAGCGCAGCAGCTTCACTTTGATTGACAGACCAATGAGTGTTGCCATGCTGCAGTGGGGGATGGTGGGCGTGAACTCAATACCCACAATGCTCTCTTCATCATTAACCTGAGAAAAATACACACAGATAGAAAGAGACTTAATGAGCAACATAATGAACGCAATTAACTTCTTCTTTACTTGTTAAGGACGTAAGGTGTTTATGCAGTGAGGAAGGCTGGAGAGTGTTAAAGTTACTTTACTTATTTATTTCTCTTGTAAGTGCAGTAAAAGTTCTGTAAAGTCAGGTCAGTAACAGACAGAATGATGGAGTAAAGGGATGAATTGTGGTCAAGTTCAACCTTCTTTTAACTTTTTCTTCACTTAAAATTGGAATATTGGTAAATCCGTCACAGAATATCTTGCTTTTTGCCCCATTCACCCCGAGGTAAACCTAAAATAACCACAATTAAAGGTACGTACCTTGACTCGGACTTGCTCCACGACATTGAGTTCCTCCAGAGACAGAGGATGCTCCGGGTCGTTGATGGATCTGATCAGATGTAACTTCAGTTAAAGAATTTAAAGCAACACAATAAAAACAAAACAAGTTCTGCCTTTGTTCTGTTGTAAAGGTACATGCTGACTAAAAACTGTGTTGTCTAATACGAGGAATTATGATATTATTACTGTATATCAGTAATACTTTATTGGTCCCTTGGGGGGAAAGTCACGAGCTTCCCAGTAGTATATAATACTTGTACTTTTACTTCAGTTGAGTAAGATTTTGAATGCAGGACTTTTGTATTTCTACATTTTTAGGACATACAATAATTCGACTTTTTTTTAAACTTTTTTTTATTTATTTTTACATTTTTAGGATATACTATATTTCGAGCTTTTTTTAAACTTTTTTTATTTATTTTTTTTTTTTTACATTTTTCGGACATACTATTCATTGACTGTTTTTAAACATTTCTTTTTTTTTTTTTACTTTTTAAGGACACACTATACTTTGACTTTTTTAAACTTCTTTTTATTTATTTTTTATTTAATTTTTAGGACATACTATAATTTGACTTTTTTTTTTTTTAAACTTGTTTTTATTTATTTTTACATTTTTAGGTCATACTATATTTTGACTTTTTTTTTAATTTTTTTTACTTTTTTCGGACACACAATTTTTACACTGTGGTATTAGTACTTTTACTGATGTAAAAGACCTGAAAGACCGTCACAGTACGTTTCCATGTAAGTTTAACAGAAATGCACTAGTCACTGTTACATGTACATAACAGTCAACGTCATCTTAGAAATGATGCAACAGCTGGTGATGTTATAAAAGAAAAGAAATGTGTCCAGACTATCAGTTCAAATATAGTCTGTATCAGATAGTCTGATACAGACTATCAGTTAAAATACAGAAAAGAAAAAGTTATGTTTACAAGATATAAACAAACATTGCTTAAGATTTAGCCTATATATGTATAATATAAAACTATAATATAAAACAGTTTTATATCTATGATGTTTACTCTCAATGTAAGTAACTAAGTACATTTACTCAAGTACTGTACTTAAGTACAATGAGCTACTTGTACTTTACTTGAGTATTTCCATTTTATGTAACTTTATACTTCTACTCCACTACATTTTGGATGCCAATATGGTACTTTTTCTTCCACTACATTTATGTGATAACTTTAGTTACTTTGAAGATTCAGATTATCATAATTATGATATTATTACTGTATATCAGTAATACTTTATTGGGCCCTTGGGGGGGAAACTCACGAGCTCCCCAGTAGTATATAATACTTGTACTTTACTTCAGTTGAGTAAGATTTTGAATGCAGGACTTTTGAGTATTTTTACATTTTTAGGATATACTATATTTTGATTTTTTTTTAAAACTTTTTTACTTTCATTTTTTTTTACTTTTTTCTGACATACTAATTTCTACACTGTGGTATTACTACTGTTACTGATGTAAAGGACCTAATAGACAGTCACAGTACGTTTCCATGTAACTTTAACAGAAATGCACCAGTCACTGTTATCTAACGTCATCTTAGCAATGATGCAACAGCTGGTAATGTTATAAAAGAGAAGAAATGTGTCCAGACTATCAGTTAAAATAGAGTTTAAGGTGTTTAAAAGCAGTCTACAGTAGAGGAGATAAGCAGCTGAATTTAAAAGCAGGATATCGAATATCTCCCTGTCGTCGATGGGGTCGTGCACCTCTTCATCCTCCTCTGTGGAGATCAGCAGCCTCTCTCCGGACCGCTGGAAGATCACCGGGTTCGCGTTCTCCAGAGTTCCTCCGGACATCTCCAGGCTTTAATACAGTCCACGTTAAACACTAAATATCTGGATGTAAAGCAGTTGCGCAGCAGCAACAGCAGACACCAACACACAACCACACTCTGCACTAACACAAACACTGTCGGAAACTACGGAAAGCGACAGAGTCCAAAACGCGCTGCAGAGAAAGTCTTAAAGGGACAGTACACCCAATAGATCCCTCCTCTAAACAGAGGGCAGTGCGCAGTAGTGGAAGAAGTACCTCTATCAGCACAGTGTACTTAAAGTATCAGAAGTATAAGTACTCATTTTACAGTATTACCCACTTCATAGTGTAGGCTTTAGTATATACTTATACTACTCTATATACTCTATATCATATATATTCTGCTATATATTAATATACTCTTCTATATTTGCACTACTATTTGCACCATTGGCCCACTGTCACTTCGCTGCTGTACTTATGTTATCTTATTTTTTATTTTATTTCACTTTATTCTATTTGATTGTATCTTTTTTAAGGTGTATTGGTGTTGGGACTTGTTGTCTAAGCTACTGGATGCCTAAATTTCCTTCGGGATCAATAAAGTATCTATCTATCTATCTATCTATCTATCTATCTATCTATCATCTATCTATCTATCTATCTATCTATCTATCTATCTATCTATCTATCTATATATATATATATCTATATATCTATCTATCTATATACTACTAGATTATAATTATTAATGCGTACATTACGGAGGATAGAACCTGCCAAAATCAAAAATAAATAAATAATTAAATAATTAAATAAATAAATAAATAAATAAATACATAAATACATAAATAAATAAATAAATAAATACATAAATAAATAAATAAATAAATAAATAAATAAATAAATAAATAAATAAATAAATAGATAAATAAATATGCCATTACATATAGCAAAACTAATATCAAAATAAATGTAGCCATTAATCAATTGATAATATGTGACATAAATTGATATTTCTGTCATATGTATTTATATTTGTATTTATTCCCTTATTTATTTTTATCTTCTGTTTCATTTTTCCTTTTATTTATTCATGTATCTATTTTCATTAATTTTTACATTTATTTTGCATTATTTATTTATTCCTGCACAATTTTCCTTTTGCATTTCACTCCTTTTTTATTTCCACAAACCCACTTACTGTAATGACTTACTGTATGAGCCGTTCACTTATTTATTTTTGTATTCTTTTCTTTATACATTTCTTATTGCATTTCTTTATGCATGTCCCTTTAGTGGCTGGTTATGACTTCCTGTTTGTCCTGCAGATGGCAGAAACTGCCCATTTTAACCCTCAGCAGCAGCAACAACACCATTTAAAGTTTGTCTCGTCCAGCCTGTAATATGTTGACAATATACTGGCAAAGGCCAAAATTAGCTCCCAGAAACCAGAAGTCCAAAATCAACATTATGGCACTTTGTGGTGAAAAGGCTCTGTGTGTTTTGTAAAAAAAAGAGACCAAGAACTTCTGTTTAAAGCTTTCAAATATAAAACAATGACGTACTGTATATGAGCCATTTATGCATTAATCCATTCAATAGATTGTTTAGTGTTATGCACATCAGATACAACTCCTTCTTTTGAGAACATTCATACTGCACCTTAAAGGAAAGGGTGGGACTGTATTTCCATCTACAGTATGACGATGAAACGAGAGAAATCAGAGCCTTGTGAGCGATGGGGGAAAGAAAACACCCTCCTGATAAATTCACTCTAAATTACAACCATTTCTGGTACAACTGTGGGTAGGAGGATTAACTATACAATACCTCACTTTTTACTTTTAGCTCTCAATGTGCTTCCCAAAAGACAATGATTTAATCTGTCTCTCTGAGAAGCCTAAACATGGGATTTTCTGTCCCTACTCAAAGCTAAATTGGTGTCCACAACTGTACCGTACTATAATTTTAGCTACTTTATATTTAGGTATTCAAAAAATATACATAGCTCATAATATAAAACATTGATATAAAACAGTTTTATATCTATGATGTTTACTCTCAATGTAAGTAACTAAGTACATTTACTAAAGTACTGTACTTAAGTATAATGAGCTACTTGTACTTTACTTGGGTATTTCCATTTTATGTAACTTTAGCTCAGCCAAAGTGATGTAATTAGAGCTGCAACGATTAATTGATTTGATGACAACTATTAAATTAATCACCATCTGATAATTCGATTAATCGGTTTGAGTAATTTTTTAAGAAAAAAAAAAGTCTAAATTCTCTGATTGCAGCTTCTTAAATGTGAATATTTTCTGTTTTCTTTCCTCCTCTGTGACAGTAAACTGACTAACTTCGAGTTATGGACAAAACAAGACATTCGAGGACGTCATCTTGGGCTTTGGGAAACACTGATCAACATTTTATAGACCAAACAACTAATTGATTAATCAAGAAAATAATCAACAGATTAATCAATGAAAATAATGAAAATAATTTTTAGTTGCAGGCCTATTTTTCATTGTTAAAACATGCTCAAATTGTAGTGTCTAATGCAACAATATGTGTCCAATAAGCTCAGAAAACACAGCGGTCATGTTTCAGCTTTTTTGCAGAGACTGATCGAAAGAAATCTTCCTTTCGGCAAGAGAAGTCTGACATCCTTATACATTCTTCACATGTGTACTACAGCGACGGGATCATTTCCATGCTGATTTTATCAAGACAGAATCTTAATGAGCTGCTGAAGTCAGTTTAAATGCAGGAGACGGGTCGATATGAAAAACTCAATCTCAACATGTTCACCTTTTGGGAAAAAAAATGTGCATGCAATATAATGAGGCTGCATACTGACGCCTACATGACACTTTGTAATATAAATGTCATGCAGAAGGGCAGCAGCGGAGGAAAAGGGCAAAGCATTTTCCTAATTGCGGAAATTTGGACGAGTAACCTTAAGATTCGCAATCCTACCTTTTAGATGGTAAACTGTATTAGGAAACATGACAACATTCTCTCTGACAATTACTAATTTTGCTAACCATAGTCAAATTTGTTTGGGGAAAAATGGTGTGTCTTGGTTCTTTGAAGGATTACAGTTATTATTAATAATGTGTAGCCATCACAAGTGTTTGACAAAGACAGAATCTTAACAAGCTGCTGAAGTGGAAAACCAGACAACTGATCAATAAATAATCAAAAGCACATCACCCATATCTTTGAACTTTAATTCTTCAAGACCATTCATCTGTAAAGAAATCTATAAATCACATAATGAGGTACTACCTGATCCTAAAACCGTAAGCATTTTTGGGATGTGTGTCTTTATAGTGTGAAGCAAGATGTCTCCGTGCTGCAGAAACGAGTCACAAACAGGAGAGTTGAAGACCTCAGACTAATGCTGAGCACATCCAGAATAACAAATAAGACTTTGCTGCTGCAGGCTGGGGAGATTTTCATAGTCTGACATTGTGTCCTGGAAAAACAATACAATACCCTCATGGACGGGTTATGACACAATGGGCCCCATTTAACACACACACTAACCTGCATGTGTTTGTGTATACAGGATAACTCTAAGACCATATTATGGAGATGATTGAGAAGATTTAGTATGAAGGAGCCTTCATAAAGCTGTGATGGCCGAGTGGTTAAGGCGTTGGATTTGAAATCCAATGGGGTTTC
This sequence comes from Sebastolobus alascanus, assembly GCA_916701645.2. Taxonomy (NCBI): domain Eukaryota; kingdom Metazoa; phylum Chordata; class Actinopteri; order Perciformes; family Sebastidae; genus Sebastolobus; species Sebastolobus alascanus. The sequence goes on along the minus strand of CAKAOJ020000201.1, from coordinate 516,244 downwards.
CCCGCGCAGGTTCAAATCCTGCTCACAGCGTTGAACTCTTTGGTTATTTTAATGAAGTAATGAAATCTTCACCTGATACGACTGTTGTCAAGCCATTAAATAGGCGTTATCAGTCGCTATAAGCACCATACATGTAGGTCATTACAAAACGTCACATTTTGAACACAGACAAAATGTCTTTAGATTTTGGCAACAAAACTACAACTTCTTTAGGTTTAGGCAATAAAACTACAACTTCTTTAGGTTTAGACAACAAAACTACAACTTCTTGAGGTTTAGGAAACAAAACTACAACTTATTTAGGTTTAGGCAACAAAACTACAACTTCTGTAGGTTTAGGTAACAAAACTACAACTTCTTTAGGTTTATGCAATAAAACTACAACTTCTTTAGGTTTAGACAACAAAACTACTACTTATTTAGGTTTAGACAACAAAACTACAACTTCTTTAGGTTTAGGCAACAAAACTACAACTTCTTTAGGTTTAGGCAAAAAGAAAAAAAACAGTTAAGTTAAACATTGTGGGTTAAAATAACTACGAACACAAAGACAACTACACATTGATAGTTTCACACGGGACGCAAACTCTGGTCTCCTGGGTGAAAACCCTGCGTTTTGTGTCCCATCCATCGTCCCCTTATTGGGTTCCACACTGTCTATACAACACCACTTGACCTCCGCTTCTGCTTCTGTCATAATTACTACGACCGCTAGAGGTCGCTGTTGTCTTCTATTATACCTTCTTTTGGTGATCTACCATGTGAATAGATGACAAAACCTACTAGTGGGTGTAGTAGGCCCCTATTGACTCACATCTATGGGGCTTATAGCAACTGATCACTCCTGTTTAATAGCCTGACAACAGTGTAATCGGCTGAAATCTACAAAAAAATTATGATCATCTTCTCACCTACATTGTAATGTAGAGAAAATTACATTTAGCAGCTGTGATGGCCGAGTGGTTAAGGCGTTGGATTTGAAATCCAATGGGGTTTCCCCGCGTAGGTTCAAATCCTACTCACAGCGTCGATCTAGGGATAGAACGGGTTTCCTTTAACCAGCAAGGTAGGTGGTTGGATCCTCGGCTCCTTCTGTCCGCATGTCGAAGTGTCCTTGAGCGAGACGCTCCTAAATGCTTAGGATGGGTTAAATGCAGATGTCAAATTTCAATTATATACCTGTATGTATATGACGAATGTAATAAAGTTTGAATTTTTTTTTTTTTAACGTTACCCAGTAACGTTACCCCGGAGGGAGAATGAGGGGAGACCCCCCCACCCCCCTTGTTAACCTGCCATCCCTCCTCTCCATCCCCTAGTAGAAAAGAGAGTGCAGGACAGAGGAGTTGTTTAGTTGAATATGTTGTTGTCTAGTTTGCCTGACTCATTGATCCTTTATCTGACTGAGGTTGGTACAAGTTAGAATCTATCGCCCCGACCACGGCTCTGAAATATCAGTAAGTTAGAATCTATGGCCCCGACCACGGCTCTGAAATATCCGTAAGCTAGAATCTATGGCCCCGACCACGACTCTGAAATATCAGTAAGTTAGAATCTATGGCCCCGACCACGGCTCTGAAATATCAATAAGTTAGAATCTATGGCCTCGACCACAACTCTGAAATATCAGTAAGTTAGAATCTATGGCCCCGACCACGGCTCTGAAATATCAGCAGCCTAACTGTGCTGTGTATTGATAAATCCATGGCGCTGTCCGTGGTGCTGAAGTAGCAGACGGATTTGTAAATGTGACTTTTTCTCTGAGTCAGTTTCGTCTTGGATCTATAATTTTCCCTGAACTGTATAGCTAGAACCTGGGTATTAAAATATACAGACCCAAAAGAGTCGTTCATGGGACAGCTCGCTAGTCGAGGATGAACGAAATGAACCACGTCCATTCCCTCTGTTAAAAATTAACAAATCACCTGCTGCATTTACTGCATTTCTAATGTTCTTATGTGACAAACCTGCAGGCTGACAGCTGTGTAATAATTGGTAAAGTTATTTCAAACTGTCAGGTTTAGATTGTTTAATATAATTGAGTCCATAGAGACCACGGCCTTTTTTAGCTGTTGGCCAGTGGAGAAGTCCACAGAATGTATTATTATATCTTGTTAGAGGGGTTGCTTTTCCATAGAGAGCTTCTTTGTTTTCTCAGAAAGTGAGATGCTCTCCATCATTTATGATTTACTGAATTAAATATACAATTGCAAGGTCAAACTGATGGCTGCGAAATTTAAACTAGATAGAAACTTTTTTTTTTTTTCAAAGCAAGGAATACCAGCTGAACAGTGGCAGTGAAGTAAAGAATATGTTGAATATAAACCAGCGTCGTTTTTGTTCACATACAGGAAGAGCTACTGTCCATCATTCGTGGTTCACTAAGTTAAACACGCATATTCAATTGCAAGGTCAGGTCAAATTCTGTCTCAGAAAACATAATGAAAATGCTCAGCGATCCCAACAACGTAGGAACCGTCATCACATGTCAGGCTCCTCTCTCATCCTCAAACTCTTCTCTCTTGAAAATACACATTGATATTAGGTCACGTGCCTCCAAACTAAAGAGGAACGACTCATCGGGCCTCATGCAGCAACATTGTCTTAAATTTATCTTATGTTTTCTCTTAATTTAAGAGAAAAAATAGGAGAAGTCAACTCCAGATGCACCAAACGTTCTTAACCATCCCAATCTGAATGATGAATCTCACTTGATCATAAATTGGAGGCGTATGGCCGATTGTTTATTATTAGCATAGGTAACACCCCTAAACATTCTGTAAGGTCAGGTGTTAGCATAGGTAACACCCCCCAAAACATTAGTCAATGTAAGGGCAGGTGTTAGCATAGGTAATGCATCCTAAACACTAAGGGCAGGTATTAGCATAGTTAACGCCCCTAAACACTAAGGGCAGGTGTTAGCATAGGTAACGCCCCCTAAACACTATAAGGGAAGGCGTTAGCATAGGTAACGCCCCCAAAACACTAGCCAATGTAAGGGCAGGTATTAGCATAGGTAACGCCCCCTAAACACTAAGGGCAGGTGTTAGCATAGGTAACGCCCCCCTAAACACTAGCCAATGTAATGTCAGGTATTAGCATAGGTAACGCCCCCTAAACACTAAGGGCAGGTGTTAGCATAGGTAATGGTATAAATAAAGGTAACGCCCTGTAAACACTATATGGGCAGGTATTAGCATAGGTATCACCCCCTAAACACTATGTAAGGGCAGGTGTTAGCATAGATAATGCCCCCTAAACACTAAGGGCAGGTATTAATAATAAATTTTATTTGTAACGCACTTTTCATTTGAAACAAATCTCAAAGTGCTACAAAGTAAAAGCAGAAAAATCAACAATATAAGAAATAGATAAAAAGCTAACATCATAAAAAAAAATAAAATATGAGCGTAAAAGCAGCAACCAGCAAGGTTCATTTAAAAGTCATAGCTTCTGCAAAAAAGGAAGGTTTTAAGTCCTTTTTTAAAGCTGTCGGTAGTCTGTGGAGACCTCAGATGGTCAGGGAGGGAGTTCCATAGACGGGGGGCCGCGGAACAGAAGGCCCGATCACCCATGGTGCTGAGCTTAGTCCTGGGGGGGAGGAGGCGGTTTGAATTTTTAGAGCGGAGGGATCGTGTTGAGGTTAGAGGGGTGATGAGTTCTTTCAGATAGGGGGGAGCATTGCCATAGATGCACTGGTGAGTGAGGAGGGAGACCTTGAATTCAATCCTGGCGGAGACGGGGAGCCAGTGAAGTGTGTGAAGGATGGGCGTGATATGTTCAAATTTTCGCACTCTCATCAGGATCCTCGCAGCGCTGTTTTGAACATACTGCAGTCTCTGAAGACTCGTATTAGGGATCCCGATGAGAAGTGCATTACAATAGTCCAGTCTGGAGGAGACAAAGGCGTGGACCAGCTTTTCGGCATCGCTTAGGGTGAGTGTGGAGCGGATTTTGGCAATATTTCTGAGGTGGTGGAAGGAGATCTTGCAGAGGTGTTTGATGTGGGCTTCAAAGGTGAGTTGGGGGTCAAATTTAACACCAAGGTTGGTGACTGATGAGGAGAGGGGAATGTGGTGACCGGAGGAGGTAATGCTGGTTATGGAGGATGACTGGATCTGGTGTGGAGTGCCAACAAAAATTGCTTCGGTTTTGGAAGTGTTCAGCTGGAGAAAGTTGTTGTTATTAGCATAGGTAATGCATCCTAAACACTAAGGGCAGGTATTAGCATAGTTAACGCCCCCTAAACACTACGGGCAGGTGTTAGCATAGGTAACGCCCCCTAAACACTAAGGGCAGGTGTTAGCATAGGTAACGCCCCTAAACACTAAGGGCAGGTGTTAGCATAGGTAATGCCCCCTAAACATTAAGGGCAGGTGTTAGCATAGGTAACGCCCCCTAAACACTAAGGGCAGGTGTTAGCATAGGTAATGCATCCTAAACACTAAGGGCAGGTATTAGCATAGTTAACGCCCCTAAACACTAAGGGCAGGTGTTAGCATAGGTAATGCCCCCTAAACATTAAGGGCAGGTGTTAGCATAGGTAATGCCCCCTAAACACTAAGGGCAGGAGTTAGCATAGGTAATGCCCCCTAAACACTAAGGGCAGGTATTAGAATAGGTAACGCCCCCTAAACACTAAGGGCAGGTATTAGCATATGTAACGCCCCCTAAACACTAAGGGCAGGTATTAGCATAGGTAACGCCCCCTAAACACTAAGGGCAGGTATAAACGAAGAGTTTCTAGTTCAATCTAATTTGTGATGAAACTTAGTTACTGTACTGTTCTGAAGTTTGTTACAATTTCACTGAAAATGAGTCTAAAAATGTCTATTTTCCAGTTCGTATGGCCGAATATTGGTATTGATGATCTAGATCTACCTTGGACAAACCTAAGAAATAATCAGTTGAATGATTATTTATTACCATTTATTGCCAAAAAGTCTTCAAGGGTTTACATTTGCTCCCAATCTGGTAGTAACCTATCATTCTGAGTGCCTCATTTAACTTGATCCAGGGTTTAGTTTTCAGAGATAAAACACAGCTACGTAACTGTTTTCCATGTGGTGTTTGAGTGATGCGAGCTCAGCTCTGCTATGCGGGCTCGATGGGACTCTGCAGCGGGATGGGGTTACCTCCTTGAGTGAGCGTTAATTAATAATGTCATTATTTATCTTCAGGAGAGGAGCAGCAGGGTCTGCAGCTAACAGAGAGAGGTGGAAACAGAGGGGAGATGTGAACAGGCTGTTCGTTTAGACACTTGTCATCTCTCGTAATGGTCGGGGTTGTCATCACTCACTCTCCTCCTGGCAGCGCTGAATGTCACGAGAGCGGATGAGACCCGCTTCAGTTCAGTCACCGAGGAAATCAGCTTCAATTTAGAAACACGGAGAAGAGGTCAGCTTCAGTTCAGACACGCTGAGAAGACGTAAACTCCAGTTCAGGAACACAGGGAGGAAATCACAGTTTAGAAAGGGAGTCACTTTTAGCTCAGTTGAGGGGATTTATACATTTAATTTAGCTCTTCAGTGTCCAGAAATACAACTGTAAATGTGTTGAATGTCCTGGAAACTCGAAGACAACTTGGTGTGTGGACAGAAAAACACGACACCTACGTTATCTAACCTTAATTCATTACATTTTCAACGGTGACATTGTGGCTCTCAGGAGCTCCCAGTTAATTTGAATCTCTGCCAGAGTATTTCCTCTGCTGACATCCCACATTATTTCTGCCACAGCTCTGTATAACTGAGACATATCATCCTCAGAAACCTCATGCTGCTACACAAAGAAGACCCTCTGGTGTGTTAATCAATTAAAATATTTAATCGCGATTAATTGCATGTTAATTACACATTTTTTTATCTGTTCAAAATGTACCTTAAAGGGAGATTTGTCAAGTATTTAATACGACTATGACTCGCCCCAAACTGCATGTGATTATCATAAAGTGGGCATGTCTGTAAAGGGGTGACTCGTGGGTACCTTTAGAACCCATTTACATTCACATATCTGGAGGTCAGAGGTCAAGGGACCCCTTTGAAAATGGCCATGACAGTTTTTCCTCGCTAAAAATGTAGTGTGAGTTTGGAGCGTTATTTAACCTCCTTCATGACAAGCGAGTATGACATGGTTGGTACCGATGGATTTATCAGGTTTTCTAGTGTCATATGATACCAGTATCTTCACTCTAGCTTTAAAACTGAGCCGCTACAACCTAAAAATCACAAGTTGCGTTAATGCGTTAAAGAAATTAGTGGCGTTAAAACGAATTTGCATTTGAAAAACACACATCCCTGTTACAGTCTGTCACAGTCTGCTTGTGGTTCTTTTAGCTCCACAGACACCAGACCAGACTCCTGCAGGCAGCTTCGTCTTCACAGAACATCCTCCCCATCGAGGTGATATTGAGCTTGACACTTAACCAACACGTGTCCTCACAGCTTCACTCTCACTTTATTAATGACAGTCACATAGACTCTGGCCCATCGCGACTGGCTACTCGTTGGCTTCTGGATAATGCCGAAGGGAAATGAGCCTTCAACAAAGAGGTGAGCAACATGACAGCTCCCTGATAGCAACATGTAATAGTTTATTGCCACAGATCTCTGCTCTCACATTATCCATCAATCACACACGCACGCACGCACGCACGCACGCACACACACACACACACACACACACACACACACTGCATCAGATTTAGATTCATATCTTAAGTGCATAAACAACACCAACAATATAATAATAAGTGATGACGCACTCAGAATGAGCAACACTAAATTTCTTATATTCAGTGGTGGAGGAAGATCAGATTATTTGCTTAAGAAGCAACAAAAAAGCAGCAATACCACCCAATAAAAATATCCATTACGAGTAAAAACTCTTTCAAAAGTAAATGTAAAAGTTTAGAAGTAATAACAGTAAAATGTACCTAAAGTATCAAATGTTAAAGTACACATTGTACATAATTGATTAGTTAATTAGTTGCAGAAAGGTAATCAACAACAATTTTATCAGGACAGAAAAGCCAAATATTCTCTGTTTCCAGCTTCTCAAATGTGCAGACTTTGCTGCTTTTCTTTATTTTTGTCATGAGGACTGTCTACAATTTGTTTGTTTTGTCTGACCTGGCTCTCTGTCCCTTTCTCAGACTGGACCGCCCCCCCCACTCCCACTCCGTGATGGAGTCAACTCTGTTTGTGGTCACACTCACAGCTCAATGAAGCACCCTTCAAGCTTTGGGACGAACTTCCCTCTCTCCAACGGAAACTGTCGTAATGTTTCGTAACCACGGTTTCCTATCAAACGGAGGGGATGTGCAAAGGTTCACAGTATTAAGAACTAAAAGAATATGCAATATACAGAGAAACTAAAAATAAAACTTACTCCCAGGCTTTTGTGGTGGCATTTCTTTTCTTTTTTAGTAAACATCTTCTCATTTATGAATCTGTTTCTGAGCTGCTTGGTTTTTGCAACAGTCCCTATAAATATCCAACACGTCTACTGTTTCCTAGACTACGTCACCACATTCCCGGCACACTTTCTCGGAGCGTTTACTGTTGTCGCAGTTGGGTTTACATTATAGATAATGGAACGTCTGGTGTGTTTCCTACATGCAGCGGTACTGAATGCCAACGGCTGTGACAAAGCCTCGGTATTTAACGCCCTGGGAATGAGAACGGGCTGGGAAGGGAAATTTAAAGAAGCTCAGCAACATGCTAGACATAAAACGAAAGCTTTTCTGTGTGGTCTGCCCGACCAAGTCCAGAATTCATAACAGCTCATTAAATTCTCAGCACAATCTGCGAAGCTTAGCCGGATCACAGTTGTGAAGTTGGGTGTGGGCTAAACCCTCGGAGGTCCTACAGCTCCAACTGTTTGTTAATGCCCAAATTCACGCCAGCAAGAACAAGAGGATGAGCTGGTTTTATTTTTCTTAGGAAATATTTCAGATGTTGGAGAGACAGATCGATGCTTTGACTTTCCACTAGTTGCTCTGCTCCCTTGTGTTTTCTCAGACTGAAGACTGTGTGGGATTCACAAAACTGAAAATATCTGCACAAAACACGCTTCTTATTCTTTCTGCAGTTACATTTCAGAGGCTTTTACTTTGGCCGGACCTTTGATTTCTCTCTGCAGGGTATTTGGGTTAGTCTTACACTGTAAAACATCTTAAAAAGGAGGAGAGGAATTATTTTTTAAAAGGCCATTTGAACAGTCACCTCCTGTCAGATCCCGCTGTGTGAGGGCCTGGTGATGAAAGAGATCAAAAGACATTCAAACCCTTATTCGAGCAAACATTCAGACTTTTCATGTGATTATAACATATATCAAATATCATCTTGCAGAAAAGGAGGAATGAAGAAAAAGACTAAACGGCGTGTTCTGACTGCAGAAGTCTGTTTAGATTCTAAAAGTAGAGAAACAACAGAGATAGACTTTAAAAACACGCCCGCTTACAGCAGCCAGCCAGTGAACCTCAGGACAGCTTGATATGAGGGTGGCGGTTGTTTGTCTCTATTTCAATCAAATTTGTGTAAGAAAGACTGTGATGAATGTACCTGCTGTCTGAGGGAGAGAGAGGGTTTCAGAGGCAATATTAAAGGGTCATACGTTTGTGGTGGAGAGGAGGTGCAGACAGTGACACATGAGGGTGTCGAAGTAGAAAGGATTTCATATCGATTCAACCTCAAAATAAACACAAGCTCACCGGAGTAAAGCTGCAGTCGGTAACAACAAACAAATATGATAAAAAGTTATTTTTTATCAAACTGACACTATATCCTGGCAGTAGTGCATGAGAGGTAATCTGATCCCATCCACCTCCTGGGGCCTTAGCGCTCTTAATACTACGACACGTGCTCTGACCGTCGAGTAACTCTGCGGTCCGGTTTACATTGGCGTTAAAGCCCGGTGCGTCGCTAACAGTCGCTAAAGTGCGTTAGTATCCGATGCCGAGGGGCACTTACTTAGATTACCTGTCTCTTGCACTGTCAGGATATAGTGACAGTTTTACAAAAAAATAACTTTTCTTTAATCATATTTGCTCAAAGTTACCGACTGCAGCTTCAATAGTGACTTCATATCTGCTTGAAAATGTCATCACAGCCAAACAAACAACCTCTTTCTTTATCCCACGATAAGCTTTTTGACAAATTCCAGACTGGATTTTTATCTCTCCATTTCCACTGAAACCACAGCGGCCGTGGTGACAAATGATCTTTCAGTTATTGATGACTCCTCTGCCCTCCTACTGCTCCATCAATACTGTTGATCACTGCTTGTTATTACACCGTCTGCACAACTGAGGTTCAGCTTCAGCACGGCTGCACTAACAGGTACACTTTGTCTCACCTGAAAGACGACAGCGATGCTTTCAGTAAAACACCTACAGTATGATCCGGTGTTGACCTTGTGGATTTGAGAAGGATACGCTTATAAAATAGTTTTTCAATTGTTTTTTTCCGCCTGGATTATGTTCAGAGACTAAAGTTTCAAGTTTATTTCATTTATAAAGCACTTTAAAAAGCAAACAAGTTTTGCACGAAAGTGCTTCACAAAAACAAGCATACATGCATAAACATACAAGCATGGAGACATATATGTGCATAGATGTGGAAATAAAGCAAGATTGAAATAGAAAGATGTTTAAACAGTTTAAAATAAAAATGTAATAAAAAGAAATGCTGGTAGGCAGATTTTGTTGTCGTTGGACAGAGCCTGGTCAGCTGTTCCCATGTTTCCGGTCTTTGTGCTAAGCTAAGCTAACCTGCTGTAGCCTTATATGTAATGGACAAATATGAGTGTAGTATCAATCTTCTTGTATAACTCTCATCCAGAAATCAAATAAGTATCTAAACCATAGACGTGACAAATCAAAAAACAAAGGATCCAAGAACTCATGCTTTTTAGTGGTTTCTTGTACATCTCAATTTGGAGCATTAATGCTTTATGTTCTTAAAGGTTACTCGATCGATAATCTACTTTTTCTGTTAGTATTCTTCTTGTCTGTCTTATTACGTATCTCAAGAAATACAAGAGCACACGAGCGTTGTTCAGCTGAATTCATAATGGCAGCCAAGACACAGCATCACTTCGTTGTTTAGCAGCTGCCAGCTGAGGTGGATTTTAACAAGAGAAAACAACACTCTTGCCAAATAAAACATTAATGCTTCATTGCATGTGTTTTTTTTGCTGTGTATTGTGTGTACTGGATGTTCAGGTGGGCCTCATGGCGTTTTAGTGCTTATTATCATTAAAATAACAACCATTGGTCTGTTCTCATGATGTGATTTAACACAACAGGGATCCCACCGACACCAAGCCCATAAAAGTTTCACAGGTAAAGTTTCAAACCCCCCCCGTGGTTTCTGTCTTCACAGAGAGAAATCATGAAGTGAGTGCATTTTACATTTCCTGCAGTGGCAGTAACAGCAGTATGTTTGGCATTAACACCAGACGAGCAGTGATATAGCCACCATGGTTAATCAGACAAACGCTGTCTCACAATAGACCTTTTCAAACTTAAACAATTCTAAATTTGCACTTCCTGTTGCAAAGTTTGTTGATGCAGTAGCTGAGAGGAAGTAAATTTGGACCAAAGTTTGCATTCAGGGCTTTCTGCCAGAAATCTCCTCAGGTTAAGGCAACAGACATACCTGGGTAAGTTTAGGAAAAGATTGTGGTTTGGGTTAAAATAAACCCTTTCTGGCAGAAAACCTTGAAGGCAAATTTCTCCTATGTGCAACAGAATGGCAGTGAAAAGGTCTGTGTTCATTCTAAACAGGTTTTGAGTAAATAATGCATTCATATTGTAAAAAAATATAGACTTCAATACATACATACTACTCAAAAAGTAGCAGTATGCATTCTTAATCTGTTGCAGTTTTGAGTGTGGTGTTGATGTTCACGTTAGCTGTGTTTCCACTGACTCACACGACTCGACTCACTTTTCAACAACCAACAAACACGAAGCTTTCATCCAGGAGACCGCTGTTAGTGTCCCGTGCTTCACGTTACAATCAGCTGTTCATTCGTGTCGCGTGTTGTATTTTCACTGTACAAACGTTAGTAGTTTTAAGCCCAACCATGTTATAGCTGGGTCCACACGTGGACTCAAATGCAGCACACAGACAGGCAAATTAGTAAAAGGAATTTATTGTAAAAAAAGAAATGCTCCTTTAAAGGGGATGGGTTTGTAGGATCGTCAGGCTGGGCACGGGGCTTGTGTCTTTGGGGGAAAGAATGGGCAGACAGGGAAGGGGCTCCAGAAATCCTCCAGAGTTGAGAGTAGAATGAAGTGTGATCCGGGGAAGTGGATCAAACAAAAGGTGGTAAGTTGGCCTGAAGACGTTAGCTACCACTGAGGGCGACGGAACGATCTGGCAGCGTCTGGGAGGAAAGCCGGGGTAGATATACTGCAGAGCTGTAGATTGATAGGCTGATTGGAATCAGGTGCGCCAGCAGCAAACGCCCCGGAGGAGGAGGAGGAGAGGCCACGCCCACCTGCCCACAGACGCACAGAAAGACAGACAGGGGAAGACACACAGGAGACAATAGGGCGGGGAAACACAGAGAAACACAGAGAAACACAGAGAAACACAGAGAAACACTGAGAAACACAGGGGAAAACTGGGGAAAACTGGGGAAAACTGGGCTGAAGGGATATCATGACACATCATGTAGTTCTTTCCTAAACCTAACTATAGTGGTTTTGATGCCAAAAATAAAGTGACGCCAAGAAGCAGAGGAATTTGACGAGTTGTGGTACCACCTCCCCACCCGCCCACCATAAGTGGTCTTTCTCACTTTATATACTACGTAACTCGCTCTGAAGTTAGACTTCCGTAACTACACAACACACCACGTGACAAACGTCATGCAGTCGTGTAATATTCACGTCTCGGCGACACAGAACGTGATACTGACACGCTTTTTTTCTTCGTGCAGGATGTAATGTTTTCATGCTAGTGACGATTCTCTCCGACCAGATTGCTTGCAAGCTCGACCAAAGTGGTACCAAGAATGGAGCGGTTCTGTTGGTACCATCTACAACTTTTGCTAATGGAAACTGCACAAAGAGACAAAGAGCCGTTCTAGTGTGTAACGAACTGAACTGAACTGCTTGGTGGAAACGCAGCATCTGGTTCCCACAATCCAGTTCTGGTCTCCACAAGAGGACACGTGCAGTAATGCAGAATAAAAACAATTTGCATTGAATACAAAATGCAATGGAGTCATTGCTCATTAGAAACACTGGAGCGACTCACATTTTGCAAAATTTGACAAAACTTCAGAAATAAATTCCGTCCTTTGGCGCACATATTACATAACTTTCAGTTAAGTACTGATTTCTTGCATTCTAAAATGATAAACTTTAAACCCAATATACCATGAAAATGAGTGTAGTCCATGTTGTTCATTATTAGATTGCAGTGGGACACAGCTGAGGAAAAGAGCACCACCAACAGAAACACATTCATCTAAAGAACCACCAACAATTATCAGCTAATGAATTATATTTAGATTCTCTAACAGCAGAGCATCTGTAGTGTATCAGTGTAGTGTAGAACATCAACAGTAATGTACTAGCACAGGTTCATCTGCTCTTCTGTAATACAACAAAGCTTGTGAAGTGTAAATGCTCTGGTTTAACAGCTTGGTAACGACCAGCAGCTGCGTCTCCGTCTCTCGGGCTCGGCCAACACTTCCCATCCTGTCATCAGAGCAGATTGGGTCTCTGTTGACCTTTTACTGTAATTATGTTCTGTGAGTGCGGCCTGTCTGCTGCTCTCAGTCTAATTCATATTTGGCTCTCCAGAAAGAACTGACTGACCGCTGAATTAAGTCTGCAGTGATGGGCGTTTTAATCAAGAGAGCGATGAGATGGGAGAAGAATCTTTCTATCTATCAATCTGTATATCTATCTATCTATCTATTTATCTATATATCTATCTATGTCACGGTCTTGCTATTTAACAAAAAGCACCTTTCTTGTGGCCCTCCAGTTTTCCAGGGCAGTGGAAACTTCCAGCTGAGCACCGACCTATTTTACAGCGAAATGAGACGCCGTGAGGAAGAGGCTGTTTTCAAGGATAGCACTGATGTCGCAGTGTGATCTATGAGGGTTTCAGGGTTTAGCGCCCTGATGCCTGTATAGAGGAGAGGCTGAGGAGAGAAGTAACAGGGCAGCACACAGGCTCTGAGAGGAAAATCACCACTGTATGATACATCTGGAGTTAAATCCAAGACTAGAAAGGTTTATTTATTTGTGTGTATGCGTTTACATTGCAGCCAGTACAGACTACATGACGTACAAATGACACGCCAAAAGCAAGAATGGCGTTCTTATTGCATGCGAAATGACTACCGTGTCATACATACGCCATTTAGTGCGACCGGGCTGCTCTTTTGTCTCTTTCAGTTGTACATCAGTTCACCAAGTCTGTCTTCCAAAGTCGCAGTAATAGTGTGGCGTGTAGTTGAATTATATCACGGATGCATGATCCAATTAATGGACAGATGATTAATCTGAATTTCTTCCCAACATAAAATCAGTACTTGAAAACATGCTGCTATCGTTTGAACATTTTCGATATCAATGCCAAAATGATACAGAGTTCCTTCTGTACATTCATTTAGGGAATAAATAGATTCTGCATTTGATGCTTTTTCATTTAACAAAAAGTGTTCAATCCTTCAGTGTTAAATAAAGAACTTTGCCAAAATGAAACACACACAGATCAGATATCTGACCAAAGAATCAAAGAAAGTGTAAACCAGCCTTTAAATCCTCCCACACAGGTGTTTTCAGTTACTGTGACTGATTAGATCTCTGCTCAGCTTGAAGTTTGGTGGAGCTTTGATGAGAATGTATGAGGTCACAAATCTTCGTCTACCAATAAGAATGATAAAGGTGTAGTTTGTCCCGCCCTAACAGGTTCAACAAAACTAACAGGAAGATGTCACTCAATCAGTCTGTAGCCGCCCACACACTCCTGCAGAGGTCTAATCAGACAGATTAACTGAAAACACCTGTGTGGCTGTTCAGAGGCTTTAATGCCAACTTTGGTTACTGAGCACTTTTCAATACTCTATAATAACTCTAAAATACTGCGCCAGACTTTAGACCAGGTTTTTGTTGGTCAATGGTGCAATCACTTTCTGTTGCTTCAAGAGATAGCAATGCACCAACAAAGCACCTGACCACACGTCATGTTTAGACCAACTGCGTCGGTGTGAAACTAGCAGTGACAGGTGTAGGATAAGGCCCCACATATCAACCAGTCATGATTATAGTGATTCTCTTTATCTATCCATTTCCCTCTGTGTCGATGAACCTTCGGTCCATGCAGTAAAATGTAATATTTATCTAACCACGTGACGTCCCTCCTCACACTACATGTATTAACTCACTAACCATCTTTTGTTTTCAGTTGGCATTTGTTGCCAAAGTGATGAGATTCAATACATTGTTTGGTCTCAGAGGGAGATCTCTATTAAGATAGGCCTGAGTGACTGCAGGCTTTAACAGCTGAGCAGCTTCTCTGCAGCCAATAATGGGAAGTGATTCAAACCGGGCTGAAACCGGACTGGGAGGCAGACGAGCACATAGCACCAGCTGAATAAAACCCCTGGGAAGCTGTTCTGCTTCACAAAGCACTCTTCTGTATTTATGCTCTATTTTGTCCTATTTATGGACTCTATTAGAACAAAGGGCAGAACATTTTCTTTTATTTATATCACCTGTGTTTACAGGGAAGCTTTGCTGTGCGTGCATCCCTCTCTTCAGCACCGCCTCGCTTTACTTTCAGGCAGCTCAGCGGTCGGGAATCCCACAGCGCAGAGAGCATAATGAGAATGTTAAAGTAATAATGTTGGACTTTTTTCCTCATGTACACTTTCTGTGCTATTTAAGATTCTCCTAAAATGTTTTGCACACACAGGAAGTGATGCGTTGAATGCATAGGTGGCGCTATTAAGAGGTTAGGGGAAGATTAGTATCCTCAAAATTAGCACCGCCAGTTGAATAATATAAAATATTTCTACACTTCTCAACCGGTGGGGGTACATTTCCTCCATGATGGTGCACCACGACCAGCACTAGGTCAACTTGGAAAGGCCCGGCGTGCTGTAGACCTCATGGCTCTGGCCTTGAGCTCTACAGCACCCTTCGCCCGGACCTCGCCACTTCTCAAGGCTGTGGACTTAATGCTTGCTGCGACCTCTCTAGCTGCGGAGGGACGGGCCCAGAACAAATAATACTTCTGTGCAGTGCCACAAGACTGAACATTATTCTTCCATTAGTGAGAATACTTGGGTTGGTTGGATTTGTTTATCGTCAGTGGCTGCTTCAACATATCTTCTCGGTGTAACTTTTCCAAATAACTCACCCAGTCTGCAGGCATGTATTTTACAGAGACCGGCACTGTGAAAATGGGAGTGGAGTGCTGCAGGAAACATAATGCAACAGAAGGCTTACAGCTGCAATCCTCATGCAATGAGTCGGACAGGCATCCTCCTCCTGCAGGTTTCCTGAGACAGAAACACATTGTACATTTCTGCACAACTTGTATTTATTTCAGTAAACTCACTTACTTTGTGTGATCTGAATTTACAGCATTAATCAAACAGTGAAGTATTAGAAGATGATGGACCTCTTTTCAACACCCCTCTGTAACACCAGAGGTGGAAGAAGTACTCACATCTTTTACTGAAGTAAAAATAGCAGTACTGCAATGTAATGTACTTAAGTCAAAGTACATACAGTACGTATCAGCATCAAAATATACTTAAAGTACCAAAAGTAAAAGTACTTGTTATGCACAATGTTTCATTTCAGAATAGTATATATTATATCACTGGATTATAATTAGTGTAAGCATCACTGATGATGCAGCTGGTAAAGGTGGAGCTAATTCAAGCTATATACTGCCAAGTAACTTAATTAGTTAATTAGTTTATTTTATTTGATATGGACCTCACAGTAGCATTAGAATTGTACCATACATTTATGCTATTTATTTTTACAACTGGTGTTGTATACATACATACACTAATACCTACACAAAAAAATATAAAATACAGGTGTGTATAAAGGGTTTTAGGTGTGCGAACAATGTTGTTTCTCTTTTAGCCATGATTTAATATTTTCTTTATCCATATTTTGTATTAATAATCTGAAGTCTTCAAATAAATGTAGGGAAGTATGAAGTACAATATTTGCCTCCAACTTGTATTGGAGTAGAAGTAGCATCTAATGGAAATACTCAAGTAAAGTACCTGAAAATTGTGCTTAAGTTCAGTACTTGAGTAGATGTACTTAGTTATATTCCACCACTGTGTAACACTTGTGATCTTAGCATATAGGGAACAAAGCAGCACTAAATGACTCCACAAATATTAGTTTTATTATTCAAAGTCTGAGTATCTATTCATAATCCAGGCAGGATTAAGGTATGGGAGAAAATATGCCAGTGAATTTAGCTCTTAAATGTGAATCTTTTAACTTCCTCAGTCCTCTCTCTACACTCATAGCTCTGACCTTTGCAGTCTGCAGTATAAACCCCAGTGGCCACGAGTGTGTTTTCGCTTCTCAGCTATCGTTTAACGTATTCCAAAAAAACTTTAAATCCCAGTTTGGTAATGTTCTTCTCTCTTTCCTCTCGGTGGACATTTCTCACTGTAATGACATTTGCTCCTCGTGGGAGGTGTCATAGGGGTCAAATCACAGAATGAGGGGAAATAAATGGTCATTTTTGTCTCTGTGTGAGCTAACAGTGGTCAGTGGAATATGTCCGTGATTTCATTTGAACCACCTGTGAAGAGGCAGTGGGTTTGTTTCTCTGTTGATGCTGTTGGCAAGCCCGGTGCATGCACTTCTGTCGCTCTAGGCGAAAAGCAATTATGCCGCCCATCTTTTTCCAACAGGGACGGAAATTCATCCCGGGACGTTGAGATGGAGAGGCCTTTTATGACTAGTCACACTTCGTCACATTCACAATGTTAATGACTGAGCCAGTCAGATTTCAACCAAAATGAGGATCAGTCTAAATTAGGAGTAGCCGCTCGTATCCCCCCCCCCATATTGGAAGCATTAGATTGACCCATTCTGACAGGCAGCGTCCCACTCTGTGCTGTCTGCGGCTGCAGTTACTGCTTTTGGTTACTTTTTAGTATTATTGTTATTTTTCTCACGATGAATAGTTGGCCCATATTTCAGCGCCCTTGCCAAAGTGCCGCCGTATGGAGGACGGACCCTGCCAAAATAAAAAAATAAATGAGTAAATAAATAAATGACTCGAAAAAAGTACAAATAAGTCATTAAATGTAGCAAAAAATAATATTATAAATAAATGTAGCCATTGGATTATTGATAAAATGTGACACAAATTGATATTTCTTTTAAATTTGCTTCTTTATGTATTATTTTTTTATTATTATTTATCTTTGTATTAATTCCCTTATGTATTTACTCTTCTGTTGAATTTCCCATTTTGTTTATGTATGCATTTATTTTTTTTAATCTATTTTATATTCAGTTTTAAATATATGTATTTTTGATGTATGTATGTATGTATGTATTTATTTATATATGCACGATTTTCCCTTTGCATTTCACCCCTTATTTATTTCCCCAAACTTATTTATTTCTGTATTCTTTTCTTTATACATTTCTTTTTACATATTTCATAATGCATTTCTGCCTCATTATGTACAGTAAGTGTTGGGGCTGTCATTTGTCTTTGTGCATAAATAAATGAATAAATAAATAAATACATACATTAAAAAATTGCATAAATAAATGAATAAATTATTTAATTATTCATATATTTTTGATTTTGGCAGGTTCTGTCCTCCATACCGCCCTATAGGCAACTGCCTAATTCGCCTATATGGACGTGCCAGCCTTGGCTGTTTTCTGACACTGAGCTGCATCCAGAGAGTAAATCTAGCAGACAGATGACAATGTTGGGATTGTTATTTCTGTTTGAGCTGCCATACTCGCAGTCCAAATAAAGCATAGCGTCCAACCGTTTCTCTAATAATTCTCTGTTTTGTAGGTGTTTGTTTGAGAGCAGCTGCCTTACTATCCCAGACGCTTTCAAAGCATCTCTGTGTCAGCTCTGGTATTCTGGAAATGTTTCAAAGCTTTTGCACGATTTTTATCTTTGAAACTTTCATTCCCTCCCTGAAGGTAAAAACACTGAAGACGCGTTTTCAAGCTTAAAAGCAAAAACACCCGGAGGATCAACACAAAGCATCCTTACTCTCACTTTATGTCAGCCAGTTGCGCTTGTTTTGTCTCTTTCTTGTTTTTTCTTTTATATTTTTTTATACAACAAAGTGAAAAATGCCCTACTGTCTTTTTTTTTATCCTCTACATCTCTTCTTCTGAAAGTATTCTCAGCTGAGTTTTCTCGCCTTCAGCATCTGTCAGATTATCAGGATGTGACCCGGGGTGGTGAGTACACGTGTGAGACATGTTCCAGCATCATAGGTTGTCTTCTCCTTAGCACGGATATCTGGCTCTGTGGTTGGAGAGTAGAGGAAGTGGATCTGCTCTTCTGGCCGCGCTCGGACACCTTTCAGATGAAAAGCAGATCTGCCGCCATGTTTCTCTGTCTAACTATATAGAAATAGACAATCTTCTCGCTGATGGTCTTGTTTACTTATGTAGGTCATATAGAGGCATCAGTATTAAATTGGGAGTGTTTCATAACTAGCTAAAAACTCCTCACTGTAACTTTAAGACTGAAAACATCAATAAAAAGTGTGTTTACTGCATCATGAATTTAATCAGCAGTTCACAACAAAGAGCCAAACCACAAAGTTTAATGTTCACGTTGTGCAATTTACTGGAGACAGACATCATTCCTGGCGAGGCTGGACGGATGATTAATAGCTAGTGTTTTCCTTTACTCAGAAATCTGTGTGAACCCTTCTTACATCTGATCGGGCAAACACACAACTCGCTGAACTGCCATTAGTCTTTTTTTTAAATATATAAAAACTTTTTTTTTGTTTACCACTCTTGACTGGCTGCATGCCTGCAGGTATGAATGATACAAAACTAAAATCTTCTTTTGGCTCTTGGTGGCATTTAAAGGAATAGTTTTAGACACTATTCGACATTATTTGCTTTGAGAGTTAGATGAGAGGATTGATACCACTCCTCAGTTAGGCTACAGTGACAGGAGATGGTTCGTTTTAAGAGTGGAGATAGAAGTTAAACAGCTAGCCTGGCAGGTAACAAATCCATACAAGCACCTCTAAGGGCGCTTTAACAAGCCAACATATAGTCTGTTTTAATCGAACTCTAAGGCAGTTTGTATGAGCAGTTGTGAACGCAGTAATTGTGCTCTGGTGCGGACCAAAACAACCGGTCCGAGAGCGCTTGCAAGAGGTAGTCTCAGGACTGACTTGGACTTCTGCAGAAGTCCGATGTTTGCTTGACATCTTGGCCGAAGAGAACATACAGAACATGATAAATGAAGCCCAAAAAAATAGAGACGTTTATAAAGTCATTCCAGATAAACTGGAGGAGAAGAGATTCGTGTTCACAGCAGATCAGTGCCGAGCCAATATGAAAAAACTCTGCCATGCCAACAGGCCCCTCCGCAAATACATTTTTTTTATTTGATCCGCTTTAATTTGTGCACTGTGAAACCGAACCAGACAAAATAGAAAACAAACCAATTTCACTCTGATTCGGACTAGACAAACTGACTATGGCTTGTGAAAGCACCCTAAAGCTCACTAATTAATCTAGAAACAAACTTTATATGCTATTAGGCCCATGTTTTACTTTTGTATAGAGCCAGGCTAGCAGTTTCCCCCTGCTTCCAGTCTTTAAGCTAAGCTAAGCTAAACATCTCCTAGCTGTAGCCTCATGTGCAGACATGAGAGTGGTATTGATTATCTTATCTAAGTCTGGGGAAGAAGGTGAATAATCCTATTTCCCAAAATGTCAACCTACTCCTTTAACTATATATTGGCAGCTAAAGTTTTAAATTAACCTTCAGAATAAAGTTTGTATGTGAAGCTCAAGATGATTTCTTAGTTTTTCAGCCGTTTCCTTTTGCAGCAGTGTGTATGGATTAAAGTCTTTCTGCATCACTTGACCCATCATCAAGTAAATGGTTCCAGATGTGATACATTATGAGCTCTCTCGTCTATTGTTCGGATGAGTAACCCAGACCGTCTTGCAGGACCACGTAAAGCTGAGATGAGCGTGCATTGAAAATCAGCCATTGAAGGTGTTGAACAGGAGGTTCCTGGTGCTGAACCCTTTCATAGGCTCATATGAATTCTCCGTGCACCGAGCAAAGGTGCCAATTTTCTGTGACATTTTGTCTTGATGAGTGACGGGGGAATGGCATGTTCCTGAGTTAATGAGATTTATCCAGAAAGGCCAATCTGCAGATCGAATGCCATTTCTTCCCCTTTTAAATTGATCATTTAGTGGCCAGAACAGCAGACTTTCCCCCACAGGCTAAACAAGAGGACAAGACTCCAACTTCACACCATTAAATCTATTACAGGAACCCTTCAGGAACAAGCGTTATTCATTTCACCGCTACAGTAAAGAGCTGGTTCCTCTGGGAGCTGCAAACATGAGAGCTGACAACATGACAAGACTTAAAAAGAGGCACAGGCACATAAGCATCCCATTACCTCGAGTGAGCACGACAAAATGACGCATACAACAGATAAAAGCAGGATTACTAATTAGAGGAGAGATCCAACAGGAACGTCTTGTGAAGAGGAAGACCAGCAAAAATCTGCCAACTTTTTCATTTTTCTTTTTTGTCTTCAGGACAGAGGGTTTTAGTTTGTGGGCAATTTTTTTTTCTTTTAAAACAGTCCAGTAAAAATGGATTTGTAGATGCTATCTAACGTTAAAACGCAGCAGAATTTGGATGAAAAGTGAAATGTTTTAAAGCCGTCTCAACATTCAAATAGTAATTGAAATCATGTTAAAGGAAGTGTGATATGTAACGTGGATGTCTAAAATCCTTTCACTCTTTCTCAACAAAGAATAGCCTGGTTTTAATGAAGGTGCATAGACTGTATATAAGAAGTGGACGTAGTCATCGTGACATCACCGATTGGTTTGTGGACAGCCGTTTTGAAGCCTCGAGTTCGACATTTTGTCTGTCGCCATGTTGTTTTTTTGGAGCCAGAAGTGACACGAGAGGGTGGAACAAGTACAACGGAAAGCTGAATAAAACAATTTTAGGCGACCAAAACGTTACAATTAACTTTCATGAATTGAAAACACACTGTGAAAGGGTTAAAGATGTAAGACGAAAAAGCCAAGTTAAAGCATCCCCTGCTTTATGGTCTATCTGACTCTAAATGGGACCATAATTTACTAAATGAACATCATGCTGTATTGAAGAAGACTTGAAACTAGTTATTGAGACCATAAACTCATGTTTACAATGTTTACTGAGGTAATAAATCAAGAGAGAAGTAGGCTCATTTTCTCATAGACTTCTATATAACCAGAGGAGTCGCCCCCTGCTGGCTGGTAGAGAGAATGCAGGTTTAAGGCACTTCAGCATTGACTTCACTGTTCAGAACAGGAGGTTGCCACCTGTTCTGAACATCTTTTCACCTGTAATGAGACAAAATGTCAGTCTTGTGGTGGATCTAACATCATTATAAGTATGTGCAGACACAGTTGCAGTGGGGATAATATCATTAAAACAGCCTAATAATGTACGTTACATCCTTCTTGCTGTGTGTTGGTGCCGCAGGCGAAATCTGATGCCAATCTATAAATCAAAATATGCAGAAGGTATCTATGACGGGACTCCTGTTAACGACTTGTGTCAAGTATAAATCCCACTTAAGCTTTGGTTGTTCTATAGGAGGCTATAGGGAATGGTTAATGTCAATGAGAGTCCTCACAAGTACAGATAGAAGTAGAAGTTCAACTGTGTGTATGAGACTGTGTGTTTTATTTATCCATATGTGAGCTGCATGTGTGTGTTTTCTGTAATCATAATCAGGTGTGTGTGTGTGTGTGTGTGTGTGTGTGTGTGTGTGTGTGTGTGTGTGTGTGTTTCCCCCCCGATTGCTCACGGTAATCCTTTCACTCTATAACCAACAGACTTGAGGGTTCACTGGTCTCCACCAAGGACAAATGCTAATCAGATATTATAAACAGATTAGCATATACGAGCGTCAAGAATCTGTTTTCACACATTTTGTATTTTCCAAAAAATAAAACCGTGGGTCCTCAAACTCGTAGAAGGTCAACAAGTGAAGCTGCATCGACTGGGGTCGGTTTTACTTTCCTATATGTTTTGTTTTCAGTGTTCCATAATGTTCATGTACAACCGGCATGTGTGTGTATAAACTATAAGTGATGATATAAATAAAAAAGAATCAGTTTACATTACCGGGTGCCCAAATTAACCAGATCAATAATAAATGCAGAAGTAGAGGGAGATTAAACTAACTAGCCAATATCAAAATAATAATAACTAGACATGAATATCTCCAAACAATATGAATAACAGAATAAATCGTAGAGAATCACTGCTACTTTTTATATTTCTGTGATCCAGCTGCATAAATCATCCTTTGTGAGTACAGTATGTCTATCCATGTAGGAGTTACATAATATTACATGACATTTCAGCCTGGCTAAAGAAAGGAGGACCTTATCTGTTAATGTTTTATAACTGCGTTAACTGAGAAGACTGAAGTTTAATGTCATTTTTAACCTTTTTTCCTATGAAGGTGGACTTCTAACCCCCTCAAAAGGTACAACTAGCTCAGCTGTGAATCGCGGAAGCTGTTGCTGTTCTCTTTGCTCAATATCGTGACTCAGTGACTTAATATCGTAACTCACAACACACTTAAAACTGCTTGCGGCACAGCAAAATGCCGAGGAAACCTGCAACCATCCCCGATGAGGAGATTGAAGAGATTTAAAAAATCGCTCGACTTCATGTCAGACAACACTGTCAACTATCATGCCACATTTGAGGTTCCTAAGTTAAATAGTTTCCGAGTTCTGCTCCGGAAACGAAAGTGTGACACGCGAACGGACGGACACGCGACTACGTTGTCGCGTTGGTTTAACAAGTTGCTAAACACAATCCATGAGGCTACAAATACATTTATTGCATGAGATTCAACCAAAACAAAAAAAGTATCTGCAGCTCATCCTCGTGATGAAGTTCTTTGTTTTGTTTTTCTTCCCTAGAAATTGAGGTTGTGATTTATCGGAGAGTGAACCTGTTAAACCTGCAACATATGGGACTGAATTAATATCACAAATCTCCACAGTGCATCTGCCATCTGTTATTGTAAGTGTGTGTGTGTGTGTGTGTGTGTGTGTGTGTGTGTGTGTGTGTGTGTGAGGTTGAGGACGTGTTGTGATTTTACAGCCTCACAGATGCTCGTTCACATGTCAGCGCTAAGTTTCTGTCTCCTCTGGTGATTATTTCGACAAGTTCACCTCCAGTCAACAAGTTCCACAGCAAAGAGCAGATGTGTTTTCTCCATAATCATCACCTCTTTCTCACTTCCCCTTTACTGTAAGTGTGTGTGTGCTCATGAGTACTATATGTGTATGTTGTTCATTTATGAAAACAAAGTGCCATAACAAGGCAGCCTGGGGTCAATGAACTGTCCAGACTCTCTGCTTCCAACCACAATGTTTCACAAACCTGAACCAAAGTGATTTTGTTCGAACGTCAACGGCTGTGACAAAGAGTCGGTATTTGAAACCGTGGGAATGAGAACGGGCCGATGCAACCCATCTGTGCAGTAGATAAACAGCGCTTCATCAACTCAAAAAAAACCTTATGCATCTGAACATAATCCAGCCGGCGAATATGTGTCATCAAAATGTATTTGTGAAAACAGTTTAGTAAAATATAAATTTCTTGGAGACAGGGTTGCCTACTATCCACCAGTTATTAGTGTTTAAAGTCTTTTTGCTTTATAGAAAAGAATCACAACAAATATAAAAATGGAGGGTTGTCTGGAGAGAAGAGTTTTCTGTAAACTGGTAATCAGTCTGTTTTCTTTTCTTTGGAAGTAAAGCCACGTATTCTCCGTGTCCCCCCCCCTTTTACTAATCTGTGTTCAGGTGAAGTCTCTGCCAACACAACAGGCTCGACAATCACAGCCACCAGAATCAGTCTGGGAAATCACTGAGCAGTCAATCAGCAGCACCAATCAGAGGCAAGGTGAGATTAATCAGGCCGGAAAAATCAATTTGCTCCATAAGTCTTGGAGGAAGGCAGCGCTGCTTAGTGAAGCTTTTTTAGAGCAGACGAGTTGAGGACTGATTAGCTGGTTCTGCTTTACCACACTGCTGCCGACAAGCTGAGAGCTCCTGGCAATCTTTGATGGTTTCAATGATGTGTGTGTGTGTGTGAATTTTAGGTAAAACTCATTTAATTTTCCTCTGCAAAGACTCATAAAAGTGAAAATGTGATCTGAAAAAAAATAGTAATGCAAAAACAGCCCAGACGCCAGGAAAACCAACACAATCTCACTCCCAACTCATCAAATACCATTGTATTTTGGTTGTATGTACGTTGGTATAACAACTTGAGTGGGCAAGCTTTCCAAAATTGTTAAGATTGAAGGGAAGATGGTTGGTAAGCCACAAAGGCAGCTCTGTGATATATTTGATAGAGCGTTACTCAGGAAGGCCAGACAGATATCTGTAAACGCTTCACACCCACTAAACTCCTCTTACCGGGGCCTCTTACCAGTTGGACGTGCCTAGAAAACCTCCAAAGGGAGGCGTCGAAGAGGATCCTGATCAGATGTTGAACCACCTCATCTGGCCCCTTTCGTCGCGAAGGAGCAGCGTCTCTACTCCGAGCTCCCTCCAGATGTCTGAGCTCCTCACCCTCTCTCTAAGGCTGAGCCCAGACACCCTACGGAGGAAGCTCATTTCGGCCTCCTGTATCCGCGATCTCATTCTTTCGGTCACTACGCAAAGCTCATGACCAGAGGTGAGGGTTAGAACGTAGATGGGCCGGTAAATCGAGAGCTTTGCCTTCCGGCTCAGCTCCCTTTTCACCACAACAGTCCGGTACAACGCCCGCAAAACTACCGACGCTGCACCGAACCGCCTGTCCATCTCGCGCTCCTTTTTTCCCTCACTGGTGAACTAGACCCGGAGATACTTAAACTCCCTCGCTTGGGGCAAAGACTTATTACTTCAGTAAACATTGTAAACATGAGTTTATGGTCTCAATCACTAGTTTCAAGTCTTCTTCAATACAGCATGATGTTCATTTAGTAAATGATGGTCCCATTTAGAGTCAGATAGACCATAAAGCAGATGGGATATATGATGATTGTTATTTCAGATATTAACAGTAATCTGTTTTTGCTTTTATCTCTGGTGAGTAAGAGCTGCAAAAAAAAAAACGTTGATACAAATCAACTCCCAGCAATAAGATAATTAAGCTTGTTAATGAGGCTAAATGAGCTAATGTATCACCTTACTAAATACTCTAATGAAAACAGAGGTTTTTCATTAGCACTTTTATAGCCTGAGAACACACGCTTTCAGCTTTTCTGTTAAAATGTCTCAGAGCGCTGGTTGTTCGCTGCACCTTCATTAACCTGTTTAACCCGGCTCAACCTGCTGCTCAATCCATTATACAGACTCACGCTGTGCAGCCAGCATTGTTCAAACTCAGAGAAATTCATTTGAAATTGTAATGGAGCCCAAAAGTGAATAAAAGTTTTAAAGTACAAGAAAAATGTCTCAACTGATGCTCAAGACATCTACAATATCTGTAGCTAGTTCTTGTTATACAGCTTTAATGAAAAGTCTGGTGTTTCCTTGTGGTGAATCTGTTTTATTTCGTAAATTCACTCTCCTCATGTGTCCTGTCTGGGTTTACCTCCTACCTTTGTGTTTATCTGCCTCACCTTGATGAGTTTCACCTGTTCTTCTTCAGCTCTGCTGTCACTTGTCCCTCGTTATCACCCTCCTTTCCTCGTGTATATGTCCTGTGTTGCATGGCTGACCGTGACAACCTGATGTTTCTGTGGCAAGTGTGCACACAATTGAACGCTCCACAGTGCAGCCTCCACCATTTTCTGTCATTTTTAACGTTTTACTGAATAACTTGTGTGCAGAGAAGATAACTTTGAGAGATTGTTCACCGTAACCAGCTACCTAATGACATGGCGATACTATATTTTGACATCAATTTACATGCAGAACAGGTTATGAGAGTGTGTACTATTTCAATTAATTACAGACAAATATACTTAACGTTGCCTTTTAGTTGATGGTTTACCATTTACAATGTCAGACAGCTGCATGTCTGTGAAGTCGGGGTAGATTTAGAGAAGTATGAACTCCGACTTTGAGTGGCGTTCAGTTGTACTTTTTGAGTAGGAGTTTGAAGATTTTCGATTTCCGAGTTGTGTGGAAGGCAGCATTAGTCTCTGTGCTCCCCTTGTCTTCGGTCAGTTCGTCTTCTTTGTTGCATGGAGTTTTGATGCCTTTGTTATTGTTATTTTAGGATCATTTTTGTAGAGTTGAAAGTCCTGCAGTGGTATAGAAAGTAAACACATGGAGTGAGAGAGAGAGAGAGAGAGAGAGAGGTATGACATGCAGCTGGAATCAAACAGAGGACATTGTGGTCATAAAATATACATCATAACCACTTGACCAGCAGCATGCCCCTCGATGTTATGTTATGTGATTAAAATGATGAATACCCCGACCTTACTTCATAAACAGTCACTGACAAACAACCAGAAGGAGAACCACAGTCTCTCCTCATGGCCGTCGCCTCTGCTCCTGGGCTTTAAATCCTTTTTTTGAATAAAATGCACCCTCCATCAGAGGGATTTAAACGAAAACATCCTCGGCGCTGAATAGCTTCCATTCAGATTGTTCAGGCTTAGTGCAGAGGACAGAGCTGCTTCATGCCTTTGTGTGTTTAAGCTGCTCAGAATAAAGAATTCATAATTACTTCTGAGGACCGTTCAATGACCTGAAGCACAATAACCTTTTATAGAGTAACTGTTCAGGCTGAGGGCGAGATGATTAGATGAAACCTGGCATTTCTGCAAAATACAGGGTGCAATAATGGAGGGCCTCTTAAAACTATAATTTGGGAAATTAATGGCAGCTAATGAAGCCACAGTGGCACTTAAATGCTGAATTAAAAACACAGAGTGTTTTATAGGTTCAGCAAACAGGAATTTATGGAGTGCAACAGCAACCTTGCTGCTGTTCGCCTCCATTGAACTTTAGCACTTTAGACAGCGAAGGCTTTCTCTCAGAGACAATCCAACAACAGTTTCTGTTTGAGATTAAGTGAAATGCCTCTGAAATTCAGGAGGTTGAAGGTTACGTCGCTCCAGCATGAACTGTCTTCCCAT
The DNA here is from genome assembly GCA_916701645.2 of Sebastolobus alascanus. NCBI lineage: Eukaryota > Metazoa > Chordata > Actinopteri > Perciformes > Sebastidae > Sebastolobus > Sebastolobus alascanus. Next base: position 488,845 of record CAKAOJ020000201.1, on the reverse strand, counting down.
GAGGTTCATATTTTTATTGATTGAAGTATGAAAAGAAACCAAAACACTTGAAAAGCAAAACAACATTTTCAGCAGTCTATACTAACATGACAAAGTACTGCGGATGTATATAAGGATTATTTCAGTAAAAAAACATGAAATAAAAAAAATCTGCACAAGTTGAAAGTTATCTGTTTTACATTTGCTTTTCCTTGTCTTGGCTATTCGAGAATTAACTGGTTCTTGGACTTTAATTAGGAAATCAGAAACCTTCAAAAACTCTGTGGTCAATTTACTTTTATCACAAAGTCGTGACAGTCTGTCACCGTCTGCCTATAAGATGATGACACATTATGCAAGTACTTTGTTTTCAAGTTGACGTCCTATCACAACACCTTAATGCAAGCTTTTGTTCACGGTGACTAGTTGACAGCAGATCGTGCCAAAATGTGCTCATGCAGTACGCAGCGGGCGGAGCGCTGTCACGCTGGTGTTCCTGTAAACAAACTCAGCACTGATGCTCTACTCAGGTCAGCCTCCCCTCTGTAACTTCAGCCACACATTTTAGAAATAATGAGAAGATTTAGCAGAATTTAAGGTGTGCTGGGTGTTTTTTACACCAACCGTAACCTTAGAGCTGTTATTGTGAGAGCATCATCATAATGAGGTACGACTGGATAATTATTTCGCATTCAAGAATCCTAATTCCCTCCTGATGGAGACCCTGAGCAGAGATGATGTGCCTCTCAACCAATGATCAAAAGAGTATTTTTTTGGATGTTGAACATCAAATTGTTGCTGAAGTTGTGGAATTTTTAATACCAATATATAAAGCTATTGTTAAATGGGTTGTGATACATTGGTGCAATTACTGTAAACAAATAAAACCCTGGTTTTTATCACTATTCCCTCCTGAAAAGAGGGTGTCACCTCTGGTTTGTTAACTCTTATTTTACAGAACAATACAACTCATTTGATGTGAATGAAGCAGTTTAGAGGTCAATAGATGCTTCCTGACTTGCTGTAGATGGACACATTTCTTACTTGTCTTTATCACAATACCTTCAAGCAATAGTTCGACATTTTGGGAAATACATGTATTCGCTTTCTTGCCGAAAGTTAGATGAGAAGATTGATACCACACTCACTTCGGTACGGTAAATAGAGTATGTAGCTGGAGCCAGCAGCAGATTAGCTTAGCTTAGCATAAAGACTGGAAACAGGGGAAAACAGCTAGCCTGGGTCTGCTCACTAATTAACACATATGTCGTTTGTTTAATCCATACAAAAACCAAAGTGTAAAAATGATTGCCAGGCAATCGGGGAAGGTCCTGTGAGTCGGTCTTTCATGTAGACCTTAGTTTCTGTAATGTTAAGCATATTTTAGTTGCCTTACCCAAACCCTCGGCATTCGGTACCGCCACACAAGGCACCGGTATGAAACGCACCGGGCGTTCTTACAATGTAAACCCATTCGTGACATCAGTGAACGCTCCAGAAAGTGTCCAGGAGTTTGGTGAAGTAGTTTGAAGAGTGAAAAGAGACATACCGGATGGGCAGCAGGGGAGATGAGGTGGATGGGTCCAACAATCACAAACCTTTCATCCAGGAGACCGCTGTTTGTGTCCCGTGTTCACAACGTTCGGTTTCATTTTCACTCAAACGTAGTAGTCAAGTCCAACCATGTAGTTTTTCCCTAAACCATATCTAAAGTAAGGTTTTGCCCAAACTAAAGTGATGCCAAGAGGTGAGACAAAGCGGCGGTATTATGACGAGTTGGGATGAGAACGTGTTGGTATTTCTCAGGATATCCTAACACTAACACAACAGTGTCCATCTGGACTCTGGCTTTCATGGTTGCATGTTACATAACTTGCGTCACTGGTTCAACAAGACGCCCCCGCTTCTTACAGCCAGACAACAGAAACAATCAAAACATGCACAATGTGAAATCGTTGGCTCTTTTGATTTGAATGCTGAGTTTTCTGAAACAAAAGGGGAAACAAACAAAGCAGGGAATCCTTTATTTCTAACAACAGGCAGTCAGAGGACGAGCTCTCCTCACCAACAGATGGCTGCTCTTCACACTCTGCAGCCAAACACACAGAGAAAGACAAGGCCAGAGTGGAGAGTGTCCAGCGATCAGCCCGACACTTGTGGGATCGGGATGGTTTTAGGTTTGTGGAGGAGTGTACGGGCCTATCTGTGCCATCCTCTTAATCCATACTGTCTGAAATGTAAACCCAGCACCTGGCTCACAGCCACTAAAAAGCTGGATGCATGCAACAGTGAACCCTTTGCAGTTCATATATAATTAAATAGAATATGAAATATTGAATATAATGAGGAAAGCGAGGCAGCTCTCTGCGGGTAGTCCAGTTAGTTCAACAATGAGGGGTGCACATTTACATACTGCAAATTCAAGAGTTTTTATAACATATTATCCTGACCTGGAGAGTTGTGTTCTAGTTATTTCTAAGCAGAGCTGCGATCGCTGCTTCTTCGCTCTCTTCCTCTGAGCTGCACACCTGGGAGTTTACATCTGCTTCTAGAAGCAGCGTTTGTTATGAATAATTGTCCTGGTATTTCATTTAAATTGGCTTCATACAATCATTAAACATATATTTGGTAGCGTAATATTTGTAATTTACTCGTCTACTTCCACTCATGGTTGCAGGGGGTTGGATCCTCTCCCAGCATGCACTTGTACATACTGGTCACCTCAGTCAGACACTGTTATTGACAGTGGAAGCCACACATTCCTCCTCTTGCACATACTGATGAGGTCCAACACAACAGATCTAGCCCTACAGTTGGTAATCATCTGTTACTCTGACTGTGTGCAGTTGAAGTTGACTCACAGATAGTATCGCTGACACTCTGTTGACACTGACCTGATAACCACTGCTGCTTTTTAATGAGAGAAAGTAACACACTCTACTCCCCTCATCCTTTTAGCTCCTACGGTTAAGTGTCTGCAAAGCTCTTAACACATCTCCTACGCATTTTCATGCCTCCCGTCGCTTGAGATCTGTGTGTGCATGTGTGTGTGTGTGTGTGTGTGTGTGTGTGTGTGTGTGTGTGTGTGTGTGTGTGTGTGTGTGTGTGTGTGTGTGACAAAGCGAGGGAGCAGGAGGTACACTGAGAGAAACAGTGAGACAGATGGAAGACAGAGAAAGCAGAACAGAGACAGAGAGGGAAAACACAACAAGACACACAGAGCATATGGAGAAGCAGGTGGAAAGAAATCCTGCGTATCTCTGCTTCCACTCCTCCTCGTATCTCATGCCTACGCTCCTCTTAACACCTCAACAGTTATCAAATCATTAATTAAAGTGCATGAGATCTCCAGGGCTCAGTGCGGGAGGGAAGCAGCAGCCATCAAACACCATCAGCCAGCTGCTCCCAACTCATACTAGAATACGGATAATAATAATACTGATATTCATGATAATACTACGGAACACAGGATGAGTAATTCATATACAAATGGTCTTTAATCTTTGTGTTTATCACTGGATGTGCACACTTGATCTACGTTGAAGAGCTTTGAATCTAAAGGATGATGAAAGCTGTGCAATATGCACTATTATTTAATTTATCCAGAATGAAACCTCGCCGCTCCGGTGATGCTGCTCTGCTGCGAACCGTGACCTTTGAACATCCTGGTGGAGGACGAGTGTAAAGAGAAATCCTCCACAGGGAGGGATAAAGTACATTATTATGATTAAAGCCACTTCGTGCAACTCTTTGCCTTGAACCAGTGAATGCGTGCCTCCAGTTATACTTGACCTCAGTAGCAAACATCCCTCCTGTCACTCATCTTGATGAGCTGTCTGCCTTGAAACAGCATCAGTCACGTAAAAAGCACCAGAGGAGCTGAAGAAAGCAGACGGTGAACACCGATTCTGTAGTTTTAACAGAGGAAATGTGATGCTAACAGTGTTTTAAATATCCATCTGTATGTACACACAAATCTCCGCAGGCCATGTCATTTATTAAAAAGCCAAATTATTTATTATCTTTATGTAAAACAGTTCCTCAGTCTGGCTTGACGACCCAGCCGGTTCATGATTCTGCTGCTATTAAATTAATCTCATTTGTTTTCTATCACTGATTGAAGGAAGGAGCACATTAGTGCAGACACAGAGCACAAACGGGAGCGAGTTTTGACATAGTTCAGTGTGACTGAGTCGTTTTGGCAGCATTGTGATTCAGCACAGTCTTATCATAGTTGGCCTTTGCTGGCCATATTTCATGGTATGAATCTGTTAACTTCCATTTCATAGTCCACTAATGGAGCAGTGCAGGCGGCTGCTCCGACTACTGATTGGTTTAAAGTGTGTGTGTGTGAGGAGCTGATGACAGGGAAACTTCACAGTCACAGATTCCTTTGAACAAACAAAACAGGCTAGATCACGATGAGGCCGACTCGTCCGCCAGCTCGACAAAAACTGTAATTTCTGTTTTTAAAATGTAATCAAAGCTCTTGGATCGGCTTTGATTGTGAAGAGCAGCCAAAATGACACAGTCTCAGTTTCAACATTCATAAACAGAATACCAAATGGCAGCGTGGAGCAACGGCACTCTGAAAGGAAAAAGGCTTTGAAGAACATTTAGAGTTTTTGTTTTATTTTGCGATTGCAAACCAGAGGAAATCCCAGAAACTTCCTTCAGATGCTTCAGTCTTTAGTGATGGGACGATAATACAAGAGTTCTTTGAGCTTTGAGCTCAGTTATATGGTCGCATTAATTGGCGTGGTAATGACACGGTAATCGCAAGTCATTTTGTGTGCAATAAAAACGCCGTTCTTGCCTTTGGCGTGTCATTTGTACGCCATGTAGTCTGTACTGACTGCAATGTAAACGCATCTACGTAAATATGCTACGCTCAGAGCTAGTGACGTAGAATAAAAAGTGAGGAAGACTGCTTATGGTGGGCGGTAGAGGAGGTGGATGGGTGCAACAAACACAGGACTTTCAACCAGAAGACCGGTATTCAAGGCTGGTTTTTGTGTCCCAAAGTGTTTTATTTTGAAGTTAACATTAGCGATGTGATTTCCGTACTTCTGCTACGTTGTTTCCGTACGTATTTTACTTGGTTTACGTACTTTTTTAAGCCCAAACATGATGTTTTTCCTAAAGCTAACTAAGTGCTTTTGTTGCCTAAACTCAGACTGGTCTCATACACTGTTCGTAGCTATACCTACAAAAAGTAATGCACTGTAATTTGTGTATATCCCACAAAATCAATTTGTGTGTAATTCACGTAATCGTGAACCAGGAAATAAAAAGAGAGGTAAAAAACACTGGACTTTCACCCAGAGACCATTGTTCGTGTCCTATTTGAAACCACAAGTCAACGTTGATATTTGTCGCATAAGTTACGTACTCTAGTAACGCCACTTCCATAGTTATTTTAAGCCAAACCACGATCTTTTCCTAAACCTAAGGAAGTTGTTTCCTGTGAAGACAGAAGTTTATTTTGAAAAGACTGTATGCATGTAACGAGACACGTGATGTTGAACATTCGTAGGTAAAAGAACGAAAAATGAGGAATAACTTTTTCGTGAGATATCATACAAACCGTTTTATGAGAATACGTTGCTAAACTTTACTGCGGCCGTTACCGTAGTTTTGTTGCGTGGCGTGAAAATGACACGCAAAGGAGGCGTACAAATGACACGTGAAAAGGTCTTAAATAAAGGTCTTGAAAAGGCTCAAATGCGTCCTCATGACACGCAGAATGTCCTTGTAATGCTGTGCTATCTATACGCCTTCTCATGTTGGTATGGTAGTTTGCTATTTTACATTACTGCTGGTCATTTACAAAATCAACCTACCCTTGAAACATGCTTTTATACTGTATATTGTACTCTTTTGTTATCACATTTGCCAGATGGGATTTTTTTGGGGAAAATCTCCTCGTGTGGTGTGTTCAAGGACAGCCTGACATTGGAAATATGTCAGCTGCCAAACAATAACCACAATGTAAGATGATACTACCAAATCTGAATGATTCCTTTCATGACTTTCATAGTTATCTTCTGAGTGAATTTTCAGTCCCAGATGCAGTGCGTTTTTAAATTTCAAAGCTCACTATAAATACAAATACTGAGCAAGTATCAAGGTTCTATAAAACACATTTTATACTTTAAACCAAAATGAACAAAACCGCCTGCAGAAGTTGTAGTATGCTTCAGAAAAGGCTCAGCAGTAATGCACAGTATGCATGACTTTATTTAATGGTCTTAAACATCTAAAACACCAGCATGGTCCCTTAAAGAACCTCTGATGAAGCTCCACATTTTTTAGAGTGTTCCAAAATGAAGGACGACGAGAGGGGAAAATCATTTTTAAAAACTTGGAGGAGATCCAAGTCTCCGTTTCCCATTTCCCTTATCAGCGCTCGCAAGCGACAAACTGAAATGCAACAAATGACAAATTTACAAAGGGAGAGGAATACATTAGACAGGCTGCTCGCTGCGTGGCCCGCACTCAATGCAGTCCTTTCATCTGCCCCAACACTTCCTGATTATCACTGAATGGACATGAAGGACCCAATTTTAGCTGTTTGTTGATGATTTGATGCTTTAATGTCGACACTGCTACGATACTTCTCAGTCATTTGTGTTTGTCTCTTCTTAAGTGTTCAAGTGCATGTTGGTTTTTCAGCAGAACCGTTGAGAGATGGAATTAGTATAAAAGTCCTACTACAGGAAAACAAATTACACACATACAGTCGTGCTAACATCACTTTAGAGGACATTACATTAATTGATTTACATTAATTTCCTGGAGACTTACCCTAACCGCTACTTGTCTAATCCTAACCCAAGTCTTCACCCTAAAATGTAATGATTTATGTTATATTTTGTACCCAAAATGAAGGCGACTCCCCACAATGTGACTGTGAAAACAGATTTATGTCCCCACAACATCAACGTATCCTCATACAACGGTTCGTATGATGTCTTCAGAAAAAGTTATTCCTCCTTTCTTGTTTGTTTTCCTACGAATGTCCAGCAACACGTGTCAATTTCCTCTCGTTACCTGCATACAGTCTTTTCAAAATAAACTTCCATCTTCACAGGAAACAACTTGGTTAGGTTTAGGAAAAGATGGTGGTTTGGCTTCAAATAACTCCGGAAGTTGCGTTACTTAAATACATCAGTTACGTGACAAATAAATCAACGTTGACTTCTGGTTTCGCACGGGTCACGAACGCCAGCAAAAGTCCGGTATTTCATGACCCACCCATCCCCCCCGACCTCCTCCCTCCACGGCTTTTGCCGCTATTTATATTTCCTTGTTCACGATTACACATGAATTGATTTTGTGGGATATACATGAATTACAGTGCATTACTTCTAGTAGTTATAGGTACGAACAGTGTATGAGATCAGCCTGAGTAATATACAGACACAGGTGCAAAAGCACAAAGGCAAACTGGGATAGACTAATCCATTTGGAAGTAATCTGATCTAAAAAAAAAAAAAAAGCTTCTCCGAGCATTTATATTTGTATATGTGAAAATGATTTTATCAAAACAATCGAGGTAAGTAAACACATCAAAACACAGATTACAAATTGCATGCAAATATTTCACTCAACTAGGATTCAGAGTTGGAGCGTTTCTGGATTCGACATGGCCTCTACCAGGACCTGATTTTTAAATCAAAAGCACCAAAACCAGCTAACAAAACAATCCGAGCGCTCCAAACTCCTCCGGTGTTGAGGTCACAGACGATGCAGTAAAATGTGTCACTGTCTCACTTCAGCTAAAATAAAGTTTGTATTGTGACTTCTTTTCTGCAGACCTCTTTGCCCCCGCAGACAAAAGGCAAAGTTAAGTTATCTGATTTATCGTCCTCTTCCTCCAAACAGACTGAGAGAGACACAGATAGAGGCAGGCGGCTGGAATTAATTTCAGCACGGATGAAAAATTGCCGACATGACGACCTTCAGTGCAACAGTGGGCAGAAACACAACAGAAAGACAATGTGAAGCACAACGCAGCAATATATGTGTAGAGATTCGAGCCACGGAACAGAAACACCGAGCAGCACAGTGTCGTCTAATGAAGGTTTGGCAGCGTTGGATGTGTTCACTCGAAAAGCTCTGCCTCGACTGCTTCAGCTCAAATTAACATCCTTTATTCTTCTTCTTGGGACCGGACAAAGGAACCAAACGACAGGTGTGGACTCAATCTTTGTGCAGCTGCCTGTGAATTTCAGATCTGTATGGAAACAGCAAAATTATATTTGTGTATTATTGCGTAAAAAAAAATGTCTACTTTCGCTTGAGGTGTTTTTAATGCGCTAAATCTGTTATGGGAACACCTTTGTCGAATATATTCTGACGTAGCGAACATTTAACTCACGACTGATCAGTTGTTTCCGCTGTCGGCGTCTTCTCGGATATTCCCATAACGTGCAAATGCTTGTCTTCATCTCCGAACAACATGAAACATGGTCAGTACCAGCTGGCATGAAAGAACAATTAAAACTTGCCCACTGAAACAAATTCCTGAAGACCTCTCTCCATATTCTCTCGTAGATCAGCCAAACCGACTTGTTTTGTTTCCGGTTCGAAACCTCTACTTCTTCCTCTACTCTGTTTCCTGGTGGATTACAGCCGTGCGTAAAGCGTAGCCTATAGCGCCAACTTCTGACCAAACTACGCTGTAGCTGAGAAGCCAAGTTTATTCGCTCCAAACTAGTTGATCGAAACGTACCTAATTCGCATTTCTTTTTTTGCGACATTTCAAAAGTTCGCTTAAAATATGCTTGACAATTGAATGGAAACACAACTATTGAGGTTTGTTAGCTAATTCCAGATTGTCCAATTTATCTGTGCACTTTCAAAAACTCTTATCCTAACGACAAAATGCGTCGTTGGTCAACGCCCTCCAGAACGACACTTGAAAGCATTTTCTGATCGGACACCACTATCGACAGGACGACATCGCGTTTCAAAAATAAAAAGGATTTCTGATCTTCCATGGACTCTATACGGTTCAAGTTTGTTTAGGTTTAGGCACAAAAATAACTTGGTTAAGGATAAAAGTACTACTTTGTTCAGGTTAAGGGATCTTCATCGACCTTGATTAAGATTAGGAAACAACTGTGATGATGCTTAGAAAACAACAAAGAAGAAACAACACGTTCTCATCCTAACTCGTCACATACTGACGCTTTGTCAGACCCATCGACGTCACTTTTTAGTCGCAGTAAACACGTGATTGTTGTTGCGAACTAAACAAAAACACTTGCTTAGGTTCAGGCAACAAAACCACTTAGTTACATTTAGGAAAAAACGACATAGTTGGGCTTAAAATTAATACGTTTGTACATTGAAAATGTGACTTATCGTTGTGAACACGGGATACGAACGAACAGCTGATTGTAACGTGAAAGTGAAACTTAACGCACGGGATGCAAACAGCGATCTCCTGGATGAAAGCCTTGTATTTGTTGGACCCATCCAACTCCCCTTCCGCCTGCGCTGTGTGTCTTTTCGCTCTTTAAACTACGTCACCGCAGCACTTTCTCTGAGCGTTTACTGTTGCCGTACATGGGTTTACTTTGTAGTTAATGGAACGCCGATGGCCGTGACAAAGCCTCGATATCCGATGCCGTGGGAATGAGAACAACCTGGAAGAAAAAGGTAAAAAAAGATGAATAATAAAGATAAACATTGATGTCAGACTTTATCGCTAGTCTAGTTTGTGGTTAACATCACTAACGGCGGACAACTTTTAATACGTCATCACATAGAAAGATGATTCCAGACCTCCACACTCCGCTCTCTCCTCTCTACATTGCTCTCAGCCATCTATAGCAGATGACGTGCCATCACGGCTTTAAACGAGTAATACCCCATTAACCCTGTGAACCTGAAGCCACTGATGCACAAAGAGCTCCATTACCATCCTGTACTGTCGTCGGGCTCTCCATTAATTCGTCACCTCCACACTCTATCGGTTTACCACAATAAACTGCCAGCAGCAGGCACTTCAAACAGCCGAGTGAATAAATGTGCACATCTTCAAGTGATTGAGATGGATCTCGTTGCACGGGACGCATCCAGAGCTCCATAATGCCGGGCGACGAGGGAGATGCGTGCTTCAACAAGCTGTGCAGCTTTTAGAGGATAAAATGCAGAATTAACCGCTGAAAGCTTGAGATGTGTTGACTGAGAGGAAGCAATTTGAGGTGTTTAATGAAGTGCTTCACTTAAAGAGTACAGCTCAGCATCAACGTGGCAATCTTACATGGGATTTATATTGTATATGGGAATGTGCTGTAAAAAATAAAAATAAAGATTTCTTAAAGACCTTCTTCCAGGAGGTTTGAATACACCTGATTATAATAACCAGCTTCTCTATAGAGTGCTTCCTGAGTTATTGTTCCTGTGTTTCTGCTGACATACTGGTGTCAGTAGAAGTGATCATTACTTTAATTTTCACAGATTTTCTGTTAATAAAGTTTGAATTTCACTTGGTGGCACTTCTTTATGACCCATTTAGTCAAATTGTGCATTTACAAGATTTTATTAGATTTTAGGGTTGAAGAAATTAGTCGATTAATCAATGATAATCTTGTTTTTTTTGCAACCAGAAGTGACACGAGAAGGTGGAGCTAAGTACAACCGAACGCTGAATAAGACACTTTTAGGCAACAAAAATGTTAATATTAACTTTCATGACGTGAAAACACACTGTGAAAGGGTTAAAGTTCTAACTCCCAGACCGGACAACTCCGTGGTAGCGACCTGTCAATCACAAGCTATAGCCCCGCCTTAAAGCATCCCCTGCTTTATGGTCTAGCTGACTCTAAATGGGACCATAATTCACTAAATGAACATCATGCTGTATTGAAGAAGACTTGAAACTAGCGATTGAGACCATAAACTCATGTTTACAATGTTTACTGAGGTAATAAATCAAGAGAGAAGTAGGCTCATTTTCTCATAGACTTCTATACAACCAGAGGAGTCGCCCCCTGCTGGCTGGTAGACAGGATGCAGGTTTAAGACACACCAGTATCGGCTTCACTGTTCAGACTCGGAGGTCGCCCGCTGGTCTCTCTGTTGCCTTGCAGCTGGCTGATTGGCTGATTGGCTGATTGGCGTGATCTGGAACACCTGGGTCTGGTGTTTCCAGTTTGTCCCTCTCTCTGGTTAACTCCCCAGTCTGCTGCTGCTGTTTGGTTTTGTCATGTTGCTTTAGTTTACCTTTATATTTTGTCTTACACCTTTACAACACCCACATATCCTCCAGTCACCACACACTACTGACACCTCTGATTTCCACACTCCATGTGGTTAACATTTAATTTGAGCAAGGTCATAACAAACAAGGGCTCGTCCATTAAGGTTAGTTTGTTAAAGAGATTGTTTGGTGCTGCAGGTAGCAGCAGCTGGCACATGGTGCTGATTGTGCTGCTGATTAGGTGATTTGGTCCAGCTGTGTGCTTTGGTGCTAAAGCTGCTTTAGTCTCTGGTTGTGGGAGATTCACCTTGTGTTTTTATGCAGGAAGCGTTGGTTTCTGACTTGGGGTCAGATTGTTGTGTGCCATTCAGAAGGTAGGTGTTACTGTGCTATCCTCTATGGATTGTGTCTGTTTGTTTTTGTTTTTTTCGTAGTGTGGTGGGGAGCAGTTAGCCGAGAAGCTTGAGTTGGAGAAAGTTTAGCTGATAGAGAAGGAAAATGACAAGGACAAGGAGAAGCAGCTTGAGTAGGAGAGGTTGGAAAAGCAGCTTGAGTTAGAGAAACTTCGGCTGCACACTGACCTTCCATTTAAGAAGATATCAGTTTGCTCAGATTAACTCTGCTCTTGTCCGCAGAAGATCGGCTGAGAGGAAACAGGTGTTGGCAGTGACGGACACGAAGGACATTGAGGAAACAACCAAGAAACGGAGAGAAACGGAGAGAGCGGCGATGAAGAATTAAGGCAGACAGAGAGCGAATCGTTAGCCTGGATATGGATGGTGAGTGGGTTGGAGAGCAGAGGTTATCTTTGTCTCTTTTATAAATTCGCCTGTTCCCGATCCTGAGCCGGGCAGCAGAGATACGTGCCGTACGGAGATATCTGCAGAGCTGCAGAGAGATTTTTTACCGCCTTCATAAATTTAGTGGAGCAACTCACAGAGAGATGAAATAACAGCCAGAGATGTGGGATATTTATGGTGCTGCTGTATCGCACAATGAGAAAGAAAGGAAAATAAATCTGTTGGGTCAGATTCAGCGAATGATTACACAGAGAAAAGAGCCACTGCAGAGGTCGGAGGTCACATCTGTGACTGATTTACTGACTGAATGTGATGCTGTTAACAGAGATCCAGGTCAGACAGAGCGATATCAATCTTTAAACCAATATCACTGGTTTGTGTTTGTTGAAAATGATCACATCTGTTTGAATATAACAGACAGCATCTCACAACATCTCACGTATGTTGTGAGATGTTAGCAATAATGTGGCGCTGACACACGGCAGCAGAGGAAAGAGAAAGGAGCTGTTTGTTATCTTCCTCATACTGAGCTGGACTGTAGAGTATGAGAATACATATGAGCTGCTGAAGGCAGTCTGGGTTTTCCTGGCTCAAAAGTAGACTTCAAAATCATTTTACAATGCAAAGTCAATCCATCTCTCTGCTTGTAAAACAGCAAATCAGTCTCATGTATATCAAGTAGACTTTGATTACATTTTGTCTGCACAGTTTTCTCGAGGTTTCAATTTGTGCAAAAACAAAAAAAGTATATGAAAAGTAAAACCAGTCTGACTTGTTTTAACATTCTGTTCTGGTTTAAACTCCAAATGAAAAACAGAACAACTGAAAAACTAATGCATTAAATTATCAGTTTCCACAAAAAGGAAATCTAACGCAAAAACATGCAAAACTTAAATGCAACCCTAAACACTGCTATTTCATGGAGAATATTCCTATAAGAGCTGACTGACTGACTGCAAATCTACCTTCAGAAATGGTCACGGTAAAGTTGAAGTTATTACTGATCAGTGGCGGACTCAGGCTGTCTGAGGAGTGAAAAACATAAAACTAAAAAGGGCACCAGCTGCATAAACATTTGCATCGGGATTTGTGAACAGCGGCACAGTGAAATGCCGCTGAGGTTTGGGTTATCGCCGTCGGAAATAACGAGTTTCAGAGTGCATTGGTGCCGTCGTCACGTTGACAGAAAGGACCTTCAGTGAGTGAGAGAAATGGAGAGAACTAAGAGAGAGAAATAAATCAAGTAGGGGCAAAAAAATGGATAAATGAATGAAAACTGGTGATTAATAGTTTATGCCAGAGATTCACACAAGTTCACGTCAGAGAGGCAAAATATTCTGTATTCTTTCCTGAGAATTAAAACTATTAAGTGTACTTATTATTTTGCTATTTTCATTCAAGTCTTTGAAACTCAATTTTTCAAGGGTGGCAAGTATGGCTGCATGTGGTGCAGCCCGTAAAGCGTTCTCAGCATGTAGGACAGCCTATATGGCAAGCCCGTTCTCATTCCGAGGGCATTAAATACCAACGCTTTGTCACGGCCGTCGGCGTTCGATACGGCAGCACGAGGCATCCTGTAGCGCCGGTATTAAACGCATTGGTGATGGGTCCAACAAACACAAGACTTTCATCCAGAAGAACGCTGTTCCTGTCCCGTGTGTCACGTTATAATCAGCTGTTTATTCATGTCCCTGGTTCACAACGATCAGTTTCATTTTCACTGTACAAACGTAGCAGTTTTAAGCCCAACAACGTAATTCTTTCCTAAACCTAACTAAGTGGCTTTGTTGCCTAAAACTAAAGAGAAGCCAAGGGGAGTGACAAAGCGGTGGTAGCTTATGTGACGAGTTGGGATGAGAACGTGTTGATATGGCACTGCATTGTGTTTTCTCCACTGGAAGGTTTACCCTAGAGGACACTACATCACATTTTCATGCCACCAGAAAAAGCCTCAAAAGCAAGAAACATTTCAGCAAAGTGTTTCCCTCCACCAAACCTCCTCATTATCTCTGCAGCTGATTGGTTGTAAGACGCTCATCTGTCTACACATCCACAGGTCTAATCAAAGGTGAATCTAGTTTAGTCAATCATACCTTTGCATTTTCATGAAGTGGTTCGCATGAAACAAAATCTACAGGAGATAAATGAGATAAATCATATACTCGGTAGCATTTAAATCATCATGCGACACTAAAACTTCACTAAAAAAAAATCTTTAGGTTCCTTTAGGCAGGGTGACCCATCTCATATCATTAATAGCAATAAGGGACACAGTTCTCTGTGTATGTAGTGTACAGTATGTCCCGTGTTGTTTGGTAATCTGTGTTCTGACAGCAGTTTTCCCCTCTGACTCCTCCTGTTGTGGCCCCAAAGCGGTGTTTTCTTCCAGCTGAGTGACTCCCGTCAGTCACTGCCATCAGGTCAGCGATGCTTCGAGATCGTTAAGGCTCCGAGGCGTCCCGGCGCGAAGACCTGCACCTAATATCACGCTTCACAACCCCGTCGATACCCCGCAGCACCGCGGAAAAAAAAAAAGCCCACCTCAGCCTAAACGCTCGCAGAACACATTCATTCACCCCCGCTGCCCACCGAGGTCAAAGCCACCGAGAAGAAATCAGCCGTTGTTTGTCTGGAGGGAAATGTAAGAATCAGTCAGTCAGACAGTCTGTTAGCTAGTCATGCAGTCTGTTAGTCAGTCACAGCTTGTAGAATCAAGTTTTTCTTGAGTTGATGACACAAACTATCACAATCCACTGTTGGCTTTAGTTTAGAGATTAGCTGCTTCCGCTTCTAGTGTAACCTCATGATTGGCCTCTGCATGAACATACTTGCAGAAAGCTCAACATATCTCCTCGAAAATATTGAAAGAAAACGTCTATAACTGAATAACGTAACTACTAACTATCAAATTAGTTCAGTTAGTAAGTTTACTAGTGAGTTGAGCATCCTACGCTAGCTCTCTGTCAGTTTAATCATGGACCGGCGTCAATGAGTGCTGCTCCAGCTGCGTCAAGTCATTAGATTATTTTTAAAGAACAAGAGCAGCGGCGAAGGTCATTGTGTGTACGTCCTATCCTATGTATCAGGTAGCGTAGAAAAAAAGTTCAAGACAATTCAACTCTGGACTGCAATAGTTTCACGGGATTACGTCGGGTGGTCAAGGTGCAGAAGTAAACAAAACAGATATTAATACAAATATACAATATGCAGTTCACCCCCCAGTTTTACGTGCTTTTACAGCAATCCGGCCTACACTGAGGGGGAACTATCTAGACTAAACTAAATACAGAAAAGGACCTGGTACCAAAAGTTGAGTCGAGCCGAACTATGCAGTGGAAATAAGGCATAAGTGCTTTTAAGGGAATAGTCAAAACAGACAAAAGCAAAGAAATAACAAAACACAAGGAGGAAAACATTTATTATAAAAGTAGATGGGAATGTAAGAACACCACAAGAAACATAAAATACTAGCAGAAGCTTTGTTATAAAATACTGTGAGAGTTGCAAAGTTTGGTAACTTTAACTGCAAAGGTCTGGTCACCTTCGGTCAGCAGAAGTAATAATCAGCAGAGCCCCATCACTGATCTAAGGGGAAGCACACGAGGAGTCAATAAATCGGTGATATTTCATGAGCGAGGCCATTTAATGCTTGAAAGTAGCAGAGATACAGAGATGGCAGCTTCTCAGCTGGCAGCAGCCCAAAAAAAAACGTGAATGCGATGCAGCCGCAGCAGCGTACATCTCCGGGGCTTCATTGTGTTTGGATCAACTTTACCGAGCTCACAACACTGCTGCTGTCTGTTCCTGTAACATAAAATGTGCACAAGCTCTTTCCTCCACTTTTCAAGACCAGTTGAGGGAGAAACTAAACTCCAACACCAACTCCTGCACCGCACTGAAATCCACAAATTAATAATGATTCTTACAGTAAACAGAGAGTTTCCAGGCATGGGTTTTTCAAAAAGGTAAAAAGCAAGAGGCTTTCATTGATGTTTCTTAGCATTATTCATGAGGAGATAGTATCCAAGGTAACTGTTTGGAGGTCAGCTGTGGCACAAAGAAAACAACCATTTCTTCTGGTCAATAATGGAAAACAAACTGGAGTCGATAATGGAAACAAGCAGCACCGGGGCAGAGCTGCGCATAGCCCTGAAATCTTTATGTAGAGGAGCTCGGTTGTTTGTCATACGGCTTCAGAGAGAGGGCGGTGCAATTAATTAAAAAATAAAAAAAACAGTCCTGCTTCCAAACTGCAAGAGGATGCAGTTTTGTAGAAGGGAAATGCTTCAGGCGGCCCAGTAAAAGAGGCCAGCCTGTGCTGTGCAGAGGCCCCTCGTAAACAGCAGTCTGTATGTTGAAGGGTCTTTCATTCATATTCAAGATGATCAAAGACTGAGCATTAGCGTTTTTTTTTTAGTTTTGTAACAGAGTGACAAAGAAATGTTGAAGTTTGTGTATCACCATTAAAAATAATAGCGGAAGAATAAAAAATTAAAGTACAGTTTTTCAGAAAAAGCTGGCATCTGTCTTTTTTTTTTTTTCTGGTACAACAGCACTTTAAATGCCCGAAACTAGAGATGTTCCGATACCATTTTTTTCCTTCCTGATACCATTTCCGTAACCTGGTCTCACGGGAAGGCGTATAAATAGCACAACATTACACAGACATTCTGCGTGTCATGAGGACGCATTTTAGGCTGTTTTGCACAACAAAGCTACGGTTAACAGCTGCAGTTATGTTTAGGCAACAAAACCATTTAGTTAGGATTAGAAAAAACCTTACGGTTGGGCTTAAAATAAGTACGTAAAATATGTACATAAACAACGTAATCTGAAACGTAACTTACAAAATGAAACACTGGTCACGAACACCAGTCTCCTGGTTGAAAGTCGTGTGTCTTTCTCACTTTTTATTCTACATCAATAGCTCTGATCGAAGCATATTTCACGGAGCGTTTACATTGCAGACTACATGGCGTACTAATGAAACACCAAACGCAGGAAAAGGCGTTCTTATTGCACGCTAAATGCCTTGTGCGTTATCATGGCATTCATACGCCTTTTCGTGCAAATGGGCTGCAATTCCGATACCTAAACTTGTGTATCGGCCAATGGCAGTGCGTTAAAAACATTTTGCTAATTACTGGTGGGATTTTCCGGTGTAAAATATTTCAAAATTGCTAACATTTAGCTAGTTCTAGCTAATGTTACACTCTCCGCTAGCACCTGCCCGATCGGTAGCCTACTGCACATGTGCAACTCTCAACAGAGATGAGAAAGAAGCGAAGATAGCTCACTCGTTAGCTACTTCCATCATCGATTTCAGACGCAGCAATCGTTTTTTTTTCCGGAGCTGATGATGGAATTCTGTTTTTGTTTTTCATGTTACGCTACGTAAATGAGCTGATAAATGATGTGATATAAGATGAGTGCAAAGACTCACATACTCGCCGATACCTGATCCAGCATTTCAGGCTGTCTCATATAGGGGTAGACTGGTATTAGTATCGGAACAACTCAATTCATAAACATTCAGAGATTATAGTGCCATACACATTACTTCTCAGAATAATATAAAATTACATAACATGAAAGAAATAGCCAATAGTTCAGGTTCTCTCCCTTTGTGCTCGCTCTCTCCCGCTGTCTCTCTTCATGTTTGTTTTTGAGAATGAATGAGTGAAGCAAATGTTTTTGAATGTCAGTAAACATCAATAACATTAAATGTCATTCCCGTCTTTATGGCGTCTTGTTGTGAGGAGGGTTCATACTAAAGGTTGGACTCTTTCAGATCATCCACAGTCACAGGTTTAACAGACGTTACTGTTAAAAAACGGTAAAATCTGATCTTTATCTGCTCTAAAGAGAGAAGAGAGATGTGTCTGTGTGTGTTTTTCAAACCCTCATCACCCACAAAATGCTTCTACATTTACAGAGTGCAGAGAGCATATTGTCTGTATTTATTTCCCCCTCATTTAAGTTGAAAACATCCCTGCTCACCTCTTAAACTAAGAGTATTTTCTGTTTTGGCCGACCAGCTTGCTGGCCAAAGCCAAAATCCCCACACTGCTTGCAGCAGGTGTTGTGAATATAAAGTAGAGTGGGAGTGCATCAGTCATTGGCCAGCTTCATTTGGTATGCAAAATAAAAATGAGTTATACAAAACGAGGCCTGGCAGGAGGTCTGCGGAGGGGCTCAAATACAGCTGCAAAGCAAAGTGACAAAGTCCAAGCAAAACAAAACCATTTAAAAACAACAACAATGTCAAAGTAATGTCAGTTATTTCAGTTCAGCTCAGTTAATCCGTTTTCAGTAATTTCATTTCTCGGAATAAAACAAAGCCTGTTGTTTATTTACAATAAAGGTTACATTATTAATGACGTTTTAAACTCCTGCAGAATTGTGTTGTTTACTTAAATCCATGTTGCCAGAGGACTAAATCTCACACGTCTAAGAGAGACTCTTCTGTGATTGTGACCTATAATGACTGAATTTGCAGCGGCTTTTCCAGCTGCTATTTTTAAAATGCAAGGCATTTAAATGGGTGTTTAAATAACTAATGTGTATGAACCCAGGAGGCCGTCGTTAGTGTCCCGTGTGAAACCAGAAGTCAACGTTGATTTATTTGTCACGTAACTTACGTACTGAAGTAACGCCACTTCCTGAGTTATTCTAACCCAAGCCACAATCTTTTCCTAAACCTAACTAAGTAGTTTGTTGCCTAAACCAATAACCATTGATGGACATTCGTAGGAAGAAGCATGAAAAATATGTTGCTGAAAGTCGTGCTGAGCGTCATGAAAAAAAAGGGAAATTCGTGTCTATGTACACGAATCAAATAGATAAAATTCTGTGAGACTGTGTTGTATAATAGCCGTGCCACTACCATGGAAACTGAATCCACTGGATGGTTTCAGTTCCACATCAGTATTTAGCCGTTAATGACACACTGAATTGCAAACACTGAGTGAATGTTTTCAATTCAAATATTCACTGTCGGCTTTGCCATTTAATCTACAACAGCACTGACAATCTTTTCATCACTTAGACAAAGTAAACTGAGTAGAAATCTTTTTGAAATATTAACAATCGATCCAAATGTAGGCACAAAATCCAGAGATGAAAGACATGATTAGCATACTGTACGCTCAGAGTCACTTTCTCTCTGATTCGTCTCCTCCTTCCAGACACACTGATGCACAAAACACACACACACATCTCTCTCTCTGCTTCTGTTTCTCGCTTTCTTAAATGTTTAAAACAAAAACTCCAGTTCCAGTTCGACGCAGGCAGCATTCAATCCTGCCTTATTCACATGCCGCCCGACTCTCTTCCCCTGAAAAGCCTCTCTGACATCCCTATGTGGCTGCATGGTAAGCCATCATGGCAGATAAAAACAAGCACAGTGACGTGATGCAGGAATAGTAATGTTAACTGTGATATTGCCGATAAAGACCGCAGAAGAATCTCTTTCTTCACTCTGCAGAACTGATATATATGCACACAGTATTGTATGTGAAAACCCAATTTGTACGGAGAAATTACTTCTCTCACCTTCCTTTTGTGTGGTGGTTTTCAAATGATTGTGTCAGACGTACAAAAAAAAGCATCTATCCGTTCTACAGGACACATATCATCAGTCCTCTCCTCCGTGTCTTTTGTTTAATCACAAAGGCTGGAAGTAATGAAAAAAAAAACTTTCTGAAAGTTTCTTCCTCTAAAAATACAAACTGAGACTCTTCTGTCTATTTCTCTCATTTTTAATTTGTTTCTAGGCTTGAAATTTGTGTTTTTAAATGTCTCAGCTACCACATCAACTGCACCCATATCAATCATAAACAACTGAACATTTTAGACTCAAATGGTCATGTTGGTCATGTTGCATTGCTGCCAAGACCTAACAAACTGAAACACAAATAAAACACAAATTAGTTTATCATTTGAATTATTTTAGCAATTAACCAAAACAAAAGCACCAACAAACTGATATACTCTAAAGAAATAAACAAAATCTCTAAACTGCTGTAGAAATCTTCATCCCCCCCCCTATGATGTCACAGTACTTGGTACATTCCGATTGGACACTTCC
The DNA here is from genome assembly GCA_916701645.2 of Sebastolobus alascanus. Taxonomy (NCBI): domain Eukaryota; kingdom Metazoa; phylum Chordata; class Actinopteri; order Perciformes; family Sebastidae; genus Sebastolobus; species Sebastolobus alascanus. The sequence continues at coordinate 468,762 of CAKAOJ020000201.1, read as the reverse complement.
TGTATTTAAGAGCTCTGCTTTCGGAGGTGTAGTTTTTCCTCCAGCCTGCCAAGATGTCCCTTCAGCAGCAGCAACAACCAGCAGCGACACCTTCAGCACTGGTAACTCAAATAAACAGACATTAGAATGACTTAATGCAACTTATCTAAAAACTAGTGATGGTGAGATGAGATGAAGCTTCATGAAGGATTGAAGATTTCCAGCAAAATTGGTTCGGAAAAGGGTTCATTTCTCGAGGCTGTGTGTGCACACAAAACCACCTGTTGGTAAAACAGATCTTAACCATGTGATATGTGATAATGGCTGTATTTTGCACCACTAAAAGCTTGTGAATAATGACTGTCAACAATGATAAGAAAGATTAGGCAACAAAACTACTCAGTTAGGTTTAGGAAAAGATTGTGGTTTGGTTTAAAATAACACCAGAAGTGGAAGTAACGTGACAAATCAGCCGCTCTTTATATTTCCTGGTTCACAATTACGTGGATTACATACAAATTGATTTCGTGGGATTTACACGAGTGCATTACTTTTCATAGGTTTAGCTACGAACGGTGTATGAAACCAGCCTGAGTAATAAATATAACTATAATTGGCAGTGGCAGTGGTTTAACCAGGCCAATGGCAGTAAATGTACTTGTGTAAGTACAGAAAAGTGATGAAGAGGGGAGACTTCATTCGTTTTTATTCAGGAAGTGTTTTGGCTTTGGGCGTCATCAATGTCGTCATTGGACTAATACGCTACAAGCCTCGTTACACGCTTCACAGAAAGCCTCGGCAGAGCACGTAACATCACTACTAAAGTGTGACTGTACAGAAGTTAAGCGTGCACTACAAATAGAAACTAATGTACTGCTAACAATACTAAAACTATGAGTAAAACAAAAGCTGTTTCGTACATTTGCTGATGAATGTGCACGAGGTAAAAAGGTCAACAAACTCAATAAGGAGAAAATTAACTATTAAGTGTAAACTATAGAGGTGCAGGAGGTTTACCAACATTTAAATCAGCTGTGTGGCAGCAGGTGTGTCCATCTCACACTCCTTTGTGGTCAGTCTCTGGGGTAAATCCCTCCCCAGGAGGTAATACTTGAAGGAGTCCAGCGATCACTTGATCTCCAAGGCTTCTTTCTGTTGGAATAGCGGACCTCCCCGGGGAATGATGTAGGCAACTGGATGTCAGTCCTCTGGTCATCCCTGCAGAATACCTCTCTCAGATGCATCAGTTTGCAAAATTATTCTGGACTCTGGAGACTCTGGTTCTGACTCTGGGATTGCTGGATGTTCCAGAAAGCTGCAACTGCCTCTGTTGTCCACTGGACCGGGTTGGAGGTCAGTGGAGAAGCTCTGGCTGAAAAGTTTGGTGTGAACTGATGGTAGAAGTCAGCCACATCCATGATTTAGGCTACTTCCTAGTTTGTGGGGAGGACACAGCTCAATGGCATGGACCTTATGGCCTTTAGGTTTAATTACCCCAACTCCAAAGGTGAAACATCGATACTGCGTTTCAGATTAGACGAGGACACATTTGGATGGATTGATCGTCCGTCCTGCCATCCCGGCGGTATTTGACGAGTTGGGAGTGAGAATTTGTTGGTCCTGCAGGGTGCAGGTGTTGTGGAAATTCTGCTACAAAGATCTGTAGTTCCCGGTGAGAAAGAGAATTAATGAATTGAAGTATCCTCAGAGTTGTCTTTGTCGTTATTTATTAAAAGTCAGGATTCTTGCAAGAAGACACAAAGTACAGAACACAGTCAGAGTGCAGTCTGCAGGTTTGTGCGAAGTCTCTCGGTTCACCGTAGGTTTTTAAGCAGTACAAAGTATAACATCACCTGATTACACACAGCCTATGACATCTTGTGTCACACAGACAGAGAAATCTTATCTGTCGGATGTACGTCCCGTCTGGCCTTGAGGACTACCACAGAGAGTGAAGAATCAGCTGGCACATAGTTTGCAGGAACACATAAACAACCTTTATACAGAAAAGAAAGTCTGTCTGTCTCATGCAATGTTCGTGTGGTATACATGGTTAAAACAATTTTTACCATTACACAGGCGCTCCAGAAATTCTGTCAGGTGTCCAAAGTGCTCCCAGGTAGCGCTGTAAACGACAATAGCTTCAAGTCATGCAACTGCAAAATCAGAAAGTTGGCAGAGTACCTGGTCCATCAGGCTTTGAAATGTTGTGGGGGAACATGGCAAGACCAGAAACTTGAAGAGTCCCCAGGGAGTCTTGGGAAAGGGGAACTTGCCAGTATGTTGGTCAGGTATGAGATCAAGTAGTTGAAATAGTTCAGGTACCTGATGTCAATCTAGAATCTTTATTTCACCTGTACATTTGTTTTTAAAAGCACAATCAGCACGGCCTGCCTCTCATGATGTCTCAAGTGTTGGTTTCCTGAGTAAGTACGGAGTTGAGTGTTTCACTGCCCTTGAAAGTTCAAATCCTCCAAGTCCAAGATCTGACGCTCCTATCAGCCGATGGCTACTTCGTTAAGGTTCTAGGGGACCTTCGGCATCGTCTCTACAATAATAAACACTTGGTTAGGGTTAGGGAACAATCGTGGGCTTTAAAAAAAATAATGTTGACTGTTGGTTGGAAACGGGAGCCAAACAGTAGACTCCTGTGTTAGACCGATGATGGCCATCCATCCACCCCGACCTCCTTCTCGGGAGGACGGTCTCTGAAAGATTCCAGTCTGTTTGACCTCTTTGCATCGAGCTCTGCTGCACCTGTAAAACACCTGACAGTGTGTTCTCGCCTTGCACATCACAGCTGCAAGGCGAGAAGTTAAACAGGATTTTCAGAGGGTGTTAAATTGCTTTTTAATTGAAATGCACTGCACTTTCCACTTGGAACAAGGTACAGAAGAACCAAAGGGGAATGTTTTTCTTTCCAATTTATTTGGATGTTTTTTTTTAAATAAAAATGCTTGTTTGCTCACCTTAACTGCAGATTGTTTATACGTTGTGACCGTATCTGAGTGTATGTTTTCTGTATTGCAATCATTGTCACAACGATGTTTATTCTGCTTTTTGGTCCGGTCTTAACAGAGAGATTGTAATCTCAGTTTTACCTGCATGAATAAAGGAAAAGAAAAGGAAGAAAAACAGCAATTTTAACTAGATGTATTTCCCAGGAAGGGGTAAAGCCTATAATTAGATTTTGAATAGTCATTTTAATCCCTGCATCCTCTCACGGTGGGATACTTTCAATTGATTTGTAGTGACTGAGTCACCGTGCTGGGGATCCCTTCTGTGACCACTGGACCTGAACTGCTGCATTACATGATGACAAACAGACTGAGAGCAGCAGCCCGGAGCCTAATGGGACATGAGACGACTCTTCTCAAACATTGTTGGAGCAGAATTGTGCATCCTGCAGGAGGGGGGGGGGTTCTGCTGAAGGATTTTGGCTGAGCACAGGGTCTTCAGGTCATTATATGTACCTTTCACTAGAGCTGTGACAGTAATGAAAGCTCTCTCTCTCTCTCTCTCTCTCTCCCTCTCTCTCTCCCTCTGTCTCTCTCCCTCACTCTCTTCCTTCTCCTCACTCTGCAGAGTGCAGCCGAACAGCGAGTAGCCTCTGCTGTCATCGCCGTGGAGCCGGCCGGATGCTGTTGAGCGCTGCTGCAGACGCACAAGTGCGAAATTCAGCAGGGATCTGGGAAGTGTGAGAGTGGAGGAGGAGAAGTGGAGGAAAAGAGGAGAGGAGAGGCAGACTGTCTCCCTCCTTCACCCGGCGGGCTTTTCTGCAGCATCCTCTCACTTCATCATGGATCTCTGGAGTAAAAAAGTCTGGGGAATTATAACGCAGGTCACCCTGATACTTTTCAGCTCGTACGGGGCAACAACAGGAGGTGAGTACATTGAGCTTTTTTATTTATTTTGGGGGTGGGGGGGGGGTTGTGGATCTGCTGCTGAGAGCTGCTCAGTTTCATCTCAAATGTTTGAAAAAGTGTTTCTCCAAGTGTATGATATCATGCAGGTATTCTCTCTCTCTCTCTGGAAAAACTTTGATTTGTGCATGTTGTTAATTAATTATTGCAAATGAGTCTTTTCATTTATGGATTTCTAACATGCACAGCAACATCTTTTCATTGATTTCTTTTCACACATTTTATGCATGGATTTCCATGTACCGCTCTTCAGTGGGAGTCAGTGCAGGAAGCATGAGGGTGCGGACGGTGAATGAGAAACACTTTCCTCTCACTCAGCATATTAAAACAGTTGCCCTTAAGCAAGGCAGTCAAGCCTCACCTGCTCCAGTGGAGCTGTGCAGGCTGTAGAAGTCTGTGGGAGAATGTGAGGCAGGGCATCATTCTTATTAGAGGAGGATTTTGTATTTAATTATTCATGATTTATTTCTTCTCGGAGGGTTTGATGCTGATGTTAGAGATCACGATGCATCCAGTGTTGTTCATAGAGAAGAAAATGACCAGCAAGAGGAGAAAAGACGGTTCACCTGTCTCTGTTTTACTGTTGTTTAAAGCAAACTTTAGACTAAAACAGGGATTTTATTTTTTTCATCTTTTTCCCTGTTGACTTGTTTTGTCTTCTAAATCTCTTTTTGTGGTGGGATTTTTCATAAGCCCTCGGGAAACTTGTTTGTTTTGATGCAGTTTTTAAAAAAAATTGATCATAAATATTTATGTATTATTATTATATTTTTTATTTAACCTTTATTTAACCATCAGTAAAGACTTTTTCAAGAGTGTCCCGGCCAAGATAGGCAGCAGCACAGTTACACGGTTGCAGACATAAAACAAAAATAACAATTTAAAAGGAAGACAGTTGTTATGTTTGTCTTTACTCCTGGTTATATAAAGGTTAAATAAAAAAAGAAAATATTTATTTATTTATTTATATTATATTATATTATATATGTCAGCTGGGAACGTCTCCAGCCACTCGTGACGCTGTAAAGGATAAGCAGTTACAGGTGATGGATGGATGGATATACTGTATAAACTGGAAAAACTATCCCATAAAGCCTGAGTCACAAAAGCGCACAACATAATCTATGCTCCATTTGGGATCCTGATCATGTTGATGAAGTGTCAACAGAGGGATCATTTCACACAGAAGCTGTTTGCATGTGCCAAACACCGGCATACGAGTTCTGCTAACACAGCCTTTATAAAGCTGGTGTCAAAGGGTAAATGTTTATCTGATGCTGTATTAGAATGTAGTCGGAGTCAACATGCCTGTGTAAATAAGATTTATTAGAGATTTTGAGGAAATCAAATGCCACTAAGGGATTCAGGGTGGGCGGAGTGGCGACAGACAGATAAATGGTAGTAATTACCACGTCAGGTTTATATTCCCCTAGACAGACAACAGCTGCTGGAGAGAGACGCGCTGACATTATAGGCTTTGAAGGAGTAACATAAAGGAGATAAAGAGCTTTCTTTTCCCTGAAGGAAGTGGTCTGGACTCAGCAGAGTGCCTACCAGAAACCATCACCAAAAGAAAAGAAACTGCGTCTGTCTCTCTAAAATCAATAAGTACTGCTTGAAACCCTTTTTGCCCTCTCAGAGAGCAAACATACAGTACATCATCCACTTTATAATCTCTGATGCCCAGACCTCTCTGTCCACATTTTAGATTTGACTTTGTGTTAGTGCTGAGCCAGTACCGCGGGCAAGGTCTAACTCCAGCTATTTGTCAGAGTGAACAAAGGAGGTAAAACAGTTGTGAGAGGGCAGATGTGTCTGTTTCTGCAGCACAGGGTCACTGAGCGGTGAACCTGCTCGGCTCTGAAGCGGACTCATTTAGGGGAAGCGGGGTCTGGAGAGACTGTGACATCAGGATCAAGTCCGTCATAAGTCCATCATGAGCAGCTCTGACAATTAGAGACAAAAGCTCCAACGGAGAGCACCACATACCACCAACGCTGCATACTCCTCTAAATATTTTAGTTTAAAGGGCCAGTGTGTAGCATTTCGGAGGATCTATTAGCAGAAATGGAATGAAATATTCACAACTATGTTTTATTTAGTGTACAATCACCGGAAACTAAGAACCATTCTGGTTCTAGAGAGAGATTTTCACGTTTTTACGTGTTCTCCGACACGCTTGGTTTTTCCTTTCAGTAGTTACAATGCACAGATTTTGTAGCATGCAATAATTTGGAAAACGTTGGCACTGGACTTATAAAAAAAAAAAAGATTCATGTGTATATATACTGTATATGTATTTCTGCAGAATCGTCCAATATTGATCTTCTTGTTGGGTGATAGTTAGGGTATATCAGAGCTTTGTATAATGATGTATTGCACAAACTTTCAAGTGATTCATCATGATGCTGCAGCAGCGCCTCCTATGACAACTTTTCTCTACAGGGTCCATATAAGTACCAAATATGATGATGATTAGATGGAGTTTTTAAAGTGTGCAAAAATAATACAAAAATAAATATATCTAGTTATGAAAAATAAGCCTTTGCTGAGCATCAGGAGCATCCAGAAGGTTTGAACACTTGGCAAAGCAGTTGTCAATTGATTCATGTTGATCAGCAACACTGTGAAACAGAAAAATACCTACTCTACCTTTAGACGATGTTTCTCTGCAGTAGCCAAAGATCTGGACAGTGATCCATTTTGTGATTATAAAGTGGATGATGTACTGTATGTTTGCTCTCTGAGAGGGCAAAAAGGGTTTCAAGCAGTACTTATTGATTTGAGAGAGACAGACGCAATTTCTTCTCTTTTCTTTTAAATGTGTCTCTAAATCTGTAAATTCTCTTTACATCCCGACAGCAATCAAATGAAATACATCAAATGCTCTGGAAAAAAAAGAAAAAAATCTGTTATCTGTGGCTGTCGCAGGACTGTTACCTACCTGTCTACCTGCAAAAGCTCTCTGCCCTTAGACTCATTTTGATCACCGAAGTCTTTCACAATGTAAGGTACTGCTGCTATGTGATTGCGGGTAGAACCGCGCTGTGTGGTTAAGAGGAACGGGGCGTGCTGCTGTTGACGTCGTAAGGACGCAACAAGCTTAGTAAGGGAGATCACGCTGACTGACTTGTGGAGCTGAAGCTGCATCAAATGATAGGACTAAACTATGTAGTGTGGGCTGTTAAAGGGGTGAAATGTGCGGTAGGCTTATTGTATTGTATCTGTTTATACTGTAAAGGTACGGAGACTTGGTGATGCTCAACTGGGTTGCAAGAGTTAGGAGTGAAGCTTCGAGACCGGTATGTGTTTTGTGAATATGTACGTTATGTCTATAAATTGTCTCTAGATTTAGTGACTTCTGGAGCTAGTACTGCTGGCTACTTTCATCGGAAAAGAGTTGGCAACACTGGGCTGAGTTATTAGGTTGGATCATTTTTTAAATCTAGTTTACTCTTGCTGGTTTCTTAAGATTACCAACCCTAGCTTTAATTCTCCTTATTTAATTGTTTGCAACAGTAGAACTATGTTGCATCTGCTGTGAGGTGCCAAGATTGTCACGATTGTTTTGTCATTTTTCATTCCTTCATCATCAATCTAAGAACATTTCAGTCATATCCAGTCATAGTTAATTGCTCTGGGCAGGTCTCTAAGTTAAATGCAGGACTTGAACATCTATTGAGACACACACAGTTTACCATCTGTAGGTATTTGTATCCCTCTGGACCAAAGTTACCTACATGAACAAACAGAGAGTTAATTTTTTGCTGCCCATTGAATTCATCGTCGTGTTCGCAATCTGTGTGTAATTTTCTCCCGATACACCAAAGCAGCAGCTCAATCAGCACCTGCGACTGCCTCCAGGTGCATCCTGCGAGAGTAGCAGAGCTCAGCTGCGGTTTAGTGGTGGGATTTGTCTGAAATCACCGAGCTCAGGAAGGAAATGAAACGCTGCATGAAAATGCTCTTCAATGAAGTTGTGCTTGTGGAACAGCAGAGTAGAGAGAGCTGAGCATGACTGAGCAAACAGCCCGGTCGCACAAAAAGGCGTATGAATGACACGACAATTTGCAAGACGTTTAGCGTGCAATAAGAACGTGATTCTTGCTGTCTGTATACTGAGTCCAATGTAAATGCATCCATGTAAATATGCTATACGCTCAGAGATAGTGACGTAGAATAGAAAGTGAGAGAGACTGCTGATGGTGGGAGGGAGGGGAGGTGGATGGGTCCAACAAACACAATTTTCAACCAGAAGACCGGTGTTCGTGTCCCAAAGTGCTGTTGAGTTATTTTGTTATTAAGTTACGTTTTTAACGTGTTTTCCGTACGTATTTTACTTATTTTAAGCCCAACTATGATGTTTTTCCTAAACCTAAGTGAGTGGTTTTGTTGCGTTACGTAAAAATGACGTGCAAAAAGGCTAAAATGTGTCCTCGTGACATAAATAACATCCCTGTAATGTCGTGCTATTTTTACGCCTTCCCATGAGATCGGATGGAAGCAGCAGCTCAATCATCACCTGCGACTGCTTTCAGATGCGTTCTGTGAGAGCAGCAGAGCTCAGCTTTAGTGGTGGGATTTGTCTGAAATCACCGAGCTCAGGAAAGAAAGGATAATGCTGCATGAAAATGCTCTTCAGTGAAGTTGTGCTTGTGGAACAGCAGAGTAGAGAGAGCTGAGCAGGACTGAGCAAAGAAACCCAGCAGAATCGCTGTGAGCGGAGCAGGTGGAGTGAGGAGATGTATACTGTGTGTGTGTGTGTGTGTGTGTGTGTGAGCATCTGTGGAGGTGAACCGAGGGTTTGTAGAATCTACAGTAGCATGTTTGGACGTCCTCTTCCTCCTAGTTTTTCTTCCCTTTTAACACTTATACCTGCTGCTCTTCAAAAGTTGCACAATTTTCCACACAAAATTGGACCCTAACAAACTGTGTGAGCTGAGTAATTCCAGCTGAATGCACAACCACTTATCTCCTCATATTATCTGCACAATGCTCCCATAAATACATGAGCAATACGGGGAAGCACTCCTCACTGCTGACGTACACAGAGTGCTTCTGATGAGATAAAAATGTGCTGCGTCTGATGGTGGAAATTCACCATGACACTCAAACGGGGCGCAAGTCGTTCTCACTCTGTGTGTCTCTCCAGTGTGGTGGCATAAGGCCTCCATGGGATTATTATCTCTTCCCTCAGCTGATTTGGAGTCAGCGGAGTGTGTTTTCTAATCGCAGCCTAATGACAGATAATACCGCTGCTCTTCTAACCCGTGTGACTGCGCACTTGCATCTGCATGCTCGAGTTTGTGCATGTTTCTGTGTGTGTGTGTGTGTGTGTGTGTGTGTGTGCATCCTGAGATAAGGAGCGTATATCCATGTGTGGACATGATGATAGGAGTGTAAGGGAATGCTAAGCAGCGCTGTGGTTTTGTATGTGTGTGTGCACATAATGCCTTGTGGTTAGTGTGCTTGTGTGTGTGCACGTGTTGTGTTGAGATAACGAATGACTCACCGCTCACAGCCACCAGTCTCCAAGGAGAGAGGTTCTCAAGTTAATGTGTCAGGTTGGTGCTGCGTCCAGAGAGAGAAGAGGCAGAAGAAGAGTTGTCTTCTTCTCTCACGTCAGCTGGTTTGTCCCAAAGCTTGTCCCAAGTTTGGAGGTGGGAATTATTGGCTGATGATGGATGCTGAGCTGTAGATTCTGGTGTTTTTGGTTATTCAGCACGAGACTAAATGATAGTTAGAAGTATTGTTTACTTTATTTTTGCAGCCCATCATAAACCAGCCAGGAAAAAATGTTTGTTGAATGTTTCTGTAAACCACAGAGACGTTGAATTTGCATGTTTTTGTATTCAGTCAGAGCAAGTGACGACCACTATTGAAAGTTACGTGGTATACGAGTATAACAAGTGAGAAACTTGATTGGAGGGTGCAACAAACACAGGACTTCCTCCCAGGAGACCGCTGTTCGTGTCCCAGGTGAAACCAAAATTAAACGTTGAGTTCTCTTGAAGGAGACATTTAAAGGGACTCTCTAAGAATCAGAAATGTCTTGTTAACAGTGACATCTGTGGTCGTTAAGTCAACGACAGTCAGCGTCCTGTTGCTCGTGCTTGTGCTCGCACTACGTAGACGCTTTTCCTGCTTAAGCCTCCAGACCGTTTCTGCACAAACTAAAACTTCCACTGAACATTCACTTGATGTTCTCAAAGCTGAACCCAAAAAGTCGTGGAAGGTCTCATTTTTTAGGTTAAACGTTTATACGTGTATAAACGTACATACAGTCCCTTTAAGGGGGGAAATCTTTCAGGCAAAACATGATTATAAAATATAATGGGGGGCAAATTTATAACTGGTAATATAAGGCAGGTGTGGGAGGGACTAAACACATTAATGGGGAGATCCAGTAAAAAAGGTGATAGTCCTGTTTGTAACGACCTGAACAATTTCTATTGTAGATATGACACTCTGGATGGCAGGACAGAATGTGATGAGATATGCAAAGATCTCCCCGTAGAGACATGAATATTTATCAATGGAGGACCACTGGAAGCCTGTCTTCTTAAAGACTGTGCTCCTCAACTAAAAGGAGTTTAGGTTGTTTCAGTCCCTCTTAGACACATGCAGAGTGCCACAATCATGGAAATGCTCAATAATTAGGCATGTGCCTAAAAAAGCCAGGCGGAAGTATCGCAATAACCTCCATATTGTGTAAAACCATGGAAGGGGTTTTTGCCAGCACAGAGCAACTGAGGCACAGATGACGCTGTACTGACTCATTTAATACAGTTACTACACACCTTATGCATCCTAAAGGATGTGCCAGAGTTCTGTTCATGGATTTTTTGCTCAGCTTTTAACTCAATGGAGACACAAATTCTCCTGAAAAGGCCCATTGATCTCAGCATCCATACGGGATTAGTTCTATGGATCAGAGAGTTTCTCTCCTGCCGCCCACAGAGGGTTTTCTGTGTCAGTGAGAGCATGTCAGACAGGCTGACTGTGCCCACGAGGCTGTTTTCTTTTCCCCTGTGCTATTCTCTCTTTTCACCAGCGAATTTATGATCAATGAGAAACATTTTCTATGGTTTAAGTATGCTGATGACATGGCCTTCTGCAGAAAACAGACCCATTACATGAAGCTGCCCACACTGAAGCCCTTCTGGCACGTTGTTGCATTAGCCAGCTAGAAATCAATGTGGTCGAGACGAAAGAATTAATTATGTGCAATTAAATACAACATCCCAACACAGAGCCAGTTCCACTCGATGGCCAACATGTTGAAACTCAGGCTGTTCTCGTAGCTAATTACAAAAAGTAATGCAATGTAATTTGTATATATCCCACAAAATCTAATCCACGTAATTGATTCATTTGTCACGTAACTTCCGTAGTTATTTTAACCCAAACCACCATTTTTTCCTAAACCTAACCAAGTAGTTTTGTTGCCTAAACATAACCAAGTAGTTTCCTGGGAAGATGTAAGTTTATTTTAAAAAGACTGTATGCATGTAACGAGCGGATATTGACATGTGTTGCTGGACATTTGTAGGAAAATGCACGAAAAACGTGGAATAACTTTTCCTAAGATATCATTCAAACCGTTGTTTGAGGATACGTTGTGAAACTGTGGATAATAGTACATAGTATAGTATATTTTCAAGAGATGCTCACAGCGTCTTTATCTTCTTAGGAAACTTAAAGGCCTCGGTGTCAGTCAGCGGATTTTCGACCTAGTGTACAAAACTATTGTTGAGTGTTTTAACCTTCCTGCCTGGTACGGTCAACTAAAATGTAGATCTAAGAATAAACTCTCTAGGATTGTGTCAATGGCAAGCAAAATAAGTTGGCAAAGCCCTGGACTCAACTTTTTACAGAAAGGATGAGGAAGAAAGCAAGAAGTATCCTGGCAGATATATAGATCCCATCTTCTTTCGCTTTAGAGTTCCTCTGGCAACTAAAAACGTGTGTAAGAAGTCCTTCATTTTTAAGTGAGTGACTGAGTGGGTCTAAGCCTCGGACACTGACATGAACTGTGCTAATGTGTAATATGACATGACAATATGATATGTTGCTATGGGCGCAGCTCTGATGTCGGACTCTGGAGGACTGTTTTTGTGTCAAAATATTGATTTCTTCAGTAAGTAGCCGTGTAATAAGTTGTATTGTGTACAGCTAGCGGGTCATTGTTGTGAAATAAACCCCTTCAGGGAGATGAGAGACCAGCATCACCCTGTCGGGGATTCTTTCACAACAACTGTTCATTATCTCTTACATAATAGCCAACAAAGCCAGATTAGTAATAAAGATTTTGCTCATGTTAACAGAAGAAAATATTTTGCTCTTTGCTTGAGATGAGCATTGATTGAATAGTCCCATTTCAACGTCTCTGTTATTCTTTAAAGAAGGGGGAAAGTATTTCATTCACTTTTCATGATTAGAGCACAATGCATTTCAATACTCTCATTTTTATAAAATGTCTCAACATAAGCGTCATTGTGCGGTCTGGTCAAGAGCACCTTGACAGAAAACACTGAGGGAGCACATATCTTATCTGTGAGTGGAGAAATCCAGGCTCAAGCTTTTACCTGCTGACGTGTTCCTGAGCGAAATTCTGAATCCTCAGAGATTCTTCCTCAAACCAGCTCAGCTCAGATGGAGGAGACTTTCAGGGAATATTGGAACATAAAAGTGCTTTTAATTATGTGCCAATCATCTAGATTGTAGCACAGAGCTTTTAGTTTTACTCCCTTCAGAAGAAGATATTTGCTGTCATTCATACTGGTTCAGTTTGCTCATCCATCCCCGTCAGCATGAAGCTTTCATTCGGTTTAGTTTAAACTTGCTGTGCTTGAGTTGAGTTGAGTGTTTTCATGTCGTGCTCTGCTTCCTGTCAGTCATCCCACACAGGAGGAAATAATAAAAAATCTCAAAAATCAAATCTTGCAAACTTTATTATGGTATCTGAGTCTTCTTCTTTAGGGCTTCAGGTTAATTTAAAGTTCTTCCTGACATCACAGAATTTGTGTTTTAAAAATAATTCCTGCATTGTGCAGTGATGAAGAGACAGATACAGACAGAAGGGACAGAATGTTGCTTCCTGCTGGACGTTTGATTTTCCTTCAGGTTTGATCATCCAGCTGATAATCAATGATGATGAAACATTTTTTTGCAATTGCACATTTCTGCAAACGATGAGATATGTTGAATGTTGACGTTTCTGATCCAAAAACATGTTTCATATCTGCGTCGTATCACGCTCGCAGAAAGGCACGATGCCACGTGGTAAACAATGTGAAAGGATTGGTTAGGTTTAGGCAGCTAAACTACTTAGTTAATGTTTGAAAAAAGATCATGGTTTGTGTTGAAATAACAACGTAACTTCTGTAAATAAATAAGAACCAACCTTAATGGACTTTCTTTTGTAACATTTCGTAACAAGCGTAACAACGTTATGTAATGAGCTTAAAGTCAACGTTTACTTTTGGTTTCACGCGGGACACAAATAGTCTCCTGGGTGAAAGTCCTGTGTTTATTTGACTTTTGTCCTCAGTGGACTTTCTCTCTTGTTATACTCGTTATTATTCCACATAACTTTCAATAACGGTCGCTTGATATACTACGTCATTTGCTCTGTGCGTCACACTATGAACATTGTTGAAACAGTGCCCTTCTCATTATTTATTCATTCACTGGATGCACTCTGCACTTTCTGTTTTTTACTGACCCCTTATCGTTGTTGGAACTATGTTCTTCCTTTCAATGACGCTGCGTGGTGTTAACTATTGTGTAGTTGACGTGTTGTGTCTGTCTGACGTTCCTATCCTATTGTACTTGTACTACACCGAATGCAAAAACATCGATATTCACCGTATCCGTGGTTTGCAGAAACGTACAATGCCAACATGTTTTCCTGGCGAGTGGGCCGATGATGCAGGTTAATGTTGGTTATTTCTTTATATAAATGTGTCCTGTTCTTCCACTCCAGACTTCTGTGAATGGAGCTGGAGGAAAGCGTCTCCGTGCTGCCCATTTCAAACAGAATATTAGCATTTAATATGTCTCAATGAGCTGGATGTCTTGAGAGGAACATAAACCTGTGGATATAATCTAATTAGTGTGAATGTGTTGTGCATTTCACTGCAAAAAAAAACCACCCAACTGTTCTTTATGATTCATGAGGCGCTGGAGTTTGTGACAGCGGAGATGAGAGGAAGCTGAGGAGAAGCCCCCGCTCATATTTCCTCTTTAGTGTCAGTTATGAAAATGTGTGTTCAGAGAAAGGGAGTCTGAAGAAGTCAAGGCTACGTTACGGCAGCTGAGTCAGTCAGGAATCCAGATTTATGGACCTTTTTTTAAACTTGACAACATAAACATACTAAATGGGCCTCTCTGTATTTCCTGTCGCAAAGTTTGTTAATGACAGGAAGTAAACTTGGACCAAAGCTGTTGCCCTGGCAACCGAATGGCATTGAGAAGGTCTATTAGCTCAGGGACAAGTAGCTGAGTGATAAAGCTGAGGTCTGCAGTCTATCCATCTGAGTTTGTGACCCGTTGATATTTGCTGAAGGCCGGTCCCAGCGGAGCTACGGCTCCTTAAACACACTCTCATCCATCACTCGGCTCCGTCCTCACCTCAGATGACTTGTAGTTGGTCCGAGAGGCTTTCAGACTCTGCTGTGGTCGCGCTGTCACTCTGCATTGACTGAATAAAAGCTGTAGGAGCTGTAGGGAGGAGAGGAGCAGCACTTCAGCTTTAAGGATTCAAACCCTTCAAAGCATCTTCCATGTTGAAGTTTTCTTAAGCAAGGCAGGAGAATCACAACAAGCTACAGGAATGTTTATCTGATAACAGATCTGAACTCTAAATGAAGGACGCAAATGAAATGATTACTATCAATTAAAATTATTAATATTTTACTGTAAATCCACATCTATTGGAAGGAGATGATGGTGATAGTGATGTTGATAAAGTAGATGATGGAAAGGAAGAAGACAACAGACACAGACGAATGATGATGAAGAAGTAGAAGGGGTAGATGATGAAGACGATGATAATGGTGATGATGATAAAGAAGAAGAAGAAAAAGAACAATAATAATAAGATGATGATGACGATGATGAAAGAGTAGACGCATATGAAGAATATGATCATGAAGATGAAGATGATTTAAAAAAAGAGAGGAAGAAGAACAAGGAGGAATTGACAGTATGAAGAGTTGTGATGATGATAAACAGCTTTCAGAGGTTTCATTGCTCGAGAACATGTAGCAGAGATGTTGTGCAGCTTGAATTGCTGTCAGGAATTGAACCAGCAAACCGAGTAGAACGGTCAATTTATCACTGAGGTTTGTACCTCTGGGTTGTCCTCTGAAGCAGTGTTGGAGGAAGTATTACTTAAGAAGTATTTACTTAAGTAAAAGTATTATTACCACACTGTAAAAATACTCTGTTACAAGTAAAAGTCCTGTATTGAAAATGTTACTTAAGTTAAAGTAAGTATAATCAGGAAAATGTATGTTAAGTATTAAAAGTAAAAGTACTCAATGCAGAAACATTTCCCCTTTGACTGATATACTATTATATATTCTATCATTAGATTATTATTACTCATGCATTAATGTTAAAGCAGGATTTTACTGTTGTAGTTGGTTCAGGTGGAGCTCATTCTGAACTATTAACTAATGAATATTTTCTCCATTAATCGATTGATTGTTTGGTTTGTAAAAGCTCTGAAAATAGTCAGAAATGACATCACAACCCAGAGCCCAAAGTGACACCTTCACAATGTTTGTTTTGTCCAACTAACAGCACTAACCTCAACATTATTTTTAAAAATGTATATTAAAATTGTTAAAATTATTTAAAGGAAAATCAGCAAATCTTCACATTTGAGAAGATGGAACCTGGACTTTTTTTTGTATAAAAAATTACTTAAACAATTATCGAAAAAGTTGCTCTTATAGTCAAACTCTTCATATGTTTTCTGTGCAAAAATCTCAATTTGTAGAGTAACTAGTAAATAAAGCTGTCAGATAAATGTAGTGAAGTGAAAAGTACTATATACCCCACTGAAATGTCACTGAGTAGAAGTAGAAAGTGGCATGAAAAGAAAAGACTAAGTACCTCAAAATTGTACTTACGTTCCATCTCTGTATATAATCCTACTACTACAGTTAAATACTTTTGATTCATGTACATAATCTCCTTATAGTTAGTGTTGCTCATAAGATAAATATACTAATATCTGGTTGACTATTCTGAGGAATATCAGAGCCAATATGGTGCATTCAGAATTAATCCACTAATCTGTTATTCGGTAGATTCCAGATTCTACTTCGTCGGTGTCTGGAGGAGTCCTGAGGCATAATTCAACAAAACATCTACATACTGGCGCCGTCTCCGTACTCCTTCAGACTGTAAATCGCCATCTGTTCCCTCGCACACTGCAGGCTGCCACGAGGGATAATTAGATCAGATGCAGTGCTTTGGTGAATGCGAGTGCAGACCAAATGTTATTGGTATTGGAGACTGTAGCTGACTTTGAACACCGCGGGACAAAAGCTGAGTCGAAGCCACGACTTTAAGAGACGAGCTATCTGGTGAGCAGTTTAATGACTCGGTTAATGAGATGGAAGAGAAAACACAGAATGAGGAGAGCACACCTGCAGTTCCTCCAGTATCTCTGAAACTTAATGTTTATGGTACTTGAGTTGAGAAAACTCCTGTCTGACCTGTTGTGGTCCCAATAGACTGATGATATTGTTGTATTTTGTTACATATATGACGATTCATATCATTTCAGTTGTTTTTTGTTGTGATTGTCATCCTTCTCTTTTGTGCGGAAATGTGCAAAATGTTCCAAGGAATGTGCAAACATTCACGGTATGAAGTATAAAAGAATATGCAGTACACAGAGATAGATTTGAAGACGTTAAAATAATGTTTAGTGTCTAAGGGAGGGGATACGAGTCCATGTCAGGGGGGGGGTCCCGGGTTTTGTTGATGAGGCCAGTTACAGATGGGAAGATGTTTTTGTGCCGTGAGGTTTTGGTCCTGATGGACTGCAGCCTCCTGCCAGAGGGAAGTGATTCAAAAAGTTTGTGTCCAGGGTGGGAGGGGGGGGGGTTGGCTTCAATCTTTCCAGCCCGCCTCAGGATCCTGGAGAGGCGTCCAGGTCCTGGAGGGACAGCAGATTGCAGCCAATCCCCTTCTCCACAGAGCGACTGATGCGCTGCAGTTTGCCCTTGTCCTTGGCAGTGCTGGAGATGAGGACGGACTCGATGATGGCGGTGGAGAAGTGCAAACTTATCTTTGGCAGGTTAAACTTCTTCAGCTGCTGCAGGAAGCAAATCCTGTGTTTCAGCCCGTTCTCATTCCTACCAACGCTTTATCACGGTCGTACACGGCACCCTTTATCGCCGGTATGAGACGCAACAGGCTTTTTATTAAGTATAATGTAAACCCATACATGTCAATATTAAACTCTAAAAGGGAAAGTAGTGTGGTGATGTAGTTTAGAGAGCAAAAGAGACATACAGGTCAGGTTGGATGAGTCCAATGAAAACACAAGGCTGTGATCCAGGAGACTGTTCGTGTCCCGTGCGTTAAGATTAACTTTCAGCCTAGTTGCACAGCAGTTCGCGAAATAGTCACTAAATTAAATGTATTGATTCGTGTACATAGACACGAATATTCACATTTTTTTGTGATGGTCAATTCGTATGTAATCCATGAAATTGTGAACCGGGAAGTATAAAGAGCGGAGAACACAACAGATAGGGAGGAGGTCGGGGAAGATGGGTGGGTCAAAAAAAGCAGGACTTTCGTCCAGGAGACCGCTGTTCATGTCCCGTATGAAACCAGAAGTCAACATTGATTTATTTGTCACATAACTTCTGTACGTAAGTTACGTGACATCCGGAGTTATTTTAAACCAATACACAATCTTTTCCTAAAGCTAAGTACTTTTTGTCACGTAACTTCCGTACTCAGGTTACGCCAATTCTGGTGTTATTTTTTTTTTGCCTGATCCTAACCAAGTCGATGTTTTCCTAAACCTAACTAAGTAGTTTTATTTTGAAAAGACTGGAGCGGAAATGGACACTTGTTGCTGGAAATTCGTAGGAAAACGCACGAAAAATACGTTGTTGAAAGTCGTGCTGAGCGTCAGGAAAAAAAAAGAGAAGTTCGTGTCTATGTACATGAATCAAATAGATTAAATTTCGTGACTATTTCACAAACGTGAGACACGCCGTGAGACTGTTTAGTCACTTTACAATCAGCTGATCGTTCATGTCCCGTGTTCACATTTTCACTGCAAAAACAAAAAGAAATTTAAGCCCAAACTGTGGTGTTTTTTTTCCTAAAGTGTTTTTGTATAATTCATTCAAAAGTGACGGCGAGGAGTCTGAGAAAGAGTCGACTGGAGAGTCACGCAGATGATGGTGATGGGGGCGGGGGGGGGGGGGGGGGGCTGCGTTCCTCCAGAAATCCTCAACTATCTCCATAATATTAAATAATTAATATAATAATAAAATATATCGATCAATCTAACAATGATGAGGAACTGTACTCTGTCAGACAGTCTAATCTTCTGGGTTGAGTGGAACATTAGAAACTAATTTAGCTAAATATGATGAAATAATTTCTCAACAATTTTATACTATAATACTGCTTCAACAACTGAGCTGTACTTCACAACTATTTCTGCGCCGCCGTCATTGCATCCGTGTGAATGTCTCGCTGCTTCGCAGAGGGCAACGTTGTGAAATATGCATAAGCAGAACTTTGCATATTTACCAAGTGGCGTACTGAGCTCAAACGAACCGTAGCACAAACTACAGCCTGAATATTTCATAATGTCTTATACAGTAATGAGGATATCGAGCTGTTTCTTGGAGTCATGGTTTCTAATCAGTATCATCATAAACTATGTGGTCATTTTTACGTGCTGATACTGCAC
Organism: Sebastolobus alascanus; assembly: GCA_916701645.2. Classification (NCBI taxonomy): domain Eukaryota; kingdom Metazoa; phylum Chordata; class Actinopteri; order Perciformes; family Sebastidae; genus Sebastolobus; species Sebastolobus alascanus. Next base: position 449,895 of record CAKAOJ020000201.1, on the reverse strand, counting down.
ACCCCAAAAAGAAAAGTTGTACAGTACGATATCAGTGAAGCAGAGTTACATTGTTAAGAGAATGGTGCAGGAGACCCTGGACGACTCTGGGTGTAAATTAAACAGGCGGCACGGTGACATTTAGGAGTCTGTCCTCCAAAGAGAGAGTCTGGCTTCAGTCTTCTCAAGTGTGTTTGTGTGTGACACTGAACGCTTGCCAACTCCAGAAGTGCTGATCAGTAGCTCCGTCTGCACACTGATCTACCTGTGAAATACTGCTTTGGGAATCAATAGAGTAACGCAGGAGAAGATGTTGATGATCAGTGCAGAACTTCTCAACAGGTGATTATGTTTTTAACGTTTCCTCGGGGCAGAGGCCGTAACTCCTCACTGCAGCAGCAGTGAAATGATGCAGCCACGTGTCACTGACCTGCACACACACACACACACACACACACACACACACCGCCTGTCTTATGTTTATGTATAATTCAGGCTGCTGCAGTGCCGGTGAAGGCTAAATGAGTGCACACGGTGTGCACCGTACAAACCCTGGATGGTAGAGCTGCACCGTCCTGATGTTTTCACTTGAATATTGTGTCGAAGTTCTGCTGTTGATGCCGTGTTTTTGAAATGTTTCTGCCTCCGTGTGCCAGTTCAACTTGCTGTTTTTGTTTCTTACTGACGGGATGAACATTGTTTTTTTGGCTAAATAGAAAAGCCTGAAGACTTTTTCCTGTCTTTGCCCAAATGATAACAAGTAGAATGTGTTTGGAATGAGAAGAAGTCACCAGCTGTGACCAAAAAAAAAAATCATGTTCTTGTTCATATCATTAACTTGTAGCTACCAGCTATTTTGAATGTTGATGTTGGATTCAGTGTTTTAATGAGCCTAATGGGTTTTTTAAAAATGATGAATATTGAACAGTGACTAACAATAAGCTCTTCCAACGGAGCACTAATGATTTTGTTGTTTTGTTCCTTTTATTCACACATCACTCCACTGGAAAAGCCTTGAAATGCCTTGTTCAAGGGCACAATGTCAGAAGTATATTTCCCGCCAGTTCGGTGATTAAAATCTGTAACTTTCTCTTCACGAGCCAAATTCTGGCATTGTATGTTTGTTTCACAAGTAACAGTATATAGAGTGTCCGTTATTCATGGGAAGGTGTATAAATTGCACGGCATTTACACATGTCATGATAACGCTTTAGGCTTTTCACGTGTCATTTATACACCACGTTGTTATAGGGTGGTTATTTATTTATGCTAGCTGTGTTACAATTGTTACGTTATTATTTGAACACAAACCATGATCTTTTTTCTAACCTTAACCAAGTAGTTTTGTTGCCTAAAACTAAGCAGTCATTTCACAATGTTATCCACGTGTCAGTTTGTGTTTCTGCAAGCGTGATACGAGGCCGGTTCAGAGACGTCGACATCCAACGCATCCCGTGGTTTGCAGGAACGTACAATGCCAACATTATTTCTTGCGTCCGGGTTGCAGATTCTCTCGCCTTCTCCAACCATCCTGATCTCACAGGAAGGCGTATAAATAGAACGACATTTTAGGGACATTCTGTGTGTCATGAGAACGCGTTTTGGCTTCCCGCGTGTCGTTTCACGCATCGGGGGAAAACGTTGGCTTATTGTGTGTCATTTAACACCACGTTGGCCGTGGTTATGTTCAGGCAGCAAAACTACTTAGTTACGTTTAGGAAAAACATCATGTTTGGGCTTAAAGTAATTACGTAAACAATGTAATATAAGTACGTAAAATATGCTACTAAAGTCACTTCAAAATAACTCAACAACACTTTGGGACACGAACACCGGTCTCCTGGTTGAAAGTCCTGTGTTTGTTTGCCCCGCCAACCATAAGCTTTCTCTCTCACTTGTCACTAGCTCTGAGCATGGCATATTCACGCAGATGTGTTTACATTGTGTGGCACAAAAAGCAACTTTTCCAGTTTTCTGTCTGTGTAGATGAGATGAAAGTTAAACCTGGCAGATTCCGAGTAAAAGGATCTGCAGCAGAGTACCGCTCTCCTGATAATCAAAAGAGAAGAATGATCTGTAATGAATAGTGATGTCAGAAAGAAGTGGCTGTAAGTGTAATCTAAAGTGAATGGTTGCAATCGTCGTGCTTGCAAACCGTTTAAATTATGCTGTGGAGAAGAAGTGAGGATGTGATGAAGAGAGCACTCTGGACATGCTGCCACAAACGTAGTGAATCTAGAGGAAGGAAGCTGAAGAAAAATCCCTCACCACTTGTGCTTCGCAAGGTGCTACTTGTGTTTTTCAATGCCCTTGTCCTTAAATTAGATGTGGGTGAGGCAGTGAGTACACTTAGGACATGCATCAGTGAACAGCAGAGCAGAACCGACAGGAAAGACTTCACTGTTTCCTGCATAGAGCGCAGCCTTAAAATTCTCCTCCATGCAGAGGGTCAGGCTCTCCCACCGGGGGAGCAGACTACCAACTCTCTCTGCTCGGAGCTGAAGCCCGGAGGATTTTTAATCTGTGTAGCACACGTCAAGAGGGACATCATCAGGAACTTAAACTTGTGTGTTTTATTACTCTTTGGTGTCTCTGTGTGGTCTCTGAGTGATTTTAGCTTTTGCAATGTATTTTTCTGTGTGTTTGGAACCAGAGAAATGAACATTTCTAAAATATGCAAATCCATTATATAATGTTCTCGATGTGCTTCTGTTAAATAATCAAGTTCTTGGCTCAACAGTATATTTTTTAACTTTTTGCAAGAAAGGAGCACTTTGTGTTTGCAGCCTGAACAAGTTGTTCCCATAAGAACACAGATGTGTGTACAATATAGTGCAATACCCCTGCAATAGATACTGTTATTGTGTCAGTAGGGTGTCGTGCACGGCAACAATGACTACAGAATGCAGCCCAACACAATATTCAGCCTAAAAAGTGAATAAATTGACATAATTCAACTAAACAACAACACTTAAACATTGTATGCTTCACAAAAGTCGTTAATGTGGTGATTCTGCATTGGATTAGCCTGTATCGTGAGTGTTTGGGTGATTTTGTCCACAACCTGTACTGTAAACCTTAATATTAGTTTAGGCTTCGGGGCTACAGATGTTCTGGAGGTCCTTCCGTCTCTTCACAATATGCAACAGCAACATTATTTCCGGACCCGGGCAATGTTTCTAAAATCTGAATCTGTGAGATAGCTGTCAGATAAATGTTGTACAATATTTCCCTCTGAGATGTTGTGGAGTAGAAGTAGAAAGTAGCAGAAAATGGTACCTTAAATTGTACTGTAGTACAGTACTTGAATAAATGTACCACCACTGAGTATATACAGTATATACTGTATATTTCACACAAACCGTAGACTGTTGACATTTTCTGACTGGATGAGCTTCAGAGTCACAAACCGTGAGATGAAGATCTGGAAACATTGTTTTTCAGCTTCAGGCTGCGGTTGTGCTGAACCTCACAGCTCAGCAGCTGTTTGACAGACAGACTCCTTTTGCTCCAGTCAGAGAGAGACGTGCTGGGAGGAAGTCAGACGGGTCAGAGCAGGAAACACAAGACCAGTCCGGTGAAGTACAGCTCCACACATCACACCCAGTCAAATTATAGAGCTTCATCCTTATCAGCCAACTGACGTCTCAAACATCCAAAAGTCAAAGTGGTGCAGCACATGTTTCAGTATCCTCTTTATCAGTTCTTAATTAAATAATTAGTCCTCACGTTTTCTTTCTAAAAAGTGAAATTTAACACAGCACAAGATGTACGTATTCTCCTGGGTTTAGTCTTTGGGCCTAATTATATCACTTCTTGTTTTTCCACCCAAGGCGGTACTTACACAGCTTTCATGATGTTAATTAAAGACCTTAAGATCTTTAAGATGTATTATTATTACTATTATTTCTACAATAGATGACAGCAACATCTGGAGACTCTCCAGTATCTTTCTCTGAGCAGAGGAGGAGGGCTTCGTGCTTTCAGGCACTCAGAATGTCACTTTGGATAAAAATGACATCTAAATACCTGAAATGTAATGTAAATGTACATTGCATGCACTATTCATGCTGCTCTCTCGCTCTCTTATTCCATCCTTATATTACATTTAATATTTAATGAGTGCATCCGAGGCGGGGAAAAGGCATGCATTTCATTACTGTATATTCAGATTTAAAAACAGATAAATAAGTCAGTTATTCACATTTTTTAAAACAAATCTACAGATTTAATTTGAGGGAAGAGCAGACGTGGCTCAAACTGAGGATTGAGGTTGTGCAGGTTTGCAAAAAAAGATAATTTATTTTGAGGATTATGGTTCATGTCTGAGGGCACAAGCAGGCCTCGGTGTGATTACTGCGCTCAGAGATGCGTGGATTAATGGCAATATCTCTGTGTCAGATGCACACTGAGCAGCACTGAACCAGAAGAGCTCTGAACCTGTAAATCTCCTGATCGCTGTTGTTGTTGAGGTGGAGGAAGATGCTCGTCTGCTTGATATAATCATAAATGTTGTGGATACTTCGCTATTTCAGCAACATGGTAAAGTGGATGCTCTGGGTGGAGAGATGGAGGTGGATTAGAGGATGAAGCTCAGTCTGCTGGATAAGTAGTGATTAAACACGTATGATGGGTGTGCTGAGAGTCCTGAGTCACAGAGCTTTGAATGTGAGAGCTGACAAGGTGGAGGAGACTCTCTGATTAGACCAAGGACTGGAGCTAACACTCCTTTAGCAGCCATAACACTCAGTCCTCTGAAATGCTGCTACAGTGTGTTAAACGTGTGCTAAAACTGGCTGACTGAGAATGTGAAAAATGTTAGTTGTGCTTAAAAATATCTAAAGTCAGAGAACAAACTGACCAAACAGCACAGAGAGTTTCACAATGGACCGAGTGGTTTCTGTTGGATTCTGTTTTATGTTGAAGCAACAACAAGACCTGAAGTTATATCTTTAAAAACAAAATATAAGAAACAAGCAGCTGATTAGCTGCTAAGTGAGTGTTTGTGTAACCAAGCATGATAATATATGTGCATAGCTACATGGTTGATCATTTTGCTAACTTATCTTAGTGCCGATGTTATTAGAGCTCAGAGCTTTACAGAGTTCAGAGCTATTGCTAAAGCTAGCTAGTGGAAAAACAGGTTTTCACAGTGATTTTGAGTTGATAGTAGGTGTATTTGTTGACATTTGTTACATCTTTAATGTTTTATTAAACCATTAAAATGCCTTATATATATATATATTAGCTTAGGGTAACCATATCTTCAAATCCCCAAACCGGTACCCTTAAGTGCGCACATGTATGCGCTTATGCATGCACCAAAGGCGTTTTTTCATCAGGATAAGGGAGTAAGTATTTCAGCACCATGGACAGCACCTCAGCTAAGTTTTGTCTCCCAAAATCCACCAAAACGCAGTTTATTTTAAAACTGTATAATAACAGTAGTAAACACAAAACACAAGGATTGCATTCCTGTCACATGATTATTGATTGTCACATGCTAACTACAGGAAGAGAGCAGACATAATGGAACACTTCCTGACCTTAACACAAGTAAATATTAAAATACATTTTGTATTTGTCAGTGTGCACAAGACACATCTATAACTGCTGTTGTATATTGCTATCTGACTGCCTTAATATGATCTTTTATCGGCATTTTCGCCGTGCGTGACTGAAAATGTGGTTTGGTCACTGTATATTAGCTGTAATCTGCAGGGATTTGCAGCTAATTCTGCCATCAGTAAAGAGGTTTACGAGTAATGTGATCAATGAGATGCACGTTGCAGGCAGTGGGTCGGAAACCAGAATGAATGAGAGCTTATGAGAAGATGAACGTGGGGAGTTGTTTTTGAGTCTTAAACTGCATGAATCAAAAAAATGAATGGCTGTAAAAATATATATATTTTGCTAAGGAGTTTCCTCAGAGTGCAGAATTAGCTCTCAGATTCTAATAAGAAAGCTCACACTGTTTCTGTGCGTTTAAAGCTGTCAAATGAGGAGTGCTGTCGTTTGTTAGACTGTGATCAATACTTTGGTGATCAGTTTGACGTTTGTTCAGAGTGTCAGTGAGTGACTTGACTGCTGATAGAGGTGCAGACTGATGGGAAATACTATTAATATTATTATGCTGATATTAAAAAGGAAAATAGGTGTGCAGAGTCTCTTTCCATCCTGTGTGGCTGATCAATAATGTTGATCTAATTTTTGTTCTGGTAAAACGTCAGAACAAAAAAAGACATAACAATGCACACGTGAACAAAAGGCTGTATTTTAAAGCTGTCTAAAGGAATAATAACTGTCCACTGGGACCACTAAATGAAATACGTTTGACAAGGCCAGCTCTCTAAACCACGAGGACTAAATCTCATATCTAATTTAAAAAAATTGATTGAAATTTTTAAAAAGGCTCATTTGTCATCTCAGAACATTTAAGATTGACACCCTGAAGGGAAGACCTCAGTAAAGCCCCTGAGATATAGGCAGAAAGAAAGATCTCGTATTTTTGAACATTTCATAGGCTTTCTCTCAGTGTTTAGCAGCTTGTAATCTCCACTTCCTGCTGATGTGTCAGGAGGATTTCGTCCTCAAAACTCAACCGAAGAAAATTAGTTTTGTGTATTTTAGAAGTCCTCTGCGTCTCCGGTAAAATAGTAAAAATTCAAACCATGTTTTAGGTTTACTACGACAAATTTATGTAAATTTAAACATGTCCAGATCTCACATTTTTACTTTAATAACTCTTGTGAGAATATGAAACATAACTTTACTTCTGTTATGTTAAAACCTTTCTCAGTTCATTGGGTCCTTCCTGAATGTATTCTTGCATTCAGTGTCTCCCACATCTCATTTGATGTCAAATTAATACACAATCCTGAAGCCAAAGAATGGCAGATGAAAGTCGTGGATTCTTAGAGGCTGATCAATATTAACATCAGATGGCACCTCATGAGGAAAAAATAGGGAAACTCAAAGACTTATTGCAAAACAACTGTCATATGCACAGAGACTTACGTTTATTGATCAATCTAAATCAGGCACACACATATAAAATTCAACCTTTAAAAGATTTTATTTTCTGTAGACAGCTAGAAGAAACTTTTGAAGTAACAACTTGGCATTCTTGGGTTATTATAATCAAATATTCTCTTTAATATCCAGAGTCGCTCCTCTCTACCAACTGCCAACAATGTGTTTTTGCACAGAATGCACAGATGTTGACTTTGGAGCTTTCACAGCTGGATATTAACATATTAAACACAACGCTACAGACTCTGAACTGCTTCTCTTCAGATTTCAGATAAAAACTAGGCTGCAAACTATACCTTACTATTCCATATGTGATTTAACATTCGTCACCGTGCATGAATCTTTCGCATGTCATTACTACATTTACTTATTTTTTAGTTATATTTCGCTGTTGACTAATTTTACACTTGGCATATCATTGCTTTTGTTTATGATTCACTTCTTTACTTTGTCACCGTGAAGTTGTTAATTAGGGCTATCCATGGCATGTAAACTTTCAAATACTTTTCTGTCTCATAAATATTATATTTTAGTGTATTTTGATTGTCTGTGGGATATTGGTTTTAATGGTGATATTGAGTTTGAAATTAAGATTTTATACTAGGCGAGTATATTCTCCATTGTAATCTCCATGGTAATATATTTTAGTTTACTTACAATTTATTCATATTCATTAACTTCTTACCTTTCAAAAGAGACCATATATACATGCATATAAGACTCATGGTTGAGGAGAAGGTCCTGATCCATTTTGGGTCGTTTTCGAGGTTTTTTTTCCGAGGGTCAGGACGCAGGAGGTTAAAGGGAGAACATTTGAACTAATATAGATATCACCATGAAACTTCCCCAGTTGATTACTGAAATTAAGTTTTCTGAAATTGTATGTTCAAATATGCAAATGGGCCATTATCTTATCAATATAAATGCCAGAACAGAAAACATTGGATAAAGCCAGGTTTAAAATTATTGTTTCATTTTGTTGACATATTAGAGTCAAAGGTTTTTCGTGATGAGATTTTAGATATCTCTTTGTATCACTCCATAAATCAGAAAACACAGTCAACAGCCATTAAAAAAAAAATCAATTTTCACCATGGTTTTAGGAATAAAATGTTGTATAAATCAGGCTATGAATGACATATGAACAAACCCCTCTGTAAAAACCTTCAGAATATATGTTTAAATATGCAAATGAGGTATTATCTAATGCTAACTTTAGGAGAAATCTACAGACACAAATAAACAAAGTAGTAAAATAAACTGTTTATCTTGGATGTTTTCTTTCCACTAGTCTGAAAGACTCCTTGTAAGCAAAATAGCTCAAACTCTAAAAAATGTTTCAGTGCATGAAAAACACTGTTTTTGCCTCAGGCGTCTCACATTAAATAACAAATAGATATAAGAAATGTTACTTTTAAATTCCTTTTTACATGTCTACTGTGTCAGGTTTTCAATGAACACTGTTATAACTCATGATCATCTTAATGTTAACGTGCATCGCTAAGTTATTATAACAGTTTATGCAGCATCGTGCAAACAACACACAACTATGAACCAAAGCCAGATAAAATCAAAGTCCCATGAAAGAGAGACCAAAGTCAAAGCTTCTGTGTAAGTTTCTCTAACAGGCAGGAATCCAATATCAAAGCAGCGAGTCTGATTAAATCTCTGCTAAACAAAGAAAAGACAGCTGAAGATCCTTAATTAATATAATCTCTCCTGGAGATATATCTCCGCTCTCACATTTATTTCCTCTCAGGAAACATCCATTAACAGAGAGAGGGGGGGATTTAGCTCAAGGCTCCACCGGGTCACTTAAGTTTGCAGTGCAGCGTATCGAAAGAAAAATGTAACTCGTTTAATGAATTAGATCAAATGTGAACGCTAATAAATGTATATAAGGAAAAGTTTTGTCAACACACAACACATTTAAAATGTAATACAAATTACAAACAAACAAAAAACGCAGTTTTTATGTTATAAAGTGTGTAACCGTCAGAGAGGATGTGATCTGGAAAGCCTCCTCTGACATTAACTGATCCACTCCAGTGGCCAGTTTGTCTAAATAATGTGTCTGCTCTGTCAGGTTAAGACACAATGCATTATTTATCCAGCGGTGCCTCATTATTAGCGGTTTACACAAGGCTGATATAAGGCCTACTAATGGGGGATCAGGCTCCAATAAATCTTAGACATTTATTATTCTTATTGTGAGACGATTGAGGGTTCGAAGAAGGACCACAACAGTTTAGCATCTTGTTTCCTTTGAATTCGTGATGTTTAATCGTCTGTTCTTTCTGTTGTGTGTTTCCCAGAAGTGTGTCACAGTCCGCTGGTGTCCCACCTGCTGCCGTCGTCCTTCAGAAGCTCCTCCCGGTTGTCGGGCAGCCACGGGCCGGGCTTTGCTAAGCTGAACCGGAGAGAAGGTGAGGAACAGTAAACACCATCATCGTGGCTGATATCTGTGGATGTACTTTTGAGAGAACTTGCAAAACTTCTTCATTTAGGTCAGAGTTCTTTCGGGATCAGTTCGGCAACATGGAAACAACAACAATGGAGCGCACTCACACTTCATACAATTTTATTTTGAGACTGGCCTCAAATATAAAGACATTAAATCAGTGCTTGGCAGTAGGAATGGTTTTCACATAACTGAGACACACCTGAAGAGAAGATAGATAGATAGATAGATAGATAGATAGATAGATAGATAGATAGATAGATAGATAGATAGAAAGATAGATAGATAGATAGATACTTTATTGATCCCGAAGGAAATTTAGGCATCCAGTAGCATAGACAAGTCCCAACACCAATACACCTTAAAAAAGATACAATCAAATAGAATAAAGTGAAATAAAAATAAAAATAAGATAACATAAGTAAGTACAGCAGTGAAGTAAGAATACTTATATATGCACTAAGAATACTTAGTGCAAGGGGACACTTTCATTTTCCAACCTACTTTAAATGAATCCACGCCCACCTCCGTATGACGAAAGCCTTGACGGCTACGTTCCCATGGAAACCGCGCTCACTCAGCTTGGAAAATAGCGCTATGGGGAACCTGAATTTGATGAATTTATCAGACCACAAATGAGAGAAAAATTAACTATAGCTCACCCCGCAGTCCCTCCGCCTCACAAAAGTTTTGAGAGATCTCGCAAAAGTACATCTTTAACTTTTTTCCCACCTCCATGTCCCTTACAGGGCTCCGTACATAACTTCTGTTTTTTCGTTGAGAAATCTGTGGTGGGCTTGTTCACTTTGGCTCCGTTCTGTTTGACTAAGAAATGTTGATCACTTTGTCTGCTTGCCTCTGTCTTAAGCCAAAAATATACTTTCCACATCTGTGTGTAAGCTTGGGTGTTTTCGGGTCCGTGACATGTACATTTTGTCATCAGAGGGTGTTCACGTATAGGCTCTGTGCGTACGTCCGCGTAGGCCTACCTCCTGTTTATTGTGACCTTGCAGCCACTACGCTAGCTATTGTGTACGTGTGGACCGCGGACTCAAGAAAGTAATACAGCTAAACAGAAATACTATGTGTCCGTAATCTCCGTGGTGTCCGCAGCTGTCCATGTGTGCGTCCTCTTGGGAGTATAATCAAGGCTTTAAACTGCAGTCAGACCAAAATCCACCAGGAGAAATCTACTCGCGTGTTGCGGCCAAAAGCAGGAGGGGACAGGAAATAACGAGGACGGGATTGTAAATTTGCAATTTGCAGGTGATAATCCAAATGAATATCAGGGTTGTGTTTCTGTGTGTTTGTTGTGGAGTCATTTCACCCCCAAAAAGATTGATTTTTTTTTTCAGTTGCCTAATTTATAGATGGTCTTTTCCACCTTTACCTCCATATACATGTTTCACTAGTGCAATGTGAAGTTGTGCACATGCATAAAACACACCTCAGTGGTAGCATACTGTGTTTAAAGAGAATATATGAAGTCAAGGTTTCTCTAGGATTAGCAGCCCATTATAATATTTGACTGATCATAAAGAGACTGCATGTTAGTGTTCATAAGAAACAGGCGTTTCATCAAACCTTCAACATGTCAGCTCAGCCACAGTTGATTTTTCAACTCCACCTCTCCCTCAGTTATACTCCCCAGTATTCACATACACAATTTATACACTTTAACATCAATAAATTATCGCCGCAATCTTGTCCTCTTTTCTTCTCACTCTTTTTTATTATTATTTTAACCCCCCAGTGTTTTCATCGGTGGTGCAGATAGTGTGAGCTGTGAAAGGAAGCTGCTTCTGTTCTGATGTGTTGCAGCAGCGCTGCTCACTTCACGATTCACTGCCTGCAGGACACACAGCAGCACACAAACTGGGTTCACACAAACTGACAGAACACCTGAAGGGGTGAAGGATGGACCAACAGACAGACAGATAAAACCCACAACAGTACAGCGGTCATTGCCTCCTCTCTGCTCGGTTTTTAGACAGTAATGTTGCTTGTGTAAATCTCACACTTTTGTTGGCTTTTGTCACCAGAAGAATTGAAAAGAAAGAAAGAAAGAAAAAAACGTACATGTATGTGCTGATACGGGGGCTTTGAGAAAACACACCTCGGAGATGAGAATCAGACAGAAGCGCTGTGGTGTCTTTATCTTCGACACAATAGAAGATCTGAACGGTTTTCACTACCTGGGAGACGGCAGGAAGCAAAGACTGCAGGCTGCTGTTTCCTCTGTGTTTGTGATGGCAAAAGCTGTGAGCAGAAATGAAATGCTGCGTTCCTTGAAGTTCCTTCACTTCACCTCCACGAGTACAATTTGTGTTATCAAGGATCTGATGGTTCTAAAGGAAGATCTGAACGGCAAAACAATACGTTAGTTTATCTGCATGGAAGAAAAAGAGAGAAGCAAAGAGACGAAGAATTGATAAAATGAGACGGAAACTGAAATTAAAGACAGAAAAGACGTGTTCTGTTTTTTATCTGGCACCCAAACAAAGAACCTAAAGATGCTGGGAAATTAAAAACACATATTTAATACTCATATTAACATTAATCAGGTGATTAGAAAAGTATTATTCATGCATTTGCATGCCATTGTGCACACACAGTCTCTTAAAGATGCATCTGATTTGTAAGCAAATTGCCTTATAGATATTTAATGTGCATATATTGAGCGTGCATTTATACAGTATATAGTATATACATATATAATGCCAGTGCAACCACACCAACTTCTCTGAGATGTGATGAGCTTTGAGAGCAGCCTCGGAGCTCCTCTGTGTCACGCTGCCAATGGTTTAGCTCATTATAGCTCTTGTAATTCCTTGTCAATGACTTCTTGCTAACAATAACACCTCTCAGGTTACAATGCCTTATTGATTCTCTGTCTCAGTTTTGAATTGAATTAGAGTTCAGAACTGAATTAGACTGATCAATAAATCTAATTCACGTTTGACAGCAGCAACGCGCGCTAACAAAATCCACTGATGTAAAAAATGAAAACTGCTTTAATTCCACAATCCCAGCTGTTCTCTGTAGAAATCATTGGATAAATTAAAAACCCCCTCGTCGTTCCCGTCTCCTCCAGCTGCTGCTAACGCTCCTCATCCTCTACAGTCATTCTCTGAGGAGCCGCCTCATTCAGAGTTAATTTACCAGCAAAATGAGCAGAGACTCTTGGAGGAAACACACAGCTCTGTTTAAAGGAAACACTGAGATATCTCTGCTTCCTCCAAACACTCTGCAGTAGTCGTGTTAACCTGCGGATTAACCCGAGAGAGTGTTGTTAAGAATGCAAATTTGATTTGATCAATCATACAACATGCAAGTTTTTTCCCATTATGAAAACTTTATTTAAACAACTGGTGGGCTACTTTAACAGCAAGTAAATTATTTGAATCATAAAGTAAAGCCCTGATATGTCTACATAGAGTGAAAGTATGGAAGAAACTGATCTCACCCTGAGAGCGAATGAGCTGAATATTCTGCAAAAAAAAACCTACTGCCATCAGAATAATTTTAGAAATGCTATAATTGCGTATAAATTGTCATCATAGTGCCTCTAAATTAAATAAAACGGCATTAATCAAAATTGCTGCCTCTGCTCCAGCACTGCAGAACGTTATTTAATAAATGGCCAAACTTCATTCAAAATATTAAATCTAATAATTCTGTGAAAATTACAGGCTTTTCAGAGGAACATAAATTAGATGAGATTGAACATGTAGAGCACTGAAAGCAAAGCCTAATCCTGTCTTGTACCAGTGAAAAGTACCACAAGCCATCTACTACAAATGTTAACCAAGTAATTAAAGTTACTGCGAGGAACTTTTACAACCAACACAAGGCTTTCATCCAGGAGACCGCTGTTAGTTTCCCATGCGTCACGTTTCACTTTCACTTTACAATCAGCTGCTTGTTCGTGTTCACAACGTTCAGTCACATTTTCACTGTTCAAACGTAGTAATTTTAAGCCCAACCTCGTAGTTTTTTCTTTAACCTAACTAAGTGGTTTTGTTGCCTAAACCTAAGCGAGTAGTTTTGTTTAATTCACAACATTAAGCACGTGTTTACGGTGACTGAAAAGTGTCAATTTCAACTCATTACATGCATACAGTTTTTTCAAAATGAACTTCCATCTCCACAGGTAACAACTTCCTTAGGTTTAGGCAACAAAACTACTTAGTTAGACTCAGGAAAAGATTGTGGTTTGGCATAAAATAACTCCCGAAGTGGTGTTACGTGACAAATAAATTAGTGTTGACTTCTGGTTTCACACGGGACACGAATTCTTCTGGGCGAAAGTCCGGTATTTTTTGCCTCAGCCTCACTTATCAATCAAATCATTAAGGAGGTTCTCTCAGCACTTAGTGAAAATCTGTCTAGTGTATAATAGAGCTTTAAGAGTGTTATACACAGGAAATCCTGCTCCATTTGTCTCACCCTGTCTCTCTTCCTGTCTGTCTGTCTGTCAGAATAACATTCATTATTGATGGCCAAAGAGACTTTTTGTTATCTGTTGGCCGTCAGCTGTACCAGCGCTGTTTTCTACTTCTCCTGCAACAGCTGATATCCAGACATGATATCCAAGACATCTCAACTACCAGCTTCTATCTGTTCAAAATGTGCAGAGGGCATTTAATCACATTTCATTCCGAGCAGACACCACAGATACTTGGTACAACTTTGATACAGGAATCTCTAGCAGTGTAGTAGTGAATCATCCACGTTGGGAACCAAAGTTACCTCAGTTAGCCTCAGGAGGGGAAGCGACTCCTCTCATTACGATGAGATGTTAACTCCAAAAAAAAAACGGGACTGTGTGAAAGCACAAAAAAACAGACATATCTGGAAATGCAAATCAAGTTTTTCCACATCTGATTCCTCTAATGTGCTTCGTGGAGGACATTTTGAAACTTCTTATTAATTTTCCCTCAAGGCTTTTGCACAACCTCTAACTCTACTGATACCAAGTGGCTCAACTGGCAGACAGCCCAGACTCAAAAGTTCCTTTTTTTTTTTTTACAGAACTTTGTAACAGACATCAATATATTTCTACAATCTATGGCTGTCACTACAAAGGGGATTATAGTGACAAAAGGATGACACTGATACGGTCTGCGGTTGTCATTATTAATTAGAGACTTGTCTTCAAAGTCGCCCACAAGTGAGCAGTCATCTTTTTGAAATATGGAGAAAAGTTTGGATAAAACTAAAGCAAATCTCAGATATTTTGTCTTTGTATTACAAGACGATTTGAGGATTAAGACTTGGTTTTAGGGTTAGTTTATTGTTTCCCCCTTTGCACAAGTCTCTCTCCTCCATTTCAAATCCCATGGAAAGGGGAGAATAATGGCAGCGCTAATGTTATGAACCCAGGATGAGATGATGGATGTGAGGGCAAATGGTGAGCATGAGGGTAAGATCCAGAGATGCTCCAGAGATAAGATAGTCAGGATTAGGCATTCAAGTAGCAGTGGTTAACAACTAGTTAGGTAAAGGAATGAATGAAGAATGCTGATCACAGTCGCCAGAAGAAATGTTGTCATTGTTATGTTTCTGCAAACCACGGGATACGTTGAATGTTGACGTTTCTGAACAGAAAATGGACATTTGTAGGAAAACCCACGAAAAATATTCTGTTGAAAGTCGTGCTGAGCGTCACGAACAAAAAAGGGAAATTTGTGTCTATGTACACAAATCAAATATATTAAATTTTGTGACTATTTTACGAAATGCCGTGAGACCGTGTTGCTATTTCTGCTCATTACATGCATACAGTCTTTTCAAAATAAACGTCCGTCTTCACAGGAAACTACTTAGTTAGGTTTAGGATTAGATCGAGGTTTGGGTTGTTGCTCTTTATACTTCCTGGTTCACGATTACCTGGATTACATATTGATTACATGGGATATATACTGTAAGTGTAGCATTACTTTTCATAGGTATAGCTTCGAACAGTGTATGAGAATAGCCTCCTGAAAACAAGCGGAAACTCAACGGTTGACTTTTGGTTTCACGGGACACGAACAGCGGGTACAGCAAACACATTTCTTTCTCCTGGACAAAAGACCTGTTTTTGTTGGACCCATCCCGCGCTTTGTGGGCTTTCTCGCACTTTATACTCGTTACTATACAATGCATTTTTTCAGTAACGGGCGCTCCATATACTACATAACTTGCTCTGACCGAATGCAAAAAACGTCCACATAAAAAGAAATAAAAACATTGACATTCAGCGTTTCGTTGGTTTGCAGAAATATACAATACCAACATGTTTTCCTGGTGACGGAGCTGCTGATCATCCTCAGGCAGAAGGAATGTATTACGTCATGAAGGTCCTCGTTAAAGTAAAAGTAGAAGTGCATTCATGATGCAATAAAATGCTTCCATATGGTGTTCTGTCACTTTGTTATGACTCAGCACAAACACACACACCTTTTGGTATTTTAATTATTGAATGTGTCTTCATCTTCTGGTCCTCTGCCCTGGTTCTCAGATTATATGAAAGTCTGCTGTGAACTGGCCACTTTAATATTGTATAAATGCCTCAGCTGCTGGTTATATTATACATAGAACAGTCCTGAAGCTACAGATTAAACTCTTTTCACTGTTCTTAATTGAACATCAAAGAGTGAGTTGATAAACCGTTTTGTGTTCAGGGCTTTTAAACTTTGGGAAAGTTTGTGTCTGATGAAGTACGATTTGTCTTCTTTTAAGAAACAAATGAAAACTCTGGATTGATTTACATTCATCTGAACACTTTCTTGTTCTTCTTAATGCGTTGATAGAATTTAAAGGATCCTGCAGCGTAGATCTTTACACATAGCTTTGATAATATGTTTTAATTAATTTCTATCCCCTTTGATTTTCCATCACTGTCAACTGACTTTCTTTAGAAAAGTGTTTTTTTTTAAAGCACCTAAATATGATTTTCATGTTGAAAAATAATTGTTTGGATGATACGAAGGTGTTTCTCTGTCCTTCCAGGAGCTGGCGGTTGGTCTCCTCTGAGTTCAGACAGATATCAGTGGTTGGAGGTCGACATCGGCGGGCGGACGCAGATCACTGCTGTCGCTACGCAGGGCCGCTACGGCAGCTCTGATTGGCTGACGGCCTACCTGCTGATGTTCAGCGACACGGGACACAACTGGAAACAGTATCGACAGGAAGACAGCATAGGGGTGAGTGCATTGTAGTAAAACTACAACAGCTGTAAAGGTGATATAATAGCTGACTTATCACCCCGACCTCCTCCTTACACAGCCTTTGTCACTCTTTATACTTCCTGGTTCACGATTCTGTGGATTAAATACAAATTTATATCATGGGACGAATTACAGTGCATTACTTCTCATAGGTATAGCTACAAATAATGAATGAGACCAGCCTGCAGCAGAACACCTTTTGCAAAGAACAAAAAGCATGAAAACTTAACCAGCGCCACCTTTCTAATAGTGTGCGGTTCATTACCAGCCATCATTAGTCCAATCCCCTTTATTAATGATGAAAGCTGTCGCTGTGCAGAATGCATGACCCCCAACAAAAAAAGAACTGGATCTCAAGTAAAACCCTTATTCAAATTTCCCAAATCTAAAGGAATTAGCATCTCATTTACTCGTACAATTCCTGTATAAATGTTCACCTCGGGGCTCTGTCTCGCTCGCCGTGTTAACCACGTTACACTTTAGTAGGTAGAGACAGTCGAGCATTACCTCCAAGCTCCGAGTATAGACAGGAAACTCTACAGTGATGCTGTGATGAACAGCTTCAATTTAAAGCTGATGAGAGGTAAGACTCTCACAGCGGGGGTAAAACTAATGTCAGACTCCTTCAGAGAGAGAACAGCTTAAAAGCTTGTTGATTTCACACTCAGCATAAATCAGGATAAATCCACAGCATGTCTCCAAAGTCCTTCTAAAGCTCCACATATTAGTCAGCCCAGTTTATTGTGGCTTTCTGGGAACACAGTCGACTGCGGAGCCGCTTCATCAGTCACAATTCCTCCAGGACATCTCTTTCCTTTAAGCTCAGAGGCCGGAGTTTGTGAGGCTGAGTAATGCTCTCTCCTTCTCTAATTCTCTCCCTCCTCTCTCATCTTCTCTCCTCTTTCTCTTTTCACATCCACTGCAAAGGTGGGAAAGAGGCAAGCAGATGGTGTTGGGAATATATTATTCTCTTAATCAGGGAATCCTTAAGTGTTAAATGGAGTTGAAGTACATCATAGATTTCCCTATAGGAGCGGTGAAGACGCCGATTCTGTTAATAAGCGTCATTCTGAAATGCAAATATGGGCTCTATGGGCCAAAGGTGAGGAAAGATGAAAAGTGGCAGTATAGGTAGAAGGTGAAGGTGAGGAGGGTGGAGGTAATGGATGTGTGGGATATGGAGATACATTTAACTTTACTGTCTGAGGACATATTTTGTTTTCTGTTCTTTTGAATGGTTTGAAGTAGGCGGGGCGCAGATAGAAAAAAAGATGATCCATCACAGTTCAGCTATCAAAATGTGTTGACGTGTTGCCATGCAGTGCCATTAATCAAATCCGACCCACACAGTCCGGATACAGCGGCGTGGCAGCTCTGATTGATGCATATTTAGTTGTTAATATTTAATGTGAGATATGGATTTGAAATCATTGTTACTTTTTCTAATGCATGCTGCTGTCCCATGATGGATAATCCATGCTGACAGTTGGCTGCTTTAGCTGCTGCTGAGTTTAAACATCCATCAACAATACATCTGAGTTAGTCTATCAGATAGTACGGTGAGTTAGGTTAACATTTCTACTATCTTTAGTTAATGAAGACTTCCGTCATGTTGTGACTTCCCTATATCGTCCCTATTTTACTTTCAAATCCCTTTGTTTCAGAGCTTTTTGTGGGGAATTCTCTCCTGTCTTCGCTCTCAGACTTTTCCTCAAACTTCCGTCCTCCGTTTTACTTTCCTCCTCTCTGTCTCTGTAATCTGTCTCCCTTTAGAGGAAGTTCTGCCTCTCGGGTCATATTTCAACAGCCCAATGCCTCAGACTAAATGAGGTGCTGTTCTCCGCGGCCTCCTCAGCAGGAGGCGGTCATTTGTGGAGGTTAGGACTCAAAGCTGTGAAGTCAGTGTGACACATGCAGGCTTATACAGTATGTGGTTCAGATGATGAGACTTTACTCGGATAGGTCAACAGTTCAGAGGAAGTATCGTTGATGCACAGATGTGCTTGAGTGGTCACATTAACACGAGGTCTCCCTCCTCTAAGGACATCTCCAGCTCAGTCGCCAGGAATAATTGTTGACATTGGATGTTTCTGCAAACCAGGGATACGTTGAATGTCAACGTTTTTGCACTCGGTCAGGTGATGTAGGTGATGAAAATAGCGAAAAAAGACACGCCAGGCAGCAGGGAGGAGAGGTGGATGGGTCCAACAAACACAAGGCTTTCATCCAGGAGACCGCTGGTTATGTCCGGTGCATCACTTTATAATCAGCTGTTTGTTCGTGTCCCGTGTTCACAACGTTCAGTTTCATTTTCACTTTATAAACACAGTAGTTTTACGCCCAACCAGGTAGTTCTTTCCTAAACCTAACTATAGTGGTTTTATTGCGTTGTTACGTTATGTTGTTACATCATTATTTGAACACAACCATCTCATTTCTAACCTTAACCAAATAGTTTTGTTGCCTAAACCCAACCAATCGTTTCACGTTAACCATGTTGCATTGTGCGTTTCTGCAAGCGTGATACGAGGCTCATATGAAACGTATTTATGAAACATTTTTTGGTTCAGAAACGTCGCCGTTCAACGTATCCGTGGTTTGCAGAAATGTCCAATGCCAACATTTTTTTCTGGGGGACTGGGTTGAAATCTCATGTGTTAACTTCCCGCTTAATTTAAGATTACAACATCAGATAGACATTTTAATGCCTTAAGTGTTGATCCTGTTCAGATATTCTCCAAACTTGCCCTCCTCCATAGAGAGGTCAGAGGTCAGGATCAGCTAGCAGGGATTCAGTTTGTTCAAGGACATTTCAGCTGGGTTCATTTAAATGACATCGTCTCTCACTGCAGCCACTTCATTTCCTAACAGTGCTGAAATTCTGAAATTTAATTGGGGTTGAGTTCACAGTATTTGCATATAAATGAAAAAACAAATAAGGTGATCAGAGCTGGCATACAGGCTTTAGTTTTTTAAGTGAAACACTGAAATGGCGAGGTGCCGAGAGAGAAGAGAATCAGGAGAAAAAATCCGAGGCAGACGTAATTTAGGAGGAGACACCGAGTCACAAAGAGATCAAGATTCAGAATGGAGCAGACAAAATATTGTTATTTTACTTCTATGTCTTTGTGAAAAGAAGCAGGACTACCTGAAAAGAACAAAGTGGAGTAGAGAAAATATATATGGTTTATAATGAAAGTTGATAAAAGGGCTTCAGATCAAGTCCAACTTTAAGCCTAAAAAGGTTAAAACAAATCCAGAATGGGTGCGCTGGGATCACGGAGGTTAATAGATGTTATTCCCCGTGGACCGAGTGTTTACCAAAGCGTCTAAAACATATAAAACTACAACTAGTGCTTCACAAATCTAATTTTCTACCTGATTGAGAATCCATTCAGCAGGAACGTGGCCCCATCTCCACAATATTCTCTTCATTAAGAGGAAAATCAAACGTTCTCACAGAAGCCTCGGGGGGGTTTTTTCACTTCAGCGCCAATAAAAAGATGAAAGAACGTGTTCACTTATTTAGTCGAAAGATTGACTACAATAAACATCCAGAGGGAGGAATTTCACAGTTATCTTTGTGGTGTCAAGAGACCGACAGATGCATGGATGGAAAGACAGAACATGAGCTAACTTGATGCTGTTTTTTTTCCAGGCGTTTCCAGGTAACAGTAACGCAGACAGTGTGGTTCAGCACAAGCTCCAGCATCCAGTGATCTCCCGCTACGTCCGCCTCATCCCCCTGGACTGGAATCCCAACGGTCGGATTGGACTCAGACTGGAGACCTATGGATGTCCTTACAGTCAGTTGGGCTTTTTTTTTTTTAAATCCTCCACTTCCAGATATAAACTGAAAAGATGAGAGTAAAGTGGACACCTTCACATCATTGAATGGGACATAAGATTCTCTACGTCTCTTCAAATTCTAGCCACTTTTAACCTTTGTTATACATTACCAATCAGCATTTTACAATCAACCCCAGGCTTTTTGTTTAAGTGTCTGACATCATGGAAAGAGTCTCGCTCAAGGAGAAGTCTCGTTGTGAAATCTGGCGAGGTGACGTGTTGCGGGAAGACAGCGGTGGAATAGATCATGGTGGGAACGGGCAGAGTTTGTTGAGTTGGAGAACAGAAAGCAAAGCTCAGTGTTTATCTAAAAGATTTTTTCAATGTCATGGAGGAATATTTAGATGATTTCCACAATGTGGATGAGCTCTTCGAATTTAATGGCCGCCTGTATTTATTGTAGCCAGAGTTTACGGATATTCAGATTTCACAATGAGACTTCTCCTTGAGCAGGACTTGGACACAATAACAAACAGACCGGATCAAGAGAAAGGTTTTATTTCTCTGTAGGGTCCTTTTCCATAATGTTGTCAGACACTTATAATAATCTGAGCCTGTCAGCAGCAAAAGCAACCACTTTTAGTGGACGTAACGTTGCACTGATGTTGCTCACTTGCCCTCGCAGCTTGTTTACAGCGTTCTCCCTCAATACTGGAACAATTTCAGAAATTGTTGTCCACATTAGTCACTTAGATACAAAAACATGAGAAAATATGGTCCAGCATGAAAAATAACCTAAATTACGCTTTAAGTCTTCATTTTTTTTTAAATTTGACTTCTAAAAAAGTCTTGAATAGCCCAGAATTTTAGGATGGAATTGAATTCGATCTTTTGTTGAATATATCCCACAATGATGACAATTTCCACAGTTTCATCTTTATGTTAAATAGTTTAACTCCACCAGGATTATGTAATTCAAGTTAAGCATAACTGTGATAGATCAGAGCATTTCCATAATCTAAGATGGCATTCACAATATCTTTATTTCAATGAATGGATTTGTCCTCTCTCATCCGCCTGCATCCTTTGTCAATTTTTATCAGCTGCTATGGCTGACACAGAGGAGAGGAGGGTGACATGCTACATGATAATGGATTTATTTTCTATTCTCTTTATTTACCATAATGTTATTATTTATGGTATTACATCTTCTGTTTATCGACACAGAAACTTCCATCTCATCCAGGAGTAAAATCCTTTTTGTAATGTTCGATTTTGTTCGTTTCCAGCGTGTCCAATATCAGGTTTTAATGTGCAACTTAAAAATGTGCATAGATGGATGGAAACACACATTATACGGTATGTTTACAATACACACACAACAATAATTGGAATGAGGAGCAGATGGGAAGTAGACAGCCGATCAGGCTTGATTAGAAATGAGCCACAGGAGTGACAAACAGCGGGAGGATACGTGGCGTCTGCAGGACGTGAAGTGAAGAATGGGCATGAAAAGCAGAACCAGCATGAGAAGAGAAGAAGAGAGGGCAGAGGAGGCAGGAGAGGACACAGCAGCTGTGGCCATGACAGTAATAGAAGGCCTCGTCCTGTCTGCTGTTTGCCAGAGAAACTTTCATTATGTTACATGAACGCAGGCAGAAGTGATTCGTCTGTAAGAAGTCAAGCCAGTGTGGAAAGTTAATCAGTTCTTCTTTTACACCTAAACAGGATTTCAACACACTTGTCATGCAAATCCATCGATGTAGTTCTGAGAAAAAACAACTCTGTGGACAAAATCAATGAGAAATGAGAAAAACAACACTGCACGAGGAAACAATGACATTTGCAAACCAGACAACAAACAAAAACATCAAAACACGAGAGACTAAAACAACTCAATGAAATATTGTTCTATGTTTTGTCTTATCTTTGAAAGAGTGCCGTTGGTAAAGAAAGTCTGTTGGTTCAGTTGGATTTAATAGTTGCTCTCAGCTAGAAAAAAAAGAGCTTTAATTAGTTGATTTTGAGGATGCTGGCAACGCGTCCTCGTTTCATCCAAAAGGTGAAGAGGAAGAGAAAATAAAACTTCTCGGCTTTGACTTTTGAATAATTGAGATTTTGGGGGTTTTCAGCTTCACTGTCAGCAGTAAAGACTCGAATGCAGCGGGTTGCAGAAATTGATGCATCTCAGCTGACATTTCTAATTTGATGCTTCGATGGCGACACTGTAGGCGGGAGCAACACTTAGCGCCGTGATAGGCAATGTTAAGTGTATCATTTTCTTTAGATTGACATGAAAAATGCTCCATGGTCTATAATCTGCCTCTCATATTCAGACATCAGCTGAACGATTAGCCTCTCTATGGAGTGTCTACATTGTGTTTATGATTTATCACTCTACTTTCTGATAGACATAACCTGCATTTAGTTCATGGCTCAGAGAAGAAATCAGAAAAGTACAAAATGTAACGTAAACTAAGATGCAAATGTTTTCTCATTCTTGATATATAACCTGAATAATAACCTAGATGATGGTGCAGACGCTATAATACCATGCAAATGGTAAATTAGATGATGTTGCCATTATGTTTTTCTGCAAACCACGGATACGTTGAATCTCCACGTTTCTGAACCAAAAATAAGTTTCGTATCAGCCTTTCTACATATCTGTATATCAACGTTACAGTGTTTTAACCACTCGCGGCACTTTTGTCGTTTCAAAACTGAATTCACAATTACGTTTAGGTTTAGGTAACAAAACTACTTGGTTAGGTTTAGTAAAAGATCATGTTTTGGGTTGAAATTAGTATGTCTGGTTTCACACATGACATGAACACCAGTCTCCTGAGAGTTTGACCCACCCCGACCCCCCTACGCAGACTTTGATTAAACGTACTTGTCATACGTCAAAAACAAACGTAATCTGGGTGAAAAAAGGTTCCTTCGAAACGAAATTGATAATGCAATTTCGTTGTTTGTTATTGATGAAAATTGTTATTATTGAATTATATCAGCATGAAAACAAGTTAAAGGAACAATCCACGAGTAAGGGTAGTCCCACCACCAAAAATTAAAACACAGGTGTTGTGATCTGGCTGAAGTGGCCAAAATGAAAGGGAGACACACCATGTTAAAGTTGAACAAACATTTACAGTATGGGGTGTTGGATTAATCAGTGGTGTCAGTGGTTTGTGTGGTGCATGAACCTATGTGTGTGCAGGTGTAAAGGTGCAAGACAAAGCATAAAGATAAACTAAACCAAGGCAACATAACCACAAGGGAGAGGAGTGAAGCTGCAGCAGAGTGGAGACTCAGCCAGAGAGAGAGCTGCACCCTCAGGTGTTCCCAGTTGCTCTAACGAGCTGCAGAGAGTAGAGGTAGTAATTTATTTCTATTCTCATGAACAATTTTCCAAAAAGAATGCACATACAAATTAATAAATAATAATAAGGCATTAAATTAAAGAGAAAACAAAAAATATTTACCAAAAAGGTGTGTCCTAAATTACTAATATCTATTGTTAGAGTCCTCTGATAATGTGTGGTTTGGTTGTATTTCAGACTCTGACGTGGTGAGCCTCGATGGCCGCAGCAGCCTTCTCTACAGGTTGAGTCCCAGCAGGCCGAGGCAGATGACCAGAGATAGCATCTCTCTGATATTTAAAACCCTGAGGAACTCTGGGATACTGCTTCACGCCGAGGGACAGAGCGAGCACAGCCTCGTCCTAGAGCTGGAGAAAGGAAAGCTCCTCCTGCTCCTCCGAAAAGGTACAAATCCTCGTTCACGATTCCTCAAAGTCACACTGGTGCTGCGTCTAATTTTAAAACCGGCCCTTGTAGTAAATATCAGTAAATTATGAGGTGGCGGAACCTTCCTGGCTGTTTTTATTGCTCTCCCACAGATCTATTGGTTGACAATATCATGGTGTTTGTTGACCACTTTCTGCTCATTTGCACTTTATGTGCAGTATTTGCTTTGGTATTGTGAATTAAAGTGGTGATCCGCTGATTTAACACATGGAGTTCATGAGCAGTACTACTTAGCCCGTGAAAATGTCCAACAAATATAAATAAAATGTTTTTAAAAAATCCAAAAAATGTTCAAATTTTCAAAGAAATATTAAGATAATATGAAGAAAATGTCCAAAAATGGCTCGAAATGTCTGAAAAATATTAGTAAAATGTCAAAAAAATATATATTCAAAAACTATTAGTAAAAAATCCCAAAAATTACCCAAATAATATTAATAAATGTCTTAAAAATATGAATGAAATATCCCCAAATTATGGCTGGAAAATATTAGTAAAGTACTCCAAAAATATAAGTAAAATGTCAGAAAAACACCCTCTGGAGGGAGCTTCCAAAGTCTTAAAAATTAACAGATATTAGAATAATAATATGTCAAACTGGGCTTCAGACTTATTTAACAGAGTCTTCATCACAAACTTAAGGTGAAGGGTTTGATGAGTGTTTTGGGAGCTTGACCCATAAAATCAGGTTATGGAAGTGCAATATTTAATGGCTGGAGTCCTTGTTTTTTGGGTGAGCTCATCTTCTTTTGGTTGTTGTTTGGCATTTTTTTTCATGCTGTTGATTTATGAAGTGGTGGAGTACTTCTATTCAGACAAGCATTAGGCAGCAGAATAACTGGCTTTGGCTTCTGTATCTTAAAGGGAAAAAAGTTATTATTGCCACTCCCGATCTGTACTATGCTGAACTTGATGGTGTTGATGGGGAGTGATGAGGCTGCTTTGGTAACATTTCTCTCTGTTCTCACTTTCTATTCTGCTCTTATTTCGCTGCACTGTTCTTGCTTTTCTTCTTGTGCTCTGCTTTCAAATGGGGTTATTTACCTTCCATTAGGTGCTCCATTGTGTTTCTTTCTATGTGGTATTCTCTCTCGCTCTCTCTTCCTTTCTTCCTTTCCTACCTCCTTCCCTCCTTTGCTCTTACAATCTGAAAACGACACACTGCGATGCCTCACGTCTCTCTGTGACTTATAAAGTATACATTTGCATTTCTGTGAGCAGGAATTTATAATACATAGAGTGTGGGATATGCACATGAGCCTGTCCTTTGTGCTTATGTTCAATGTTTCAGTGAGCTATTTATATTTTGTAAATGTCAGATGGGTTTCCATCTGTGCTAACAGAAATGCCACTGCCTGGCTGTGTGCAGCTTTCTGCAACAGCAGAAGAAGAGTGAAAGCTTGCATCTTCAATCTTCCACATTTTCACAAAGCAGCCTCAGTAAGTGGTGGCGGCGGCTGCACGCACTTACTTTGCTACTGACTTTGTTTTCTTTGTATTTTTTCCAGTTTTTGAGAAGCAGATGGCACCAACAATGGTTGACCTTTTAGAAATTTAGATGTGAATTAAACATGAAAATCAACTAAATGTAAACCAGACAGCTAGACAGCTGCTTTTGGCTCTTTATACTACGTCACCACAGCACTTTCTCTGTGTTTACTGTTGCAAAATGCGTTGCACACCGGCGCTAAAGGGTTTTTTAAGAGGTTTTTTTTGTGCGGTGGAATTGAACGCTGACAGCCGTGACAAAGCGTCGGTATTTAACGCCCTGGGGATGAGAACGGGCTGATATAGTAGATAATGATGAGTTTCTAGAGACCTGACAGGGAGATACTTTATTATTTAATTCAATTTCGATAATGATCAGTTCATAAGAACCTGTGAATCGGAATAACAGCGATTTTTCTTTATAAGTCGTTCCTGATTAACTGTGAACCAGCCGACGAGCAGCACAAACCAGTAACCAATCATTCATTACTAATTACTTAATCATTAATTACACCCCCAAGTGCACACAAGAAAACAGACTGAAGATAGACTGAGGGGATTATAGTCGTAAAAACATTCTCAGTTTTTGCGATACTGACACATAAGGGTAGTAAAATGGAAGTTTGAACTTGACTTAATTTCTTATGGTTATGAAAGACACGTCGCTATCTTGGAAGAGTGACACCGAGGTTAATTGTGTGTCATCATCATGTCTCTCTTCTCGCTGCTACACAGAAATGTGTGTCATGTGTTTCTGAGCTGCTGTCAGAAGAAGCTCTTTGTGATTTGTTTCTAAAATTGTGGCCCGAAGCAGATTTTAGTCGATGCGTGTGTTTTCTCACAACTTGTTTGTTGCACACTGATGGATTGTGGGGGTTTTGTAAGTGCCAAGTTTGGTTATTCCTCCATCTGTGATCACTGTTTTGAGCAGGAACGGTGTTGCATCCTGAGCGGAGTTTGTTTTCATAACCATGAAACAATCGACTATGATGGATGTTTTAATTCATTAAAAGGTGCAGACAAATACATGTTTATCTAAGAGAAGCTTTTGTGATGACGCTGCTTTTTGAACATTACCCGTCATGGTCAGAGAGTTTTTTTTTTCACCAGTCAAGAATCGTATGTAACGTGAACCATCTGAGAAGTCGTCATCAGAACCTGTTTGGAATAGGAAAGGCGCTTTCAAAAAATACTTGTGAGGTGATTGGATGAACCATCTGTCAATCAAACTCAGGCAGTTGGACTCGGGAGAAGAGCAAAAACATGTTTTCAATCGAGAAAAGTCTTCAGTTCCGTTCTTTGCTCTTCTTTCTAGAAATCCTCTCCAGTTCTGATATAACTGATGCTACTGCAGCATCTACGTTAACATCTTTAGGAGCAGCCATTGTAGTTCAGGACGTACACTTGAAGCCTGACAAGATAGATTCTCGTGTGATGTTTTGACTGGTGTTTTGTTTTGTAAGTTACATTAGTTTTGTTGTTTGTCTGTTAGTGATGTTTGAGACGTGTTTTCAGTAGTTATGTTACGTTGTTTCTGTACGTATTTTACTTAGTTTATGTACTTATTTTAAGCCCAACCATGACATTTTTTCCTAAACCTAACTGCAGACGTTACCGTTGTTTTGTTGCGAGGCTTGGTTGTGTACTGTCGTGCTATTTATACACCTTGCTGTGAGACTGGGTTGTATTTTAGGATGTTCTTCCTTTCTTACACATACTCATAGCCAGGCGTTGCTTCAGGGTCAGCCACAGTGCAGGATCTCATGAGCAGTTTTCCTTAGTGTAGTTCTTTATTCTATGTCACAAAAAATGACTTTCAGCCATTGTGCACCCCTTTAAAACTTAAAAAGGTTAAACTTTAAAAACAGAGGTAATGAACTAACTTGCACCTTTACATTAAATCCTCATCAGTGTGTCTGGCCTCCACCGTAACACCCCATTATGAGAGTTTAGTCCCCCCCCCCCCCCTGTGTACCCTGAGCAGCCTTCAGCAGCACTTAACACAAGACACTTAGTTCCACTCTGTTTGCCTGGAGCCGTCCAAACTGTTTGAATAAATACACCGGCTTATTAAAATGTATGCGCTCTCTCTCCAAAAGCGTCCCATTTCCCCGCCGCTATACATTCATCAAAATGTCGTGTTATAGTCCTGTAGCTCACCGGCTCATAATTAAGCTTCGTCTTTTCTTTCTGCCACTGGAATATTTAGTGAGAGTAAATAAACCAGGGATCAATGCTCGCTGATCTCATGCTCTCTGGCTGAGCTTTTGTTTGAATGAAGAAGGAAAGGACATCATTTAGTAGGTTCTTATGTACACATATGAAGTACTTGCACTGTAGTTTACTTGCTAACATTGCATGTATATCTCTGTTAATGCTTCATTTAAAAAATCCCAAACTAATTTGCTCTCAAATGGGAAATTAGATTGCACAAAGGCACAGAGTGGAGCCCATATTCTGTATGACAAGAAAGAGCTGAGAAAACAGACCAGGTTGAGTTTATCCATGTGGTTAAACTTATGACCCAAAAAAAAAGGCTCAAATTCCTCCCAGAGGAGCTGATGGAGCTGCCTGTGAAGCCCGGAGTTTCAGGTAGAAGCTGTTGAAATAGAGAAAATTGATTTATGGTCGTATTAAAACAGCTTGAGCTGGAGGTTGAGTTGCTGTTGGAGCCTCCATCATGTAATAATGAGCTGTAAGGCAGAAATGTGTCTAAAGCAATGGTCTGCTCTAATTATTGTCAGTACAAAATTGAATGTTGCACATTATTAACAGCACTGAGAGCTTTTTGTAGCACTCACGTGTACATAATCAAATTATTCCTGTCATGTATCCCTGTATACAGTAAACAGACGCTGAGTGGATGCAGACTCATTGTGGAAACAGTCTGTCAACTCAGCTGTCACAGTGAGTGGTCGGCCATGTGCTGTGTTCAATACTGCAGTATTGACTCTCCGTGTTACTCTACTCTATCCGTAGAGATTTATAGGACGGTGTCTCAGCTGTGTTCAGTCTTGCAGGGTTGTAAATAAACAGCTTAGCCTTCAGCTGGGAAGCAGCGTGTTCATATCACAGAGAGAGAGAGAGAGAGAGAGAGAGAGAGCCAGCTGTGCTTAACTTCACATCCCACCGCTGACTCATTCCAGTAACACAGAGAGGACATTTAGCTCACAACGACAATCTGATTAGCTGCACAGCCTTCGAGAATCAAATGGTCCAGTATTTAGTCTCACAAGTGTGAGACAGGTGACAAAACAAGTGTTTTGGACTTGTTTTAAAAAAATATCGTAAATATTCATAATGCTTTAAAAGAATAATAATAACAAAATAAAAAAGCATTTTACAATGACTTAAGGTCAAGTATCATAATAATTCATAATTTCTGGTCACTCACTGATATTTTAGATTCAATGATGTATTTTTAACTTAACTTAAAGCATAATATCCACTTATAACCAACTTCTAATGTATTGCCTATACCTCGGGATAGTTAATGGGCAATGCATTATAAAAAGATTATAATGTATGACAACTCTGGGAATTACGAGATACGTTGAATGTCGACATTTATGAAAAAAAATATGTTTCATATCAGTCTCGTATCACGCTTGCAGAAACACACGATGACATTCTGGTTAACGTTGTGAAACGATTGGTTCGGTTTAGCGTTACGTAAAACAGCGTTACGTAAAACAACATTACGTAAAACATCGTTACGTAAAACGGCATTACGTACAACAGCGTTACGTACAACAGCGTTACGTACAACAGCGTTACGTAAACAGCGTTACGTAAACAGCGTTACGTACAACAGCGTTACGCACAACAGCGTTACGTACAGCAGCGTTACGTACAGCAGCGTTACGTACAACAGCGTTACGTACAGCAGCGTTACGTACAGCAGCGCTACGTACAGCAGCGCTACGTACAACAGCGCTACGTACAACAGCGTTACGCACAGCAGCGTTACGGACAGCAGCGTTACGTACAGCAGCGTTACGCACAACAGCGCTACGGACAGCAGCGTTACGTACAGCAGCGTTACGGACAGCAGCGTTACGTACAGCAGCGTTACGCACAACAGCGCTACGTACAACAGCGTTACGCACAGCAGCGTTACGGACAGCAGCGTTACGTACAGCAGCGTTACGCACAACAGCGCTACGTACAACAGCATTACGCACAACAGCGTTACGCACAATACTCATTATAACACCACGTAACTTCACTCAGTAACGGTCACTCATTGAACTACGTCTCGCTACGCTCTGACTGGATGCGACATTCAACGTCAGTCGAACATCAGTGAGTGAGCAGCAATTATGAAGTGTTATGATATTTGACCACTATAATTCATTATAAAATGCTTTATAGTGTGTTATGATCATTTTTATAAAGCATTATGAATATTTATGAGTACTTATAACTGTAATCATACAGTGCTATAAGCAGATTATAAGTATGTATATAATGCATTCTAGACATGGGCGTCATAGAAAGTTAACTAAAACTTCTTCCTGGAGGTGTTGCTGTGGTGCTACGTTTAACAATTGCCGATTGTGTGGACAGTCATGAAAATGAAAAGGAAAAAAAATGAAAGGAAGGAAACAATTACACTGTCTGCTTGATTCTAGCAGCACAGTGGCAGTTTTTTTTTCTGACAATTTCACAACTCACGAACAATGACAGTAAGGTGAATCCTTACTTTTATTTTTTTTTCATGCTTCTTAAAAAGACTCGCAAAAGGCAGAACAGCTGTGGAATATCAATGGAGCAATAACTTTTTCTAGCCAGGCTTCTTTAAAAGTCTTCGAACATTTCTGAAAAGTTCTCCTGGAGCACTTGTTGTAATCGGGTTCAGAGGTTGCACATTATGCTCGTGTTGACTGATTGTGCGTACACCGTCTCAATCATTTAAGCTGAACGAGATGAAATGAAAATGCTGAAACAATTACAGCAGTCTGTCATCTGAAAAGAGTCGTCAATGTCTTCCAACAAAATTAGATTTAGAGCTGTAAAGCAGAAGCAGACAGCAGTTGATGAGGTGATATTGCCTTGGGGAGCTGTCTGGAATGATCTAACACGGGAACCAGCACTGTAAAAAGTAAAATGTCTTTAAAGGAACTTTTTAGCAGCTTCTCAGGTCATAAAAACAGCCCAGTTCCCTTTCAAAAATCCCCTTGAAGAAGAAGAAGAAGAAGAAGAAGAAGAAGAAGAAGGAGGCGACATTAATCCTGAGGATACTCACTGAAATTAAGACGACCTCAGTGAACCGTTCTGGAGACCACAAAGGGGAACTCCCAAAAGTTTCTTAAAGTGCTGCAGACATGAAGGACACTTGTCGGGCAAACGTCGTCATTGTGAAGGATCTTCTACGCTGGGTTTCAGCTTTTTGCTTATCTTTAGGGTATAAAGGAAAGTTCTGCACATGACCACCGAAGCCTCCTTGGGTCTGCAGCTCATTGTGAGTACAGCACCCCGTCCAGACATGGTCAGTGTCCTGGAAAGATTGTGTCAAAGAAGCTTATGAGAGAAAAAAGACCAAGTACTCTGAACTGGCAACGGAAGCTGCCCAGAACGACGGGAAGACCAAGATTTCCCCCGTAGAAGTGGGATGCAGCGGATTCATTACTACATCCACGACCAGTCTATTGACGAAAACGGGGGGTGAAAGGTCACTCCCTCCAACGAGCAATAAGGTGCTTGTAGTCAAATGCAGCTGAAAAAAACCTGAAAGAAGGAGCTTGCCCACCTGATGACCCCAATGATGCAACGCTCCAATCCCACTGCCAATTTAAGAGTGCAGATTTACCACAGGGGATTGAAACATCACGTCCTCCTAGCTCTACTTCTCAAAACATCTTCTTGAAACGAGCCAAATGATATTGGTCACCGTCACCCGCTCCCAGTGAGTGCTGCGATCACGTGCATCATTTAATTTTTAATTTCACTGCACTTGTCTCAAGTGTGTGGGTGCGTGCACGGCTCTGCACACTCCGCCTGTCTCTGTGTGTACAAGATATTTACCTCCTGAGTGCTGATTCGTAGCAATGATTAGGATGTTGATTTAGACTTGCAGCAGGATGTGTTTTGGTTGTGGACCGGATGCTTGTTGTTTGCTAATGTTTCATCAGTATGTTTATGTGTAAATGAGGTTAATCTGAGAATGAGTATTTCAATATATGCGTGTTCGTCATGCAAGTAGATGTGGCTGTGTTGTGTCAGCAGACTCCCTCTGTTTAAGCTTCATGTATCTACAGTGTAGAAAAATAGTAATAACAACAAAACTATTGGCCGAGATAAATGTGAGTGGTCATGTACACTTCAGTTAGCTGTTGTTTCAGAACCATGGACAGCGCTTATCTGTTGTGTGCAGGGCCGGGGATCCGTGTAGGCAACACATCCTCATACAGTAAAAAAGTTCTTCCTTCTTTTTTCGTTCATTTCCCTATGAAAGTCCAGCAACACACTGTCATTTTCCGCCCGTTACATGCATACAGTCTTTTCAAAATAAACTTCTGTCTTCACAGGAAACAACTTCCTTAGGTTTAGGCAACTACTTCGTTGTAGGAAAAGATGGTGGTTTGGCTTTAAATAACTCCGGAAGTGGCGTTACTTAAATATGTAACTTACGTGACAAATAAATCAACGTTGACTTCTGGTTTCACACGGAACATGAATGCTGGTCTCCTCAGCGAAAGTCCGGTGTTTCTTCTCCACCCAGACCTGCTCCCTACGCTGCGTTCACCGCGTGAATTACACAGAAATTGATTTAGTGAGATATATAAGAATTACAGTGCATTACTTTTCGTAGGTATAGCTACGAACGGTGTATGAGAACAGCCTGGTTTAGGTGCGGCGCTGTCCGTGGTACTGAAAAGTAACGGTGGAGATCGATAGACAGACAGACAGAACACGTCATTTAGTTAAAGTTCTAAGACGAAAACACGGACAACGCCGTGGTAGCGACCTGTGTAACCAGAGGAGTCGCCCCCCTGCTGGCCATTAGAAAGAATGCAGGTTTAAGTAACTTCCACATTGTCTTCACTTTACAGAACTGGAGGTTGCTGCTTGATGAAAAACAAAATGAAATGCAGTAATAAATTGTCAGAGAACATTTTGTCGATATGTTCAGTATCAACGTTTTTTGAAAGTGCGTTCATCAAAAACGTTTCCTCAGCTCGGACCAGCATTACGCTTCTTTCCAAATGGCATCAAATTAGCTGTATATGAGCTGTATATGTATACAGTGTATATATGTCTCTAGTTATCAAGTACAGCCAAGATACAGCCCCCCCCCCCCCTTTTACTGCCGCGATATCACCCTGGTAACGCGGCGATAATTCTATTAAATGAAAGGCATCCCATCTGTATATATAACTTACCGGATTTCAAAGAAAGTTCAGTATCATTAATGATTAAATTCTCTTGACTTTGCCTTCATTTCCTTGTTCTCTCTCTCTCTCTCTCTCTCTCTCTCTCTCTCTCTCTCTCTCTCTCTCTCTCTCTCTCTCTCTCTCTGACATGTGCCAACACCAGTCTGCTGATCAATGATGATTAAGTGCACTTCACTCTCTTCCTCTCCGTCTCCGTCTGTATCCTTCCCTCTCTGTAGTCTCTCCCCATGCTACGCCAAGTATGTGTCTGACAGATCAATGATGATTGATGACCGAACACATTTGACTCTGTCTCAGTCTCTGTCTGTCTCCGTTTCTCTTGACTTCTTTTCCCCACACAGACGACGCTGTCTCCTTTCAAACAATATCTAATTCATATTTAATGACCGAGTGTATTTAGCTCCGTGCTCACCTCCTTCTCTCCGTAGAAACTCTGCGCTCTGCCAACACTTGAGGGAGGGAAGAGCATCTCCGTTCATTAATTCATGCCTTTCTACCTCTATCTCTGCTCCCATTAGTATTAATTATGTGTTATCACCTACCTTTCCTGGTTCGCTCTCAGTTGATTCTGAGATGTGATCCCCAACAGAAAAAACTGTTACGCTACTGTACCAGTTTAGAAACCTAGAAAACAGTAAACTGGAATATGGAGCACACTTTGTTCCTAGAGAAGAGAGGTGATTATTATGTTGAAAACACAAAGAACTATTTCTATAAATAAAACTTTAACCTCAAATATTTGATATCAATATATCATCTCACTCTTTGTCTTCCTCCAGGCAGGAGTTCCTCTCCCGACAGCCAGCATCTGGTGTCTCTGGGCAGCCTGTTAGACGACCAACACTGGCACCGCGTCGCAGTGGAGCATCACAGCACTCACCTCAACCTCACCGTGGACAAGAGCACACTGTGGGTGCAGATCCCACCAAGATTCAACCACTGGGACCATGACCAGGTGTGGGATGCACAGAAAAACACCCGCTTACAGTCACCACCTGCTCAAGTTTTATTGGTTTATTTCTGTCTGTATGCTCATGTTTTCCCCCTCACAGATGAGTGTGGGAGCAGACCCGGACCTCGGCTCTCGGAGGTCAGCCGGGTCAAACAGAAATTTCCACGGCTGTTTGGAAAACCTGGTTTACAACGGCGTGAACCTGGTGGACCTCGCTAAACAGAGAGACCAGCGGGTCACTGTGAAGGTAAACTGAGAAGCCTGTTTGTGTGTTTATATTCCCACACATGCACTGGTAGACACACAAGTCATTATATACACTCCAGTTGGATCCACTGGTGAATCTGATAACATCCAGGATACTTTAGAGTGTATTATTACTTACACACCAGATATTTACTAAATTTATGCTGTGCTTTATGTATCGATCACTGAAAAATGACTGTTCAACCCATTCTCACTTCCAATTCAATCAGGTCAGTGCCCGTCGGCGCCTGATACTGACGCACCGAGCCACCCTTTAGCGTCTGTATGAGACGCACCGGGCTTTCAACTAACTCCAATGTAATCCTATCTATCATTATTAGACGTCAGAGCAGCTGACGTAGTATAAATAGCGAGAAAGTCTGTGTAGGGCGGGTGGGAGGGAAAGTAGGATGAGTCAAACAAACACAGGACTTTCACCGCTGTTTTTGTCCTGTGTGAAACTAAGTCAACGTTGACTTATTTTACCGTAGTTTATGTAACTTCCGTACTTTACTGATGCCAATTACGTAACAAGCGTAGTTATTTTAGATAACAAACGTACTTATTTTAACCGAAACCACGATCCTTTCCTAAACCTAACCAAGTAGTTGAGTTGCGGAAGTAAACCTAAAAACTAAGCAAACCTATGTTGGAAGTTTATTTTGAAAAGACCAGCGGAAACTGTATATTTTCTGTGAACACGGAAGTTAATTTTGAAAAGACGCTACGCATGTAACGAAAGGAAACTGACACGCCGTCCCTGACACGTCCAAAACTGATGCTAGAGGGGAACCTAGCGCGTCATAGTTTGAAGCGTAGCGCCACTGACCAAGCGATATTTGATGAGTTGGGAGAGAGAACGTGTTGGTTTGTTTGCTGGAAAGCTGTTGTTGAGCAGTATCATGGTCAAAATAAATGAGATGATAATAAAGGTAGGAATGCAAAAGACTAAGTTGATATACAGAATGATACATCCAGTCTCACCAAATGGCGTATGAATGAGATGGCAATCTGCAAGTAATCTTGTGTGCAATAACAACAACGTTGTTTGTTTTGATGTGTCATTGTCACACTATGTAGTCTGTACTGACTACAATGTAAACTCATCTGTGTGAATATGCTACACTCAGAGGTAGTGATGAAGAATAAAGAGTGAGAAAGACTGCTTATGGTGGATGGGTCCAACAAACACAGGACTTTTAACCAGGAGACCGGTGTTCATGTCCCAAAGTGTGTTGAGTTATTTTGAAGTAACGTTTGTGACGTTCTTTCCGTACATATTATACTTAGTTTACGTAGTTACTGTATTTTAAGCTCAACCATGATGTTTTTCCCAAACCTAACAGCCGTTTCAATGTAACAATTGGTTGTTAAATGACACCTAAAAAGCCTAAAATGCGTTATCATGACATGCAGAATGTCCTTAAAATGTGGTTCTATTTATTCTGTATGCTTTCCATAAGATCAGGCTGCTGAATCTTCATGTCTGAGAAAGTAAAATTGTTATCTTAAAGGGCACTTATTAAAATGGAAAAAAGTAAAGGAAATATCTCCTCACTTACATCCCTTTTACTGTAAATGAGAAGGTGCGTGTGCGTGTGCGTGTGCGTGTGCGTGTGTGTGTGTTCCTCTTCAGTCTGCATGACTGTGTATCGCTTTAACTGCCCCACAAAGAGCTTTTAGATTTGATCAAGTGTCTGTGTGTTGCATACTTTATTGAAAATAGAAACCCAGTAGGGAACCCGGGATGTAACACGTCACAGTCGGTGCCCCGGCAGTGGACTTACTGCAATTACCGCTTCTCAAAACTATGAGCCTGCATACAGAGTTGACCAACGGCTCCCAGTTATTTCTTCCTCTCTCCTCTTCTGTTTGTCTGTCTCTCACCTCTCCGTCTCCCCCATACTTCCTCTATGACCTCAGAAAGCTGCTGGGTGACATTGGTGCCTTCGGTTTGATCTCCTGGTGCTTATTCTAAGCCTGGCTATTATCATTATGGTAATACTCTCCTGCTCTTTAAGGAGACTTGCTGATGAGATCTCGGTGCATCGGGGCGCCGCCACGCAGCCTCGGAAATTAATTCAAATTCATGCCTTATCGTGTTTTCCCTTTTTTGCTGTAATAATTTCTCACTCTCTCCGTATCTTATCCCCTTCCCTCCTCTCCATCTATCTCAGGGCAATGTGACCTTTTCTTGTGCTGAACCCTTATTTGTTGCCATGACGTTCACCAGCCCTGAGAGCTTCCTCCGGTTGCCAGGGGCGACGGAACCGTCGTCGACGGGCACGTCTGTGGGGTTTCAGTTTCGGACGTGGAACAAGGCGGGGCTGCTGCTGACCTTTGATCTCCCAAAGAAAGGAGGCGCGGTCTGGATGTACCTGAGCAAAGCCAGACTCCATCTACAGATCCACAAGTCTGGCCGGGCGCCGCTGGAGCTCAGTGCCGGTCAGTCTGACCACAAACCTCCGACTACCCAAACCTCAAGTGTCTCCATCTGTGTGCAGTTACATCACGGTCCAGATAACATTCAAATATCCACAGCACAGATGCAACGGA
This sequence comes from Sebastolobus alascanus, assembly GCA_916701645.2. Lineage (NCBI taxonomy): Eukaryota > Metazoa > Chordata > Actinopteri > Perciformes > Sebastidae > Sebastolobus > Sebastolobus alascanus. Next base: position 412,972 of record CAKAOJ020000201.1, on the reverse strand, counting down.
GCACTAACTGCCTTTGTTTGCCTTTTACTTTGAAGGGTTTTTGTTTCTGTCAGTGGCTTTTTGCAGGAAACTGAACACTTGATACAAAGGTTACTTTATATGTTCACTATAAGACACAGAGCTGAGAGGACACAAACACGTCTGCACACATTTCCAGTAAGAAAAACTATGAAATAAAATGTCAATCTGAAGCCTGGAGACCAGAAAAATCCCTCAGGCCATCTTACTGTAGAGTATTTGAGCCAGAGACTGAATCCTCACCAGTTTAAACAGCATTGATTTCTAGCTGACCCTGATCAATAAGTCTTCGTGAAATGAAAATCAAGACAGTCAATATATGTGTATCTTTGTAAACAGGTTCAGCTCTGAACGACGGTCAGTGGCACTCCGTGCAGCTGATCTCCAGACGAGGACATCTGACCGTCTCCGTGGACGGAGGCGAAGGATCCACCGCTCACGCCAGTCCACCGTTTGTTGTTACCACAGGAAGTCAACTCTTCTTTGGAGGTAAGAGAGGAAAAGTGAACACATGCATGAACAAGCACACTAATATCTGTTTCTCCTATATTTTATTATCCAGCACTATATCACTTTCTGCACTACATTCACTTTTTCTTTAAATAGTCCTGTATCTCAGTTGTTTTTACCCTGCACTATATACATTTTTAACAGTTCTTCTGCACATTGCATATTTTGTTTTATACTCTGTATTACTTACATGTGTCTTGCTACTACTTGTGTCGTTTTACTAATATGTGTACTACTCACCCGTGACGTTTTTTTTACTAACATGTGTACTACTTACCTGTGACGTTTTTACTAATATGTTTGCACTATGGAACTGTGATGCTGGAAACTTGAATTTCCCTCGGGATCAATAAAGTTACTATCTATCTATCTATCTATCTATCTATCTATCTATCTATCTATCTATCTAATTATTATTGAAGACTTTTAAACTTCTAGATGGATTTCCTGTGATGTTGTTTCCTCTCCTGTGTGCAGGATGCCCCGCTGAAGGGAGCAGCCTGGACTGTATGAACCCCTTCAAGGCTTTCCAAGGCTGCATGCGTCTGCTGACGGTGGGAAACCAGCCCGTGGACTTGATCATGGTGCAGCAGAGGCTGATGGGAAACTACAGTCACCTGCAGATCGACATGTGTGGCATCATCGACAGGTCAGACCTAAAAGCACCATCTGTGTGATCATATTTCATCCTCGGGAGGTTGACCGAAGCAAATGCTAAATTGGTTTATTTATCCAGGAAAGGTTTGTAACGTGTGTTAGAAAGCATTGTCAGAAAAGAGGATCACTCTTCCGTTAATCTCCCTCTGAAGGCTCCGTGACTGGTTTCCTGTGAAATGGGGTTACACATGGATTATTAGAAAGCAGTGGATCGGTTACACAGGGAATTATGACAACAGTGTGCAAGCCTCAATGTGTCCCATAATGTTTCCTCGCTAAGAAAACAATCCAGTTATTGTTCTGTCTCTATGAGTAGCTTCAATTCTCTGAGCTGAAATGTGGTTTTGCTTTCTTTGTTTCTTCAAAATGTGATTTATTTGTGAGAACAGCGTCGGTTGGCTCAGTGTGTGATTGAGTTCGGAAAAATTCTGGGATATATTTTTTCAGAGTTAGTGTCAGTGGATAGAGAGTACTGGTAGGTTTGATAAAGACTTTTTCTTTACTTTCTGCTGCTGTTGTTCAAATTGTTGTTGCCAGATGATCGTTATCATTATAACCATCTTGCTTATGTTGATTGTTTTTTATGCTCTGGACTCCAATGCTCTTGGAGGTTGACTATATCTATAGGGAAAACCAGTTTTAAAGTGAATAACTGTGAACTCAAGTCAAAAACACCAAATGTTCTCATGTATTTACATTAATTTAGATTACAAACACTTCAACAGATGAAGCTGCTGGTGCATTATGGTTATATTCTTAACTGTATTTGTGCATCTGTTTGCAATTAACTTGAACGTTTTAGACATAAATAGCAATAAAAGGCAATTGCAGCCTGGTGCCTTGCTTTTAATGGACAATCTTACATTGTATAAAGATATTAGAACCAAATATACATACATACGTAAATGCTGAGGACTAACGGCTTGGACAAACACAGCGTGTCACGGCTACCTCGCTGAATTGCGAGGCAACGTGTGGCGTCCACACCAGCAGTTTTTCTGCTGCTGCTGTCAGCTCTTTCTTTCTACACAGAGTTTGCCTTTCATAATGGCCATTTCATTTAATTATAAATGTCATTTATATTTATTTTAGATAGATAAAGGTTAAGAAGTGTGTGCTCATTTGTAAAAAATAATAATAAACAGGTTCCACGCTGCTCACGCACTGCTCACGTTCCCAGTGTGTCCCGGCCGTAAAACACAGATATTCTACACTGAAAAATCCATTACCACCGTTGGACAGAATCATTATTATCGACGTTTCCGTATCATCAAGTATCGGAGAGACCGTGGCCTCTAATATGTCTGTATTGCAGAAAATGTCAAGTCCGGCTCCACTGTGACAGTTTAATGGTGTGTTGTGTGTGTGAGCAATAACACATTGCTCTCAGAATATGACATTAGACGGGTTTTTCCAAATCATTAGAGCCCACTGGTATACGGCAGACATATTATCCTCTGAGCAGCCTTTGTTTCAATAAAATGTCAGCTTGAAACATTGATTTACACTTCACACAACCCTTCACCTCCAACCTTCTGTGTGCTTTACTGAAATAAGCGCTGCTCGACTGACCACGAATTTATCAGTGGACTCAGGATAAAGACACTTGTTCTGCAAGATGTGCATATGCACACTTGCAGATAAGCCAGAATTTATTTATTTAGGAAAGCAAAGAAATTGGTGCTGAAACCCAAACTTCACCATCTGACAAGCCTGCTGAGTCAGGTTTCTTCTAACAGTGAATTTCCCACTGGCTAAAAGATTAAAAATACATGCTGCTCTCCCTCTCTCTTTCTCTTTCAGTCTCTCTGCAGTCACAATTCGCTGACCTCATTTCCCCCTTCCAAATATGTTTACCCGGTCGCCGCTGAGCTCCATTCATCCCAACTTTCATCCCCTTTGTTGCTCCCTTGCTCCTTCCTCTCCTTAAATCCGTCCCTCAACCTTAATTCCCCTTCCTGGATTTCTCTCTCTAGAGTAGCTCCGTCATTTTATCTCTTTGCTCTCATTGTTTCTTATGTCCTAACCCTTTCTTTCTCTTTCTTTTGTTTTCACTTCCACTTCCTGACACATGCAGGGCTCACATTGAAAAGGAAAAAGTGGAAGTTAACAGCAGCCGAGTTTGCTCAAACAGTATTTTGGATTCCACAGTCCATGCTAAAAGTTATGTGAAGTTGGAGGGCAAAATAACAACAGGACTATTTTCCAGTCTGATAAATTCATTGCAGGGTTTTCACAAACACAGACAACAGCTACTCTACAGAAGACAAGACAAATATACTGTGAGTTTAGAGAGAGCTTTGTTCCATTCAGTGTTGTCAGAAAGACTCTTCAGATGAGAGGAACATTTTTGGAGTGCCTTCACCTCAGCCGTTAGGATACGTTACTGAGCACTTACACTTCACACTGCTTCACACACATGGAGTTACACATAGTGCTCCAACGCACTATGAATCACTGCTATTGTGGAGCAGCAGCGTAACATAATTGTGATTGGCCCCATTGCAAATTTTCTTGGGCCCTCGTCCCAAAAACAAGCGCACACATGCACATACAACCACTCCAGATAATTGCAAAGCAGACAATTGTGGAGAGGCTCACCAATGCGACTCCCACTCTGCAAACCAGCCTTCGATCAGCACCACGGACAGCAGCCGGAGCGCCAAAGACACAGATTACAGAAGGGTAACAATAGATTTACATCCTGATCTGATCCCAATCCATAATAACAAAGAGAAACCTGTACTCACATATTAAAAGTTCATCCTGCGGGCCTCAGCATAGTCATTAAACGACACTGTTCAAGAAGACTGAAACTAGGGTAACAGCCACATTTACGTTTAGGCAACAACTCTACTTAGTTAGATTTAGGAAAAACATCATGGTTGAGCTTACAATAAGAACGTAAACTAAGTAAAATACGTACAGAAACAACGTTACAGAAGTACGGAAAACACATCACAAACGTCACTAAACAAAACACGTCACAAACGTCTTTAACGTAATTTAAAAATAATTCACTTTTTAGGAACACGAACACCGGTCTCCTGGTTAAAAGTTGTGTGTTTGTTGGACCCATCCACTTCCCCTCCCACCTGCATGCAGTCAATACGGACGACATGGCGTACAAATGACACGTCTAAAGCAAGAACGGTGTTCTAATTGCACATGAAGTGCCGATTACTGTGTCATTTTATACACCATTTGGTGAAACCAGGCTAGGGCCTCTGTGCAGATGCATTGGTTGCACCATTGATATTTACGCCATAAGAGGGAAGGAAGGAAGAGCATTTCTGATTTTCTCCTCCTGTCTGCAGTTTCAATCCTACATTCATGCAGTCAAATATAGAACATTTAGAAGTAGGTTAACAAATTCCTTGAAAAGATACAACCAACAATGAGAAAAGTCGGTCTAGCCAAAGCTTGATATTGCTTATGCCTTTGTACCATTTACTGTGACTCTGCTGTTGTCCAAAAACTATTAAAAACACATAAAACAAAAGTTGTACCGTTGCGATGGACATATACTTTCATTACGGTGATAAATGAGGCGGCACAGCCAGAAAGAAGCAGCAGTTAGATGCTGAATGCAGTAAACAGTAAAGGTGTTTAGGTTAGGGCGACGAATGAAGAAACACATTTCCTCTTATCTCTATCTAGTGATCTCGGCTCAGGTTCCAGCTAAAGAGGAAAACTTTTAGTGGAAGTTTTTGGGAAACCCTTACCTTAACCTTAACGTAACTGTTTTACCTCCTTACATTAAAATCTAAGGTTAACCTGAACCCTAATGTTAAGCAGGTTAACTTTTCATCTCATTCTTTTTAGAAATGTAATCTTTAGTGTATTTTTTATTCTATCTGTTCAAGACATAAATTGCTCACCACTGTACTTGGCATCATGGGCCACAACACCTTGTGAATATCTCAAGAGGATGAACGTTTTGTAGCGTTAAAGCTAGGGTTCGTAGTGTTCTTTAAAAACATTTTTTGTTGTATTTGTTGAAATGCTCATTACATCGTACACATTGCCGACATGGTGACTTTCTTGCTAGCTTTAGGGACTTTAGCTAGTGCAGCTAGCTACTTTCATTGGAAAAGAGTTGACAACACTGGGCTGGGTTTTTAGGTTGGATAATTTTTCAAATCAAGCGTACTCTTGCTGGTTTTTCAGAATCACCAACCCTAACTTTAAAAAATGCATATAAATGCTTTAAACAGTCAATCAAAAATTTAGTCATCCACAGTGGTGGAAGAAGTACTCTGATCTTTTATTTAAGTAAAAGTAGTAATACCACAGTGTAGGAATACTCTGTTACAAGTAAAAGTCTTGCATTTAGTAGTACTTTTTTAGTACATTTAGTACTCATTATGCAGAACGGCCCATTTAAGAATACTGCATATTATGACATTGGATTATAATTATTATAATGCATTAATGTGTTCATCACTTTAATGTCGCAGCTGGTAAAGGTGGAGCTAGTTTTAATTACTTTATATATTTATATACTGCTGGGTAGCTGGTGAATTTCCCCTCAGGGATCAATAAAGTTTTATGGTAAATAGTAAATGGACTTTTTACATTTATATATCACCCTTCTAGTCTTCTGACCACGCAAAGCACTTTACACTACATGTCATGCCATGCATATAATCAAATCATACACACACTGACGGCTCAGCCTTCGAGAGCAATTTGGGCTTCAGTATCTTTCCCAAGGACACTTCGACATGTGACTGGGAAGCCAGGGATCGAACCGCCAATCTTATGATTAGTGGATGACCCGCTCTAACTCCTGAGCCACAGCCCGTTGTATTTTGTATTATTAATCTGAATCTGCAAAGTAACTAGTTACTAAAGTTATCAAATAAATGAAGTGGGGTAAAAAAGCATATTTCCTTATGAATTGTAGTGGAGTAGAAGTATAAAGTAGTAGTAATGAAAATGCTTAAAGGGATAGTTTGGATGATTTGAAGTGGTGTTTTATGAGGTACTTCTCCATAGTTAGTGTATTACCTACAGTAGATGACGGTCGACGTTCCATCAGCATCGAGAAACAGACAGGAGCACCGACATCGGTGGACGGGGACGGCAGGAAAATATATTTCAGCCACCTAAAAGAAAGGCTCACCTAAAAAACTTGATATCCGTTTAAGTGCATGCTATATTTAGAATATTTTCACCGCTTTATCTTGCCGTCAGACAGCTCTTTCCTTCTCCTTTCTGACGGGGATCTGAACTGAAAGTGAAACTTATCTATGCGGTGTTATCTATAAGGTAAAGAGGGGTATTGGGATAAAGTCTAAATGTGTGTCTCTGTCTGTGTGTCTCTCAGGTGTTCTCTGAGTCACTGTGAACATGGAGGCAGCTGCAGCCAATCATGGATCACCTTCCACTGTAACTGCTCCAGCACCGGCTACAGCGGAGCCACTTGTCACAGCTGTAAGGGCATCGAGCTTTGTTGGTTGCTGTTGTTTAAAGGTCACACTCACAATATGGACTTTGCGTGTACATGTGTATGTTTGCACGTCTTCACATGTTTCCTGTAATGAGACAACCTGCTGCGGTTACGTCGAAGTCCCTGCAGACATTGTTGTGGCAGAAGGTCGGGCTGAGATCAAACCTCTTTTCCTGCAATCATCACTGTGTGAGACTCGAGAAGTCTCAGAGAGGAGATTAAGAGGAGGAGGAGGAACAAGGGAGGAAGATGAAGAAAGGTTTGAAAAAGAGGGTCAAATAAGAAAGAACATTATATGGCTCTACTGTAAGAGACTCTTGTTAGTGCTCTGATTCAGCTGTGAATGAGATTCTTCGTTTGCCTTTTTTCACCATCGAATCCTTTTGAGCAAAGTATAACTGCGTGTTTGTATTTACCTGTGCTTTTCTTTTACTTTGCAAAAGCAGTGCTCAAATATAGTGTTACTGTTTTGTTATAAAGGCCAAAGTGCTCCTTTTGCAAGCCAGGACGTTCTCAAGACGCTTAAAGGTGCAGTGTGCAGGATTTGGATCTAGCGGTGAGGCTGCAGATTGCAACCAACTCAAACTTCTCCCAAGCGTGTAGGAGAACTATGGTCGAGATACCCTTACAGCCTATAGCTGGGTTTCCACCAAAAGGAACTAAAAGGTTCCTTAGACCTGCGGAGGTTAGGCAAATTAGTCCGCTGACGTATGAAAAAGCAACATGAGATAGGACGAGGGCTGCAGGCGGTCACAGCAGTAAACACAGTCTGCAGAATGCAGTTCAGTGTGTTGCCTGTTTCATCTAAAAAACACGCTGGAAAATAAAAAAAATGTTGTCTCACTGTGACGATATTTACTGCTGCACGTTGGATGTAATGAATGAAATGCAGCAGAAGAGGAAAATGAAACTAAGAGCGTCTGTCTTCACAGGAAATCATCTGTAGAGTGTTTGATGGTTTTATTTATTTGTGCTTTAGAACGTTAACGCCGTGAATCAATCTTTTCTTTCTCTCATTCACAGCACCGCCGCGCTACGTCTCTCTCTCTCTTCTACCGCTCGCCCTCTCAGCTCGCTCGCACGATCTCTCTCTCTTTTCTCTCTGTCTTTTATTTATAAAAATGAGTCGGGAAGTCGACAGCAGAGCCTAATTTTACTTTTAATGTTATCAAACAAAGAGAAATGTTCTTCCCTCGTCCTAAAATGGTCCTAAATCGATACTAAAGGAACCTCCTTGTTTTATGAATGAAGCGGTACAGTTGGAGCAGCAGCGCTGTGTTTGTGTTTAACCAATCAGCGACGGAAATCCCTGCAAACTCATCCCAAAAGTTCCGGTACTTTCAGAAAACCCCGACCAGGAACTTTGTGGGGGATAAAAGGTCCCCAGAACTTAATTTAGACCCCGGTCCCTGCGGTCAAAACGCAAAGAGCTCCTCAAAAGGTTCTTAGTTCCGGGGGTGGGAACGGGTCTTATGTTGGGTCTTGACTGGAAGTGAATCTCAGCCTTCCTGTTTCTTGTAATCAGCCAAAGACCTTAGTGAAACGAAAAGTTTGACATTTTTGGAAAATGCACTTATTTAATGAATACAAACACCAAATAAAAATGTCTACAAAGCTTCACAGTGTATACTTCAGCTACATTGCATAACATTTAGAAAAGCAATTTAGATTTTTGAGTTTGATAGTGGAAATAAACACGTCTGCTTTAAAAAAAATATATAAACTGCATTACAGCAATTTAATATTGTGAACAAAATGCTGAAGTTCCAATGACAGTTACGGAGGATAACATGAATATAAATGAGTGTGATGATGTTGTTGATGATGTTGTGTCTCTTTCTCCTCAGCGATATACGAGCAGTCCTGTGAGGCGTACAAACACAAAGGCAACACGTCGGGTTATTATTACATCGATGTGGATGGCAGCGGACCCATCCGACCGCAGCTGATATACTGCAACATGACAGGTAGCTGACACACACTTCAAAACACGCACGCATCAAAACACACCCTGGTGTGTGTCCGGTCTCTTTCAAACTGCCTGTCAGTCCTGCTGAGTAACACACAAATAGAAATGAAAAATAAAATATACATGCTTTGTTATTTCTGTCTCTCCACCAGAGGACAAAACGTGGATGGTGATCCAGCACAATAACACGGATCTGACGAGAGTCCGACCGTCGCCGGGAAAGAATCAACACTCTGCTCACTTTGAATACGCGTCCGAGGAGAAGCAGCTGGCGGCCATCATCAGCCAATCAGAGCACTGCGAACAGGAAGTGACCTACCACTGCAGGAAGTCACGCCTCCTCAACACACCGGGTAATATTCTGTGACACCACGTAGAGATTATTTAAAACTTTCAATATGCAGTTAATGCACACAGTGCACTTTAATAGACTGAGCCACTTTAACTTTAATTCTGCACACTACAAAACTTCTCTACCTCAGTTCTTATCCTGCACTATATTCCATATCTGACATTTCTTAATATCTGTTTCTCCTATTTTTTATTATCCAGCACTATATCACTTTCTGCACTACATTCACTTTTTCTTAAATAGTCCTGTATCTCAGTTGTTTTTACCTTGCACTATATTCATTTTTAACATTTCTTCTGCACATTGCATATTTTGTTTTATACTCTGTATTACTTACATGTGTCTTGTTACTACTTGTGTCGTTTTTACTAATATGTGTACTACTCACCTGTGACTTTTTTTACTAACATGTGTACTACTTACCTGTGACGTTTTTACTAATATTTTTGCAATATGGAACTGTGATGCGGGAAACTTGAATTTCCCTCGGGATCAATAAAGTTACTATCTATCTATCTATCTATCTATCTATCTATCTATATGAAAAAGGAAGCTGGATTAAAGGCTGCTGCGTAATACTAGCAGTATAGTAGTAGTATTAGTAGCAGTAGTACTACAGTATCCACACAATTGATAACAATGAGTGCATGTGTGTGTGTTGCAGACGGGCCTCTGCTCAGCTGGTGGGTCGGCGGTCCTGGTGCAGGAAAGGTGCAGACGTATTGGGGCGGAGCTCCACCGGGCAGCCAGCAGTGTTCCTGCAGCCTGCAGGAGAACTGTGTGGACCCCAAACACTACTGCAACTGTGACGCTGACCGCACCGAATGGTACTGTATTATTCATTTATATCAACACGATTAGAGACTATTATGCTGCTCTAAGGCGAGACACTAAAGGCTTCCACTATTTTGCTTCCATAATGTGTCTTCTTTCAGACTAGTGGAAAGAAAACATCCCAAAATACACATTTAGGTGTTTATTTTGTCTGTTTGTGTCTGTAGATTTCTCCTAAATTCACCCAAAGTTACCATTAGATAATGTCTCATTTGCATATTTAAACATAACATATCAGAAAACTTGTAATACAAAAAATATTTGTCTTAATGTCAGTAATTAACTGGGGAATTTACATGGGGATATCTATTAGTCATGGGGATATACTATCATTTTTTTTGTTTTACCATATTCACCTGCAGTGTCTTCAAAATGTAGTGAATTTTACAATTCATATCTTTAAAGGCCGTTTTTGTCTCAGACTCTGAGCCATAAATTTCCGCGTCATCAGCTCTTACATCCACCAAACGTTTCAGTTCCATTCCTATCTATATTCTGAAAGGGGTTTGATCATATATCATTCATAGCCTGATTAATACAACATTTTATTCCTAAAAACATGGTGAAAATTATTTTTTTTATGGCTGTTGACAGTGTTTTCTGATTTATGGAGTGATAAAAAGAGATATCTAAAATCCCCCCTCTGTAAAAACCTCTTCTGCTAATATGACAACAGAATGAAACAAGAATTTTGAACCTGGCTTTAGCCAATGTTCACATTTCTGTTCTGGAAATATGTGCAAATTAGCGCATATTTAATAAGATAATGCCAAAAACTAATTGTCTTAATGTCAGTAACTGGGGAAGTTTCATGCTCATATATATCAGTTAATGTCTCCCTTTAAAACATTAATTTATAAGAATACTGTTGGCTGTTAAATCAAATGAACTGGTAGACAAGTAATGTCTACTAACGGTCATATTTATGATGGTCAGTTCACTCAGCACACATTTAAAATATGAGTTATCTTATGATTGATCCCTCTTCTCTTTATTTCACTTGATTTCTGGTGGAAGTAGTGATGATGAATTTTCCTTTTTGCTCACTGATCATCTCTCTTCCTCTTCCTTCTTACGCTCTCTCTTCTCTTTCTTATCTGTCGTCTTTTGCTCATAGTAAATGTTCATCTTTTTCCCCCTCTAGTCTTTGGTGTCTTCTTTAAATTCAGCTTCTTCTTCTTCTTCTTCTTCCACTTCTTCCTCTTCCCTACCCTCCAGGACTAATGACTCTGGCCTGCTGACCCATAAGGAGACCCTCCCCGTCAGGTCTCTGGTGCTGGGTGACGTCCAGAGACCCGGCTCAGAAAGCGCCTACAGGGTCGGACCTCTCCGTTGTCATGGAGACAGTAAGTCAGGTCCATAGCCCTCAATGTCACCTTGTACATGTTTGTGAAATGACGCATGTGTGTCATGCCTCAGTGCTGGCCAAGAATTAGTGACATTTGAATGGTAATGAATTGTGAAAGTGAGCTGAATTTTAAACTCATTCCTCTGCAAATGTAATTTCAAGACCGTGATTAATACTTTTTTCATTTATTTGCAGAAAATGTCTGGAACGCTGCATTTTTCGACAAGGAGACGTCGTACCTCCACTTTCCCACCTTCCACGGAGAGCTGAGCGCCGACATCTCCTTCCTGTTTAAAACCGCTTCATCCTCCGGCGTCTTCCTGGAAAACTTGGGCATCAAAGACTTCATTCGGATCGAACTCAGCTGTAAGTAAAGCCTTCTCCGGTTAGACGTCTAATCCGGACTTCCCTTTAGATGTGAGACTGAGCAGGAAGGATCATCCGGGGAGTTAAAGTTTCATCTGGATTGAACTCAGCCGGAGATGGCGGTCCTGTCTCAAACTCCACCTCAGAACTTCTCAGCCCTAAAAAAAAAAAAAACCCACTTCCCAGCAACACCATTTATTCTTCCTCCTCTGGGAAATCACTGCAGTGGCATTGTTCTAGTCCACTGCAGTGCGTTTCCTTTATAACCACCAGAGTTTATAGTTCTGTGTATCATTGTAGTGTATTGGTGCTGAAATCATCCTACTGTAACACTTCATGGTAGTTCATATAGTGTGTGCTGTTAGCTGTCCTTTATGACAACAGCTCTTGATAAAGTGCTTCAAAGAAAACTACCATTACAACCTGATCTCACAGGAAGGCGTATAAATAGCACGACATTACAAGGACATTCCAGGTGTCTTGAGAGGCATTTTAGCCTTTCGCGTGTCATTTTTACGCCACACAAGAAGAAGAAGAAGAAGAAGAAGAAGAAGAAGAAGAAGAAGAAGAAGAAGAAGAAGAAGAAGAAGAAGAAGAAGAAGAAGAAGAAGAAGAAGAAGAAGAAGAAGAAGAAGAAGAAGAAGAAGAAGAAGAAGAAGAAGAAGAAGAAGAAGAAGAAGACGAAGAAGAAGAAGAAGAAGAAGAAGAAGAAGAAGAAGAAGAAGAAGAAGAAGAAGAAGAAGAAGAAGAAGAAGAAGAAGAAGAAGAAGAAGAAGAAGAAGAAGAAGAAGAAGAAGAAGAAGAAGAAGAAGAAGAAGAAGAAGAAGAAGAAGAAGAAGAAGAAGAAGAAGAAGAAAGGCTCTTTATTAATCCCCGCGGGGAAATTCAATAAAACTACGGTATCAGCCGGAGTTATGTTTAAAGGACAAAACCACTTAGTTAGGTTTAGATAAAACATCATGATTTTGCTTAAAATAAGTACGTAAACTCAATAAAATGTGTACGAAACAGCATAACAGAAGTACGGAAAACACATCACAAACGTCACTAAAAAAAACCTCACTAACGTAACTTCAAAATAACACTTTGGGATACGAACACCGGTCTCCTGGTTTAAAGTCGTGTGTTTGTTGGACCCATCCACCTCCACTCCCACCCACCATCAGCAGTCTCTCTCACTTTTTATTCCAAGTCATTAGCTGTGAGTGTAGCATATTCATGCTGATGCATTTACATTTACAACAAGGCCTAAAAATGACCAATTGCCAAAAGCAAGAGCAACGTTCTTATTGCATGCGAAATGACTTGCAAATTCATTCATATACCATTTAGCACGAACAGGCTGACCATTGTAGACAGGCAGCTCTTTATGATCACTATATAACACTGCATAATTTATCCACACAAGAAACTAGGTTATGCAAGGAAATCAGGTTTAAAGCTGCAGCTGGTCAATGTTGGCGTGTTTGTTAGTAATATAAAGCTGCAGCTTTTGGACAAAAAGAGGGCATCCTCTGCAATGAGAGTACAGTTTTTACCTATTCTATACATATATCTGAATATTTGACTTCTTTACTTTAGTGTCAGTTTCAGTTTTAGTCAGACTTATTAATACTTCCTGCATATGCACGTGTAAGAACCCAGTCAAAATCCCACTTAAATATATGCATCGCAAAGAAATCAAGTTTCTCCATATGGAGAGAAATTAAAATTAAAATGAATTCAACTAATTAAATTCACTTTTACAAATAAATACAACTCAACTTGAGTAAATATATATTTCCAATGTTCATTAATCTAATAACATTTGCTTTTTAAAGCTTACTGTGCATATTAATGTCTAAAAGTATTTGTATTTATTTACAGATTTTTGAATGTGTGAATGGATCATCTGATACACATACATTTGTGTGTGTGGAGTTTTAAGACTCTGTATGTTGAATACTGATATTTATTCAGTATTTATTTGTTAAATTGTTTTATAAATTGATTGGTGTTTGTTTGTGGATTATAAAATGCATTTATAAACATCAACACCAATAGAAATGTAGCTGTGAGAATAGCTGTTAGAAGTCCTGCAGTAAGCCGACAGTAGTTTGGTTACTTGAAGCATGTAAACACTCTGAATGTAAAGCTGGCCATTATTTCAAAGAGCTTTGTGTCCTTGCAGCTGGTTGTCACAACTAAAGCAGTATAGATGGTCAGGAGTTATTATTGTACCTGGTTTCTATTTCAAGTGTCACATCCTCTTTTGTGCTGGTTGGTGTCAGATTGTGTTTGCATCACTTTAGTGATAATGAGTTGCTTTATTTCTTATCAAAGTTCCAGTAGAGCTCATGTGTCATCTGGATCACTTTATCTCCTTCCCTTTTTGCAGATGGTGTAACTGTTACTGGGAATAATGGCCAATAACCTCCAAGAAATGGGACAGGAGCTTGTGCATGCTGTATTTATGCCTTGTGTGTTTTTGTTGAATATGCACAGTAAGTCTGTATTTCCTTCCTCCACTGACTCAGCTTCCTCTGAGGTCCTCTTCTCCTTCGACGTGGGTAACGGTCCGCTGGAGGTCCGAGTGAAGGCCGGCTTCCCGCTGAACGACAACAGGTGGCATCGCATTCGAGCGGAGCGCAACGTTAAAGAGGCATCGCTTCGCCTCGACGAGCTCCCCGCTGCCACGCAGGAAGCTCCCGCTGACGGACACATCCACCTGCAGCTCAACAGCCAGCTATTTATAGGTGAGTGTGGCTACTGTACTCACTTCAAATATAATTCAAAGCTGCCTTATCAAAGAACGAAACAACACAATGTCCAATTCTCTTGTCGTCAACTTATTTTTGGCAACGAAACCACTATAGTAAATGACACTGAACGTTGTGAACACTGGACACGAATAAACAGCCGATTGTAACGTGAAAGTGAAATTTCAAACAAACACAAGACTTTCAACGAGGAGACGTGTCCCGTGTGAAACTAAAAGTAATGTTGACTTATTTTGTCATGTGACTCGTTAGTATCATCAGTCCCGCCAGTGACTCGTTAGTCAGTGAAGCTAACATCAACCACGACCGTTTCAAGATTCAAGATTCAAGATTCAAGATGTTTATTGTCACGCCGGTTATACAGGTACAATCGTGTGAAATACTTTTTGCTGGGAAGCTCCATTAAGAAAGAAACAGTAAGTTAAGTAGCAAAGAATAACATAATAAAATAAAGTAAAAATAAAATAAAATAAGTGTATTTACAATAATATACAGTATAATAATAAAGGAAATATGGTGTATGGTAAATATATACAAGTATTGCACAGGCATTTTTGTTTTTATATTGCACAGAGGTATGTATTGAGTATTGCACTTTTTAATTGTACTTATTTATTGCACATAGTGGGAGAGAGGATGTTTGGGGGTGTGATTTATCTCCCTAACCTTTTAGGGAGATAAAAACCTAAACCTACCTCTTTCCTAACCCTAACTCGGTGGTTGTGTTGCCTACATCTAACTTCCTGTAAAAACAAAAGTTTATTTTGAAAGGACACTGTGCATTTAACGAGAGTATTTTGACACGTCGTCTCCAGTCCGTCCAAAAGTAACGCAAGAGAGGTAACCTTCCTGTGTGTCGGTCTCGGATGCTGAAGGGCGCTGACCAAGCGGCGGTATTTGAGGTGTTGGGAGTGAGAATGTGTCGGTCTCCTGGATGAAAGCCTTGTGTTTGTTGCGCTAAAGGCTGCCTCGTGCGTCGGCAACGAACGCCAACGGCCGTGACCAAGCATCGCCCAGAGATGAGGCTTCAGTTCTGGACATATTCTCTGTCTCTGCCTCCCTCTCACTTTCTTTCATTTACTCTTTTTCACCCACACACCGCACAAAAAAATGACTCCTATGGTACATTTCCATTGACCCCGGGGAGGCTGGCGGCCTCCTGAAGAAAGCAGATAGTGACAGAAAACTAAAGCCTTCAGCAAAACTCCACACTAAAGCTCTGCTTCCATCTCACTGCACTGTACACGGAACATATTGGGTCGCTGTCTCTGCTTATTGATCCACATTGAAACTGGCAGATTTAAAGGAGATCAATCAACCTATAACAATCCTTGTTCCCAAACCTCAGCAATGTACCTTATACAGGCCGAGTCTATGGAAGTAATGCCTTTATATACACTTAATCCTCACAAATTGATAGAGATATCCTCAGTGGAGAGTTGTGTTTGTGGTCAGTTTCCTTGCCGTAACCTTGGTGCAGTGTTTGAACCCGGTCCATTAGTTAAGGTAGTCCTTTCCTGACAGCTCCTGATGAAACTCGGGGTCCTGATATGAACCTCATCAACTCTGCAGACTCCTGGAAAGCTGTTTATCTCCTCATAACAGTCTTGAGGTTGCCAGTTTGGCACTCTGAGACAATTATAATGTAGCGGAGCCTGAACTCTGAGGACAGTCGGAGGTTGTGATGCGAGATGTCGGAAAACAACAACTTCTGGAGTTTAAATTCTGCCCCATAGAAAGAGGAAATATTTCAGACAGATTGACAGCTTCCCAGATATGAACATCAGCATGGAGCTCAGCAGGCAGACAGACAGGAAAAAGTCCTTGAATCTTTCACCTGCCAGTTTCACTATGTTTCATCAGCTCATCACTTTTAAAAAATTCAGAAGGAGGCTGGTGACAAATCTTTGTTTCTGGAGGTGGAGAGTGTGTTTGGCTTTTTATAATAAAATCAGATATCAGTCAGTGTCGTTCCCCAATGTGATCACAGAAATGATAAGATTTGCTTCCTTTCATTACTTTACGATACGAAAGAAGAGACTCCTGCTTGGGTTCCATAATCCATCATAGAAAACATCACGTCTTCATTTATTTTTGATAAAGTTATATCACTGTTGTTTCACCTTTCACATCAATCTGAATTCCAGCTGCATTACCATGCAACAATAAAGGAACCTGGAGATGGAAAATAATATATATATATATATAAATAAGACTTGATGTTGACGGATTTCACAACATGAGGAAAGTTTTAAGAAATTAATGGAAACCAATGGATGCCTGGAAAGTAGGAAAATACATTAAAAAGCAGGAGACCGGTGTTCGTGTCCGGGGTGAAACTAAAAGTAACGTTGACTTATTTTGATTTTGATCATTACAACCGTATCGAAACATAATTCACAATGCAGTTTCGTTGTATGGGAACGTAATGTTTAGAAGACAGGGCTGAATAATTTTCACAATTATATTGTCCAAAGTTTAAAATGTTTTCCACATACTCGTCAATTAAATTCTGGGGGGAACATAGTGTAAGGTGGCTGAAAATGGCTGTAAATTGTCACAATTAGATAGGCTATTGAATAGGTATATTTTCTTAAAATATCAGTTTTGGCACGAGAAAAACATCAGCCTTCAAAAAGTGCACCTCTATGCATGAGCAATGTGTGACATCCTCTGCAGCCAAAAGCAGGAAAAAGGATGATGATAGTCAATTAATCGATTTAATTTATGGAGAATGAATCTGCAACAATCTAGATAGTAGATGAATTGCTTCAAGTCATTTATCAAGCAACAAAAATGCCAAACATTCTGTGGTTCCAGCTTCTCAAATGTGAGGATTCTACACATTTCTGTGTTTTGTTTCATTGTGATTTGAATGAGTTTTGAATTGTTGG
This sequence comes from Sebastolobus alascanus, assembly GCA_916701645.2. Taxonomy (NCBI): domain Eukaryota; kingdom Metazoa; phylum Chordata; class Actinopteri; order Perciformes; family Sebastidae; genus Sebastolobus; species Sebastolobus alascanus. Next base: position 395,810 of record CAKAOJ020000201.1, on the reverse strand, counting down.
TTGGACAAAACAAACTATATTAAGAGGAGAAAAAGGAAATAGAGAAGAGACAAGATGCATTGCATCATGCTGAAGTTTATCCTTTGTGTGTGTCTTCAGGAGGCACGGCGTCCAGGCAGAAGGGCTTCCGGGGTTGTATTCGCTCTCTGCAGCTGAACGGAGTCACTCTGGATCTGGAGGAGAGGGCGAAGATCACTCCCGGGGTTCAGGCGGGATGTCCGGGCCACTGCAGCAGCTACGGATCACTCTGCCAGAACCAGGGCCGCTGCGTGGAGAGGCCCAGCAGCTTCTCCTGTGACTGTGGTTCATCTGCTTATACTGGAGCCTTCTGCGACAGAGGTACTGAAGCTTTCTCACCAATCAACCAGCAGCGCCTGGTGGGAAATGTTGGGGATTATGGGAACCTATTGTGAGCTGTATGTTTAAACCCCTAATATTAAAAAATATTAAGAGAAGCCATTTTCCCTTCAAGTAATTCAAGGTTGGAAAAATTATCTTGTTCCACCCTGTATGCCAATATCAAACATGTATTCTGTATCAGTTCCACCTCCTCCAGTCCTTGTGCATCATTATAAACATTCTCCTGAAATTTAGCCGGACGTATCTGGTCTCCCTTTAACTGAACATGACATGAACATAGTTACTGTTAGCAAAATGCAGCATACTGCAATTACATTCTCTCCAAAAATTGTCCTCCATTGTTGTTGCACACCTGAATCCTATTTATAGAGCTCAAGCTCTGATTTGATCTAATTGGTTACAGATGTTTTCACAGGTGCATTCTGGGTGCAGGTGATTGATAATTGAGTGTGGTATTGTAATGGCAGTGTTCAGCAAACAGCACACACACAGGCTGTTAGTTTTGAATGATGTGTCTGATGTAGATAACTGTGTGAAGTTACTTGCAAAAAAAAAATTATTTTTTATTTATTTTACTTTATTTATTTATTAGTCAATTTAGTGCAGTCAACAATATGTTGGCCTTTTTGAATTGTATGATACTAAAATGGAAAGTGTGCAGATTTTTGACTCAGTATTTCCAACAAATGTTTCTTCTCTTATTGTCCTTAAAAATGTCCTGATGTTGTTTTAAGACTACACACCTGGACTTGTTGTTAATGAAGTTATCACAGAAACATTGAGTCATCACCATCAGCCTCATATTTATTCAATACTTAAAAGCCCAGCTGTGTTACAGGTATATCTGCCACTCTGATACACGACCGTGTTATAATTAGCAGCACAGATTTGCATTGTTCTTTTCCCCTGTCAGCTGGTTCTCTGTAGCACATGGTCACTAATTAGGCGTTGTCAGTGCTGCTGTACATATGAATACTGTTCTTCTTTGAGATTAGTTGTTCGATGCAGAGCGAAGACATAAAGTATACAAATTTAAATGCAAATCATTCTCTCTCTGCAAAGCAACATAAAGCTGTGAACCAACTTTTAACAGACAAATTCTAAAACGCACATCTCACTTGTACAACACAGCAGCAGCACATAAGACAACTGCTGTAACTCCACTTTGTAATTAAGCTTTCTGACATTATCTCGCTCCCTGCAGAGGTTTCAGCCAGCTTCAAGTCGGGAACATCCGTCAGCTACACCTTCAAGGAGCTGAGCGAGCTGAACAGGAGCAGCAGCGCCCGGCCTTCCTCCATCGACTCTGATGTGACCCTGAGAGCAGAAAACGTCTCCCTGAGCTTCAGGACCAGCCAGAGTCCCGCTCTGCTCCTCTTCATCGGCTCCTACCACAGAGAGTACCTCGCTCTGCTGCTCAACAAGCACGGTGAGCACTCACATCCTCTTACTCTAACTTATTTCTCTCTCTTGATGCTAATCATTTAACTTGGCCTTTAGCGTTGTCATGAGGTTAATCTCTGTCTCTCCACTCTGAATGAAGGGGGCTTTTGTTTCCTTTTACCTGCTCTCATCTGCTTCACTGGATTTCACTAGATGGCCCTGAATGTACCAGTTTGGTATCATTTATGATGGATGAACCGACGTGTATATGCATGCTCGGCCTGCTTGTGAATGCACTTATAATCTAAAAGTTAGTAATTTTAGAGCATCACATTGAGGATGGATTGGATGTGACTTGGGATGAGTAACCTCAATTGCTCCCTGCACAGACTGCTATATATGTGGGATTTACCGACGGGGAACGTCGTAAAACGAACGTATTAAAAGCATGATGCTGTCACAGTTATGGTTTTGATTTCCACAATTTGATGAGGGAATGTGTGTTGGCAAGAATCTGGGGGTACGATACGTATCATGATCCAGGGGTTAAGATTCAATATATTGTGATGTATTGCAACACTGTAAGCACAGCGATATATTGTATTTTTTTAATCTAATTTTAGGAAAACACCATATGCATAATTTTTTTAGGGCTGTCAATCAATTAAAAAATAGTTAATCGAGATTAATCGCACATTTTTTATCTGTTCAAAATGTACCTTAAAGGGAGATTTGTCAAGTATTTAATACTCTTATCGACATGGGAGTGGACAAATGTGTTGCTTTATGAAAATGTATGTATATATTTATTATTGTAAATCAATTAACAACACAAAACAGTGACAGAATTGTGATTATCATAAAGTGGGCATGTCTGTAAAGGGGAGACTCGTGTGTACCCATAGAACCCATTTACATTCACATATCTGGAGGTCAGAGGTGTCCAAAACGTCAAAAAAAAAATAATTGAATGATGTTGAAAAAAACATTGAAAAATGTCCGAAAAATTAAAATTAAAAAATTAAAATTAAAAATTGAATAATGTCGAAAAAAAAAATTGAAAAATGTCCGAAAAAAGTAGAAAAAATAAAATAAAAAAAATGGTGTCAAAAACAAAATTGAAAAATGTCCGAAAAATGAAAAAAAAAAATTGTTTTAAAAAAATAAAAAAATTGAATAATGTCGAAAAAAGAATTGAAAAATATCCGTAAAATCTAAAAAAAAAAATTTAAAAAAAGAAATTTCGAAAATTGTCGAAAAAAGTATAAAAAAAAAAAAAAAGCTGAAAATGTAAAAAAAAAAAAAAAGTTTGAATAATGTAAAAAAAAAAAATTGGAAAAATGTCGGAAAATGTCACAAAAAAAAAAAGTCTGAAAGTATAAAAAAAAAAAATGTCAAGAAAAATATTTTCCAGAAACCCTCACAGGTACTGCATTTAGCATAAAATAATATGCTCAAATCATAACATGATCCACTGATCTGGAGGTCAGAGGTCAAGGGACCCCTTTGAAAATGGTCATGACAGTTTTTCCTCGCCAATATTTAGTGCAACTTTGGAGCGTTATTTAGCCTCCTGTCTTGTCCTTGAAAAAGAGATTTTTAATCTCAATGGGATTCACCTTGTTAAATAAAGGTTAAATAAAAATAAATAAAACATTCAACAAAACTGTGGTTTGCAGAAACATACAATGCCAACATGTTTTGTGCTGGCTCCAACTCCTTTCTTCTGTCCTTATGACTCCTTTCATCCAGTTCTCGTCTCACTTCAGTGTCTCATCAACTTGTTGCGAGGTAAACCAGACGAGTGGAAAGTGGGGTCTTTTGAATTGGAAAGGACAAAGGAGGCTGATGAACCGAGATTAGCTGTAAATAGACTGTGAATAGGTTGCTTTAATAATCCAGACTGGAGGAGGACGCTGAACTCCAGCAGGTCATTAGAGACGACCTGATGAGGAGATAGTCGGCAGGTAGCTGCTTTAAGACTGAAGAGAAACTCAGGAACAGGTTTCTATTGGTGATAAATCCTTTGAAGAGCCACATATTCAGTCGCACAGAAAAGTATTGAGAGACAGATACAGATACAGATACAGATACAGATACAGATAGCTTTATTTATCCCTGAAGGGCAATTCAGTTTCTACAGTCCACCGAGACATAAAAACATTCATGCTGCACAGTCATCAATGACAGAGGGAACACAGTAGATGGCATATGGGGAGGTGCAAGATCAATACAGTACCAGAATAAAAATATTGAAATAAAAACAATAAATACAACACGGACGGACTAACAGATTGTTGGTTTTGGTATTTTTATGGGATTTGTTTAAACAATATTGCCTGCCTTATCCTTTAAAGATCATTCTGGTAGTTTAAGCCCATCTGAATCTGGAGGACACATGAAACTAGATTTACTAATCCATCATGGTGATCACAATAACTTCTTGTCCCTCTTATTCTTTTGTTAAAGTGACATTATTGTTGTGGTGCAACTGAGACAGTTTTTGAAATCATCCTTGTCAGTTGTCTGACATCAAAGATTACAGAGCTGAAAGCTATTGAAAATCTAAACAGAGCACCAGTGGATATCCTAAAACACATTATTGTAATTACTCTGTTGTCTTGTATTAAATTGGAGGGTTAGATGTTTTTTAGCAACTGATCCGAATGCCAGGGTTCTCATGCAGTGCTTCAATTTTGTGCGTACGCTCATTTCTATTCATAGAATCTGATTTATCAATTTCTTCTTGTGTTTAAAAATGTGCGCACCAACAAACTCCAAGAGAGGGTAGACAGACAGGTATAATCTCGTCATCTTGTTTCTCTAGTACTGCACCGCTGAGCACACGTGGCTCAATAGAAGAGATGCAGACGATCTGTTGAAGACATTAAATTGTGATCAATCTGCATTAATAATTAACTGTTCATTCATTTTAATTGACATCAATTTAAACGGTTAAAACATGCAACAATTAAAAGTAAATTAAAACAAATTTGTAATCTATGAATTGCATTGTGTCCACTATGTCTAGTTTGTGTTCTGCAAATCTTTATTTAACCATCAAGTAAAGTGATTAATCTGCCATCTACATATCTTTACTTATCTTGTGGACAAGCCACTTGTGCAAGAGTCAATTAACAAACAGTTTAGCTTATTGGCATTTCATTTATTAGTGTGGTGACCTCACGCTCTCAGCTGCAGGAAGTTAGTGGAGCGTAAGCTGAACATTATACACCATGTTAACCGTATCGCCCCGTATTAAATCATTCTGATGTATTATTATTATGTATTATTATTATTATAGCACTAGAGAGCTGGTGAGGTCTGAATTGCTATAAACAAACACTAACCAGATGTAACTCCTGTTCTTCAGCAGGAAAACATGTGAACATCTGTTGAACATCTGTTGAAACACGAAAAGTTCAGGCAGCAGCAGCTTTTCACCACTTATCAGACTCGCTGACAGTCTCCACGTCGGCGGTGTGATCTGGGTCTCTCAGCTCGTTCATCACCTCCTGTGACTTGTTAATCTCACTTTTCTCCGTCTAATAAGTGTGATACAAAAGACACGTGTTCAAAGTAATTAGCAGTAATTAATAATACACGATTCAAGAACTTCTCCTGTAGAAACTCTTCTATCCTCGTCATGTATACATGCACATACATGTACATGCATTCAAAGTAAATTTCCAAGACACGTTCATACGAATATCTATATGCTTTAATATGCACTATAGTTATTATGCATTGCACTGTAAAATGGAAAATAGTCTTATCATCCACACAGCCTGCAGACATTAAATGATATCCATGTTTAAATGACATGAAAATCATATGACTTAACTTGATTCTGTGTACCATTTTTATCAGTACTAGGCCTTAAATTTCTAAATATTTAATAATTTTTGGGGTTCATTATTCAGCTGCTGTTGCCCTGGAACATCCTGATCTCCCTTGATGCATATAAATACTCTCTGAAATAAATTTCTGTTAAGGGGAGAAACAAACCAGGTTTTAACTAACAGATATCACCATGAAACTTCCCCAGTTGATTACTGACATTAACACAATTATTTTTCTTATTACACGTTTTCTGAGATTATATGTTTAAATATGCAAATGGGTCATTGTCTTATTAAATATGCACTAATTTACATATTGGATTAAGCCAGGTTCAAAATTCTTGTTTCATATTGTTGACATATTAGAGTCAAAGTTTTTATAGAGGGGATTGTCCTCCAAAATCAGAAAATACTGACATAAACAGCCATAAAAAAAAATAATTTCTGCCATGTTTTTCTGAATAAAATGTTCCATAAATCAGGCTATGAATGATATATGAACAAACCCCTCAGTAAAAACCTTCAGAATATAGATAATGAATGAAAGTGGAACGTTTGGTGGATGTAAGAGCTGCTGAGGTGGAGATTTCTGGCTCAGAGTCTGAGAGAAAACTCATTTTGAGAAAACGGCCTTTAAAGATATGAATTGTTAAATTTCATAGATTTTGTAAGACACTACAGGTGAATATGGTAAAAAATGTTAACTAATAGATATCACCATGAAACTTCCCCAGTTGACTACTGACATTAAGACCATTATTTTGAGTATTAAAAGTTTTCTGAAATATTATGTTTAAATATTCAGATGAGGCATTATCTAATGTTAACTTTTGGTTAAATCTACATACACAAATACACAAAATATAGTAAAATAAACACCTAACTGTGCATTTTGGATGCTTTTTTTCCACTAGTCTGAAAGAAGAAAAAGCCCCAAAATCTCAAAATTGATCAGTGCATGAAAAAACAATGTTTTTGCCTGAAGAGGACAGATTGAGCAACAAACATATTGGAAGAAAGTTTTACTGGTTCTGTTCTTGCTGCAAGTAATTGGATGGCTTTTAGCAATTTATAAAAATGAAATGGTTATTTTAGAAGTTAAAATCTTGAATATCCAACGTGTATAAATGAAAGAACCATATCCAAGGCTAATGATATTTTGTTCATCATGTGTTAATAATGCTGCTGTGTGCCAAAAACCATATAAAGAACTTTAATTTTTATATTCTTTACAATTTATCACAGAATCATTCTTTCGTTATTTCTTTCCACATTACACGAGGTTTGCTTAAATAATACAAGCTCTTTTTTTTATTTGAAAGATTTAATTTTAAGGCTTTATTTGTTTATTGAGAAGTCGTGTCTTTTCCAGCCTCCTGTGTCTGACTCGTTGATGTGTGTTTGTGTGCGTGTGTGCGTGTGTGCGTGTGTGCGTGTGTGTGTGTGTGTGTGTGTTTGCAGACATGCTGGAGGTGAGATATCGACTGGACGGCAGCAAAGAAGCAGAGATCCTGAGGAGCAACGTGAGGAACCTCGCCAACGGGCAGCTACGTGCCGTCTCCGTCAGCAGACTGGCAGACGCCGTCTCTGTGCAGGTAACGCACACAAACACACACACACTGACGTGTTGTTCTCAGCCAGCACTAAAACCCTGAGTCACCCCGGTGTTCCCAGCAGCCTCTCTGTCAGTCAGTCGAATACAAGAAGACAGCGGGGACGAGCTGCAGGAAACAGATAATAAAGGCTGAGCTGCAGTGAAACAGTGGACACAAACATGGTTAGCAGCTCGCAAACACATGTCAAAGTGCTTTTATCTTCAAAATAAGACTTGCTCTTTAGCCACTCGATGCTTTAAACTGCTCAGTTGGGTTGGCAGCTCCCTGTATAATACATATATAGATAGATAGTAACTTTATTGATCCCGATTCAATACATGATACTAACGTTGATTCAAAGAGATAATCTAATGTTCTTCTATGTATGCTGATGATACACAGCTGTACCTTCAACTGTGTTTCCATGAACAAACGCCCCAGATGGACCTCTCCTTCACCGTCTAACTAATCAACCTGATCTCATGGGAAGGCATATATATATATATATATATTCTGCATTGCAGGACGCATTTTAGGCTTTTCGCATGTTAATTGTACGCTATGCAGCAAAACTACAGTAACGGCCGTTAGGATTAAGAAAAACGTCATGGTTGGGCTTAAAATAAGTATGTAAACTAAGTAGAATACGTACAGAAACAGCGTAACCTAAGTACAGAAAACACGTCACTAACGTACCTTACAAAAGAAACAGGTCTCGAAAACCGCTCGAAAGTCCTGTGTTCGTTGGACCATTCCAGCTTCCCTTTTCATAAGCAGTCTTTCTCACTTTTTATTCTACAGCTCTGAGCGTAGCATATTTACGTGAATGTGTTTAAATTGCAGTCAGTACAGACTACATGGCGTACAAATGACGCGAAAAGCAAGTAAGCCATTCTTATTGCGCGCTAAATGCCTTGGGAATTATTGTGTCATTCGCCTTTACGCCTCCTTGTGCAACCGGGCTGCACTAATTCTCATCTTAGGTCCTGGTAGTACAATAGCCAGAATTTCTTCCCATTGTATAATCATGTTGTTTTGTGTTGTCTGGTTGTTTTTCAGGCTCAGATAAACACGTACCAAGTTGTGCAATCATGAGGAAGATCGCAAAAACTAAGTTTAAGTTGTGTAATCAGTTGTGTGCTTCAAGTATTTACATACCAGCGATGTTGAGGTGTTTGTTTTTTTTCAGAAAACTTATTCTGAAGTGAAACCTTTCCTTTTCTTTCAGATTGATCAGAACACCAAAGAGGACTTCAACCTGACTTCTGATGTAGAATTCAACGGCATCAGGTCGCTGGTTCTCGGCAGAGTGCACGGTGAGTGAGACGGCTACAAAAACCCAGACAAGGCCTTTCAGACTGCAGAGCACTCAGACGGACTAATTTCAGAGAGGCAATGCCTCATCAGACAATAAGGTATCGGAAACTTTCATCATGATGGTGTGCTCCCCAGGACCGCTGTTAGAGAGCTGTCTAGACGACATAACAAGTGAAGAACAAACAAAGAAGTAAATATAAATGCCGGGCACTCTCAGCACTAAGATGAAACATTATTCATATCAGCACAACTTAAGAGGTGGTAAGTTTGACATAACAGAAGTGAACTAGATAGATTTTTTAAAGTTCACCTGTTAACACCTCCGCTCTTTTAACTGAGAGAATAACTGAACAAGGGGGAACATGAATGTCTGAACCAAATTTTTTATAGCAACCCAACCAACAGTTGTTGAGACATTTCACTCAAAACCACTATTGTCAACTTCATGGCGGCGCTACAGCAAAAGTCAGGGGATCACCAAAGTCATAGGTTCATCCTCTGGGCACCGTAGATATCTGTTGAAGATAACTGGTGAGGTATTTAATTTGGGACCAAAGTGGTAGGACCAACCGACAGGCCGGCACTGCCGTCCACAGAAAAAAAAAAATCCTGCTGTGACCATGTAGTCACACCTTTTCACTATGAAATACCATAAAAGTTAAATTAAAGCCCAAATTAGACGCCAAGTCCCTTTTACTCGCCGGGTGTGGCTCAACGTTTTGACAAGTGAGTTGGGTAAATTTTGTCAATATGAACATGTTACACATCGTTAGATTAGTTGGATTCTAACAATTCAATCGTACAGTTCAATATTTGATAACCATGATCAGATTTACCGGCACGGTAAACAAAAGAGACTAATAAAAAGTGGTGACTCCCTTCCTTTGAAGTGGCCATAAAGTCTGAATATGTGTCCATTCCTCGATTATTTATATTCCTTTAGTCCGTAAAGGTCCACCGATGAAAAGAATCAAAACGTTTTTTCATGAAAATGAATTCAAGTTGTGAATATTGTCATGTGAAGTCCGTTGCTCACTGTTTGAAAAAGAGCTACCACTTAGCCGCTAATGCAGGATTTCATACAAGATATAATAAAAGTAGAGAAAACTTTCTTTATTGCCACAACATTACTCCCTCACAATTCTTCTTCTTTGCGATTTGAAGGCCAGTGCTCATTGTGTACAGCTCGAACTGTAGTTTTTACCAGACCAGCTGTTAGTCAGCAATGCATTCAAAATGTACCGATGGTTCCTCTGCTTGTAATTCTGCCAACAAATATACAGAGTGTACACAACAAGACTTCCCAGACAGGACACTCGTGCTGCTAGACGTATAAAAGCCCTTTGAGGATGTTCTCTTGAGATGTTACGGGTCTTTCGATGATGCTAATGAGGCTTTCACTTCATACATATTGCATCTTCTTTGGACATTGCAGTATTAGTTGTTCTGGAAAGCTGTTGCAGTGCTTTCAAATGTAGAAGGTTTATTAAACAATCGCCTGATTCACACGGACACATCAGGCTGCTCTGATAAAATGTTAAGAGGAGGAAAAAGCACATAGCTGATGATCTGGTCACTGCATTAAATGAAACCCAACTAAACCAGGGAGTCGACCCTCCTTTCCTTTCAGCCTGGTGTTCCTCAGACAGATCAGACATGTATGAGAGACACAGCATCACTGTAATTTACTCTGCCATGACCTAGTTATGTTCCTTTCCTTCAGAGACAGACTAAGAAATAGGTTGTTAATAAGATGAGAGGCTGTGGGACTTCCCTCACCCAGGTTTAGCTCTTCCACTGTAAAAAGTAATGCTTGTCTTTATCGGCACACTTTGATTGAGCCATTGATATACGGGTCAGGATTTGTTATCTATTCATATATCTTTCCCTCCAGACTCTGGTGAGTTGGACCCGGAGCTGTCTCGGATCGCCTCTCTGGGTTTCACAGGCTGTCTGTCTGCCGTCCTCTTTAACTCCATCAGCCCGCTGAAAGCTGCTCTGCTCCACCCAGGAACCGGCCCCGTCAGCGTTACCGGCCCTCTGGTCCAGTCCGTCTGTGGCTCCACTTCAGCCAATCCCTACGCAGCAGAAACCACACACCACCTATCAGGTCAGAGGAGAAGATTGGTTGTTTTCTTTATTGGCATTTTCACACCCTAAGGCTCCATTTACTCTGGTCATTTCAAGGTGTGTGATGTGATTTAATAAACTGTAGTTGGAATACAAACTTGACCGTACGGTGGGTCTTCCCAAATGTTGAATAAAGCAGAGGTCTCCAACCTTTTTGCAAGGTGCAATATACAGATTTGTAGTTTAAAACCCTTGACCATTCTGCCCTCTTTTTTTAGAGGGGTAGTTTTTGTCCTTAACTGCATGTGGTTATCATGAAGTGGGCATGTCTGTAAAGGGAAGACTTGTGGGTACCCATAGAACACATTTTCATTCACATATCTTGAGGTCAGAGGTCAAGATACCCCTTTGAAAATGACCATCGCCAAAATCTAGCATATGTTCGTAGCGGTCGGAGTGTGTTTCCTGGACCGAGGTCTCTCTCAGCTGTGGTTGCTCCACGCAGTTTCTGATTATTGCAAACATTTCTGATTTAATAAGTGAGAGGAAAGTCGCCAGCAAGAAGCAAACCCAAACTAATTGGTGTAATCCTACAATTAGAGCACCCACTTTCTCAGGAGGCTCACATTAATAATTATTATTGGTAATCGTAGGCGGTACTGTCCAGCTGTCTGCGTGGGTGCTACCTCTCAAACTTCACAATTGGACCTTTGGGTGTCTAATAATGTAATGACACTGGGTTAATGGCCACTACATGAGGCAGTTAATTCAGTTTCCTTTGCCGTATCTTTCCCCCGTGGTCACTCATACAGAGAGTTGTGTGGAGGTGTGCTGTATGTCTCATCTGCTCAGACTGATGCTGTATGATTCCCGTTCAGCATCTCTCTGCAGTTCCTTTCTTCATTTCTATTTTTCATGTCACGAATGACCTCTTTGCTCCTCTATTTTTTTTCTTTTCTTCTCATCTGCTCACCTTCATTTCTTCTTTTTCCTTCTCATCGCTCTTTTTATTCCCCTGAGATCCTTCCTCTGCGTTTGACCTCTCTTTTCTTTCCCGTCTCCCTTCGCGTCTGCATCTCCGTCTCTCCTTTCTCTTTCTTCTGCGTCTCCGTGCTGCAGGCCAGTCTGGATCCGTGGGAACAGGTCAGCCCGTGGTGAATGCCGTCAGGAGTGACTCAGCTCTAATTGGAGGTACTGTAGCAGCAACGTTTTCCACTGTCACACTGCCATTATCCTCAATCATGAGACAGGAACTGTCTGCAAAGCAATCACAGATGCTGTGATGTCTCCGTATCAGACACAGTTTAAAACTTACACCTCAGAAGACCTGACAGTGAAATGATGGATACAATTAAAGAATTGCATCACAAATTTCTACACTGTATATTTGAGTTTTTGAGTTCTGTGGAGACCTTTCCTTTGTTTTGAAATATTTAAAACGTTTTCATAAAATGTGCATGCTGTGTAGCAGTTTGAGTGAAAGCCCTGAGTTGTCCCTCAAACAGCGGGACTGTGTCTGAACACACACAGGAAACCACAACTAATTAGAATACAAATTACTTTATTCTCCGAGTACAACAAACTGTACATTTTTCTTATTGCTAACATCGGTGCAGAGACCTTCTATTAGCTGAAATAGCCCCGAGAGCCTGAGAAAATGAGCTGACTGCACCACTAATGATGGAGAGAAACCAATCTAACTGATCTGCCTGTTGGGCCAACGACTGACCAGATGCTTTTTAAGTAGGAGTTTTATTTCCTAATGTAATGTTTTATCTCCAATTTGGTTCTTCAGTTTTCATCTGTCCCATTTGAAAACGAGGCTTATAAAGCAATCAAATATAATCTGCTACCTTCATGCTAAAATAACAAAATTTAAATTCTAATAACAATAAAATATACATTATGTTAGTATAACGAATGCATATATGAGACCTAACAGTTATCAAATTATCCAGCTACCGTATGAAACACAGCTACAGAAAGTCTTTGAATTCAGCAGCTACTATTTAACCAACTGATCAACTCCATTTTCAATTTTGCATTATGGTAGTTGATGCAGACGTATCCACACAGACACAGGCTGGCTCTATTAAATCATTATGCAATCAGTTGTTAAGTGTTTTGTATTTGTATTTAATTCAGGCCAATTTTGTAGATTTTCACTGTGAAGAAAATGTATTTTTTTTTTTTTTTCTGTTGGTCCTGGGGTTTTTTTTTAGAGTCTGTTTCCTGTTTTAGTTTGAAAGTCCTCTGTTTGATTGGCTGCCCTGATCAGTTCCACCTGTCCCTCATTAGTCCTGCACTCACCTCACCTCCTGCTCACCTGTTCCCCAGTTAGTCAGTCACTTTTTAGACAACCTCAGGGTCTTTGTTCTTTGTCGGTTCGTCTGTATCTGCTTTGAATCTGGGTCCTTCCTGCCTGTCTCTGCTCCCTGCACTGTGACTGATCAGTGTAAAAAAGAATCCCAATTAATCAACAATTCAAAGATGGAAAACAATATTTTTTAGACCTAAAGGTGTGGGTTAAGAATGCCTGAATTCCCACTACTGAGCTGCTGTAACTTTTTTTTTTTTTACCTTATTGAGAAAGTTCAATAAATTTGAATACAGTTTTTCAGTATAAAAATTGCAGTAAATATATTTCACAGTATAATAATAGTAACAAAAAAATAATAAAATTAAAATACAACAAATAACAAATAAAGGGATAAGAATAAGTATAAAAAAAAAAATAAAAAAAAATAGTCAGGGTCTGCTAAACAATTGGGAGTAAATTTGAATATAATAGATTTTGCCAATTTATAATTTTTGAGATTTAAAGGTCCCATATTGTAAAAAGTGACATTTTCATGGCTTTTATATTATAAAGCAGGTTTAAGTTCTATATAAATACTGTGAAAGTATCGAAACGCTTAATCCACAGAGAAATACACACAGCCCGTATTCAGAAACTGAGCTTTTGAAACAAGCCGTCAGGATTTCTGTCCGTTTGTGATGTCACAAATCTACAATATTTAGACCATTTCACAGTAAACATTTTAAATGTGTCCCAGTTTATTTCCTGTTGCAGTGTATGTAGATGACAGCAGCTGACAGGATGTAAACATGGACCCAAACTGTTTCCTAGCAACGCAATTCTGTTGCAATTCCATTGAAATGTACTAAAACGGAGCGTTTCAGACAGAGGGTAAATTCAGGTATATTCAAGCAGACAGCATGAGGAAAATATAGTTTTTTTTAAACATTAAAGTATGTAAACATGTTCTAGTAGAAACCCAAAATACAAGTATGAACTTGAAAATGAGCATGATATGTCCCCTTTAAGTTTTCAATAGTGGTCAAATACATTTTAAAATCTGTGTAATAACATTTTCCTAAGATATTAATCAAATTAAATATGTAAGTTTCATCTGCTGAATAATTGTAATTGTTAAAAGTGAGAAATATCAATCAGTCTTTGTTAGTATGATATCTTTTTCAAAATGTTTTAAAAGGTTCTTCTGTAAATCAAACTGAAAACAAGTAGCGTGAAAGCAGTCAGTCTACAATCTGCGTGATTTCCTCTGCAGGTGTGATCGCGGCGGTGATCTTCGTGACCGTGTCTGCGTTGGCCGTGATGGCCCGAGTCCTCTACAGGAGGAAAGGGACGTGTCAGAGCCAGGAGGTGAAAACAGTGAAGCCCGAAGACGGCCCGGAGCTGGCGTTCAGCAGCCGGACCAGCTCACAGAACGGTCCGAGCGAGAACCAGAAGGAATATTTTATTTAGGTGGAGGTTCGACCTGCTGCTGACCTGCAGACGAACAGAGACAGAGATGCCTTGTCAAGCCTCAGTGCTTTACACTATAAAAACTGAACCCGAGCAGAGACACGAGCAGCACTATCATGTTCTGACATCTCTTCTTCTGTTTCTGCTTCTGTGGTTGTATTTTTTGTACAGACTGTATATAGATACACAACAACAAAGTATGTCAATATTGTCAGTAGAGCAATTGTAAATATTTAAAGACGTAAATCTGAAACTGATGACTTTATATCAATCAGTCCTTTCTGTCCTGTTGACATGATTTAAATGAGGAGCTGTATTTTTCATGGAGTTGTTGGTATGAAAGTTAATAACAGCTTTGTTGGATCTGAGGTGATTTAAATACATTTCCCGACATGGATAATGAATGTTTTGACTGAGTGAGCTTCAGTTTCCTGTTGTTTTGTTTTTGTATTTATTTTTTGCTCCTGCTGTAAGAACTGTGGCAAAGCAAAATGTACCCGTTCACATTGAACATTTCTTATTTTCTCAGAGTTTTACTCACCGTGATTCTCTTTCATTTCGTTGCAGCTTGAAGCAAAACTCATATTTATTTTCTTTTGCTGGTATTTTTCCTCCTTCCTTTCTGCAGCGTTCCTGCCTCCAGCTCTCGGTGTACTCTGAACAGTGAAGGTACTGAGACCGACACAGTTATTGCGGACTTTCTGTTCCCAACGTCATTCAAACTAAAACATTTTGTGTATCTTTTAAACACAAATGCCATTTTCTGAAAGAGATTCAGAGAAGCAAAATAAGTATGAAAGTGTGAAAAACAATCATGTAGAGCAAAGGATGGAAAGGTGTTATTGTGGTCCAACCAGTCGAGCTACCAAACAGACACAAAGTCAGAATCAACTTGCTGTTTTGCAACTTGTGTGTTTTTATTTTTAGCGACGGTCTGGATTTTTGAAGTTTGCAAAAACTCCAAAGTGGATATTTCCACCAGATTTTTAATGTCTTATCGGAATAAGCCAGTTCTTCGTCACAACATTTAATGCCAACAAACTGCCACTCGGACAAACTTGACGTCTAAATGTATCGTCTTCATCTTAAGGCTGGCCAACACTAAAAGATTTTTCAAATCTTACCAGATGTGTAAAATGTGAGAGCCCACACATAACGACATGTTCTGTTAAAATGAACAGGTTTGTTCCTGTAGTGTGTGGAAAGCAACGATTTGACCAAAACAGCCACCACACACTAACAGATTCATTCATCAACAACAAGAGTCCTGACTAAAAAAAAAAAACGAAAATCTCGCAAAATATCTTGTGATCAAACGTGACTTTAGTGTAAACAAACATGGCGGACGAGGGGCAGGAAGAATTAGTGATGTTGGTTTTTACTTTGTACTGAAAATTCATGAAGGATGGATGAAGTCATGGAGACACGATAAATAAACACTCGCATTGTTGCCACAAATCAACTAGTTGCTCCTCCATTTCTGAGCTCCGTCTCACTACTACTTTATGCTTTATGTTTTGCATTAGCTCATGCATTAGCCGCGGCTGCCATGACGGCGGTGGTTGTCCTTCCTTCTTCAGTCAGCTTGGTTCTCTATTGACTATCGTTCTTTCCCACGTGACTGCGTCATCGGCTGTCCTCATGGATCCCCACACACACAACAGGATATCCCATCGTAAAAATTCAACATGTTTAATATTTACGATTTGAGATCAGTGCGGCCAGGAGGGACTTGTAATGTAAAAAACACCCTTAGCATACCTCACACCACAGGAACATCTTGAAAGATAATCTTTGGAACAAAGAATCGGGGCTTTGCTGACGATTGTTGGGAGAATCGGGCCCAAAACAATATTGATTCTCGTGTGTGTGCCCGGCAAACAAACACAGGACTTTTCACCCAGGAGACTTCTGTTTGTGTCCCATGTAAAACCAAAAGTCAACTTATTTTTACGTATTTCTGTTCGGTCACGTAAGCACATGACTTAGTTTGTGCTCGTGAGTTTACGTCACTACGTCTACTTTACATCACTACGTCACTTACGTACGTGGCTCATTATTTTAAATCCAACCATGATCTTCTCCTTAAAGGAGCAGTGTGAAGGATTTGGCGACATCTAGCGGTGAAGTTGCAGATTGCTCCTTTGTTTTAAGAAACGCCCCCGTCGGTCGTATTTCAGGGTAGGAACAGACGACCTATGTGGCCGTATGGATTGCAGGACTTGTTGAAAACCCCATCAGCTGTAAAACTAATAAATAAACAGACATATTGAGACATTGAAGCAGCTTTACACAGTCAGTGTGAACTGTTTACTGAATGTATTGAAGGTTTTGGGTGTCAGTGATTTGGTTTCTCTCCTGGCGGTGCATCACATCATGATCTTGAGGGTAACTGTAACATCTGAGAGTTTGAGTGACTTGCTGTAAGATTTTACTTTGTACAGATATTTCATTAAGAAACACAATTCTATTCAGTGAAAATAAAACATTTGATCTTTGTTTCTGAAGCGGGTTTATCTTTCCTTTCAGCTGAATAACAACCAATCTTGCACAATAATTACTGCCTCCAATAGCATCTATTGTAAAAGCAGAGTCTCTGTAGAGGTGAATCAATGAACACGAGATCTTCAGGTCGATCAATGGACACCTTTTAATCACCAGCAAAAAGCAACATCGTTTGAGGATTAGAAACCTGAATGCCTGAATCACTTATTTCTCTGTTAACTGAAGCTCAAACACAACATTACCACACATTTACATCTGTGCATGTTTTGCCCTTTATTGGATGGGTCTTTTCTTCTCCGTGTGACATTTCTAATGGATATTAATATGCATCTGTCTGCAGAGAGGAGATAGCCTCACCGGCTGCTGCTTTGTGAAGCATTCAGGTGCTGGAGATGTCAGACTAACTCTTGTCACAGGACCACCTCGCCTCTCTCCGGGCCGAAACGATAACACACGGACGCAGAGCGTTGAGATGTGATGGAGCATCCCACCACCTGCTGTCCGCCCCCCCCCACACAGAGACAGACAGCGCTGTGATGATCCAGATGACTGCGTGGTTGTCAGCAGGTTTTATTTACAGAGAGGGAAGCAGCCATGCTTCTAATAACACCTCATTAGGGAGAACAACAAGAGGACGTGTTGTACTGACACATGCTGCATCACTAACAGGGGAAAACAATTCAGATCCTAATTCAAGATCAGCACCTCATTTATTTGAAGTGAAGACAATTAAAGTATTATGTTCTTCCAGCTAAACCTGGATTATGTGACAATGTGCTGCCATGAATCTGATTATTAAAATTAGACTGTAATATGAAAACTGACACCAAAAATGTGGGCTTCATTTGTTATGAGAGAAGGCAATGAAACGGGCGGGAACAGATTCTGTTAGGGGCAAAGAAAACAGGCCCGACTACATACCAGGGCTGTCAATCGATTAAAATATTGAATCGCAATTAATCGTTTGATTGTCCATAGTTAATCACAATTAATCGCAAATTCATTGTTATCTGTTCAAAGGGAGATTTGTCAAGTATTTAATACTCTTATCAACATGGGAGTGGACAAATATGCTGCTTCATGCAAAGTATGTATATAGTTATTATTGGAAATCAATTAACAACAAGCAACATTGTGCAGCCCTTTTTTTTATCGATTTATCCAAGGCTTTAATATAAAGACTTCGCAGTGTTGGACTGTCGGAACAAACTGTCCTTTGGTTTGATAACTATTTATCAGGCAGATCTCAGTGTGTGCAGGCAGAAGGCATCACTTCCAGCTCCCTTAATGTAACTAAGGGTGTGCCACAGGGATCAGCCCTGGGACCACTTCTTTTTATTATATATATCAATAGTCTTGGTCAAAATGTTCCCAATGTAAAAATTCCCCTTTTATGCCGATGACACCGTGATTTACTGCTCTGCGTCTTCACCAGACCAGGCTCTCTGTCAGCTACAGCTTTCTTTTAATACTGTACAAAGCATTCTGTGTGGCTTAAAACTTGTTTTAAATGCTGACAAAACAAAACTCATGCTGTTCTCAAATGCTAAATCTAAGCCAGTGAATCTCCCACCTGTCATCACTTTTCTTCTGGGGCTCTGAAACAACACAAAACAATGACAAATATTGTCCACCAAGTATGACATGGTTGGCACCAATGGATACTTCGGTCATTAATGCATTAAAGACATTAGTGGCGTTCAAATTAATTTGCGTTAACGCGCTATTATCGTGTTAACTTTGACAGCCCTACATACAGACTCAGTGTAAGTGTTGTGTTTAGGTTTAAGAGTTCTGCATCAAATTCAGGCTGGTTGCAGACCATTTTTGAATAGTTTGGTTTGGGGCTAAAATGTGTTATGAATATTCAACCCCGTCTTCTACAAAATTACGTTCTCATACAATGAAACTGTTTCTCCCGGATTACCGTCGCAGTTTTACACAGTTTTAAACAGTTTCAAACACGTGGTTAACGTTGTAAATTTAAACAAAATTTTTCACTTTCACGGTCGGTTTCTCGGTCGCTCGAAATAACCTGCTCTGCGCGTCGCTCGTTTTACTACGTCACTTGCTGCGGCCATCCGCGGACTATTTGTGATACGTCAAAGACAAACGTAATCCGCGACAAAATATGTTTCCCTCCAAACGTAACTGAGAATGCAGTTTAGTTGTATGGGAATGTAATTCTTAGGAGACAGGGCTGAAATATTACTGTTAAACATAAAATGTTAAATTATGATGATACATTACATTACAATCCATACTACTAATTATGTCTCACTTCACCACATGTGCACCATTGTGCATCCCCTGCCTTACATATAATGCAAGTGTATGTTTAATGGGTCTTCTATAGAGGAGAAGATAAAGAATGAAATGGGTAAAATAAAACTTTAGTTGTAGGTTTCTGCAATCGTCAACACTTAACACTTACATTAAAAGCTCATACTTGACTTTAAAAAGTTTGTTTTAATTCTGCTCGGTCGATGCAGGTGTCAGGCTTCTAAAAATAAACTCTGCATTTATTAAAAGAGAAATGAACAGAAGAGGAAAAATGTTTTTCCACAAACATTATGCGGTCTGTTTAATTAACAGCCGCCTGCTATGTGATTAGGGATCCCACGGGGCGGCAGCAGCACAAACAGAAACAGCTCCAAAAACCAGCTGATTATAAACGCAGCACAGACCTCTGGCTCTGCATCGCCTGTACATCCATCATGATCACGCAGGGAAATGCATCCAGAATATGAATGTGACATTTATTGATGTTAAAAGACTCGTCAGCCGTGTGCTGCTGCCGGCCGGCGCCGTTAAAAAGCCCTGCTGACAGCATGTGGACCGCCTCTGTTTGCACACTGACAGTGCCGTCGTCGGGTCAGCAGCGTGGAGGCCACAGGTCGGACCGCTGAAGCGAAACTCCCACTGTGTCAAATTTAGCTCACGACAACCTTTTTTTTCTCGGCTGCAGATGTCACGGTGGCGGTTCGACTCGCCACATGACACCAGAATCACAGGAACAGTTTAAGTTGTCATCACTGGAGGGTTTTGTTTTTAATATCACTTCATTCTGTGATAGTTTCCCACCTACAACACACCAGAGATCACAGCATGACTGTCAACCCGCCTCCTCTTTCCTCTCATCTCACTTTTCACAAGGTGTGATCGCTGCACAGCAGCAGCATTAGACGTCATATTTGGCACAAATATTAACCTCATATTGAATAATGCTAACAATAACGCCGCTCATTGAAACGTGCTTTGCGTTTATTGTCATGTGCACAATTAAAAACATGTTTCTCTGTACAATGAAATTCTTCCTTTGCCTTCCACTCTGCCGGTTACAAGG
The DNA here is from genome assembly GCA_916701645.2 of Sebastolobus alascanus. Classification (NCBI taxonomy): domain Eukaryota; kingdom Metazoa; phylum Chordata; class Actinopteri; order Perciformes; family Sebastidae; genus Sebastolobus; species Sebastolobus alascanus. Next base: position 375,623 of record CAKAOJ020000201.1, on the reverse strand, counting down.
AAACACAAAGTATAAGAAATAAATACAAGAAAATAGACACAGAAAGAGCACTGTGTACAATATACAATATGATAGAAAGATAGTAACTGTAATTCCTCCCATTATTCAGAAGATTATACACTTAACAGTATGTTAACAAAACTCTTACTGGTATATCTTCCAAGTTTACATTAGAAAATGTCAAACAACCCAACATGGTCTCATCCCTACTCGTCACATTTTTATCAGAGGCCTCCTGCATCATAATATAATGAGCCTTTTTGACGATTAGGTTTAGGCAACAAAACCACTTGGTTAGCGTTAGAAAAAACATCATGGTTCGGCTTAAAATAATATGCTTGTAAATGTAACGTAAGCTACGGACGTAACGTCATATGACTCAGTGAAGTAGTAGTAAAAATCACTCAATTTTTGGTTTCACACTTGACAGGGTCTCGTGAGTAAAAGTCCTGTATTTGTTTGACCCATCTACCACCCTTAGGCTGCATTCACTTAGCTAAATTAAAGGAAAACGTCATGGTTGGGCTTAAAATAAGTACGTAAACTAAGTAAAAAATACGTGCAGAAACAATGCAACTAAACTACGGCAAACATGTTACAAACGTCAATAAAAAAGCACGTGACAAACGTCACTAACGTTACTTATAAAACAAAACACCACTACCTCTAACTGTAGCCATTATACGCAGATTTGTTGCAGTCAGTACAGGATACATGGATACTAATGACACGCGAAAAATCAAGAAAGGCGTACTTAAGTGGAACTGCAGCTCCTGCATTTAGATGTTTGTTGTCTGCGTCTCTCTTGATGCTTTTTAAAGTGAGAGCTCTTATTGAGGGTTAATTCAGCTGGCCCTCTTAAAGAGCAACTATCTACTGTGGATTAATCTCAAACTGCTGCTGGTCTGATGGGAATATTTATGAGATTAATGCAGCTTCACTTCACAACATTAGGTGCTTGGCTGCCTATAACTCCTAAAGTGAGATAATACTGAGAATGATGATGAAGAATAAACACACCTAGAGGATGTTGGGCTAATCTGCAACACCATCATTACAATTCTAGAGGACGGCTTCAAATCACTCTCTGAAGATGATATGGAGTTCATTTGTTTGTGTTTAAAAAGTCGGTTTTCAGCGAAAAAGTGGGTTTAGAGTCTCATAAAAATATCAGTTTAACATTATTTCTCTTTGCAGTAGATCTGAGTATTTTCTAAATGACTAAATTAATACCTTTAAAGTGTCATATCTGCAGGAAGATATTTATTATAAGTGAATATAAAACAGGAGATTTGAGATTTATTATATTTATCTCAAATGTAGAGCTGCTCTAGAAACTTGTAATGTTTGAGTTAACCTTCATTACTTCATGTTAGAATAAATCAACTAAATGAAAAAGTCAAGAGGTGGCTTTAGCTGAAGTAGCTTTACAAACTAGACATAATGAAGTTCTTCAATCAGAGAGACACTCAGCTCACCTGCCTCAGCTGAAACACCTGACCTCCGTCACCTAATTATCTCTCAGTCCTATAAATACACTTCTCTGTCAGCACGGACCTGCTTTGACACTCATTGCTTTGACGCTTACTGCTTTGACACCTTACCTAACACACACATGACTTTACTGTCATGAGAAAGAATAGAGAAGGAGCTATTTTGATCTAACTATAGGGACGGACGTGCTCCTGATGCCATGTGGTTTTAGTCGTGAGGCAGTGCATCATGAATTTATGATGTGGTTTCGATCCAAGCAGTCATGTATAGTTCCAGCACTAAACCTACACTCCTTATGCACGTCACCCTGAGTCTCAACTGTCTTTACTTTCTAATTGAAATGTTCCTAAAGATATCTGAGAAAACATGTCCCGTCTTAACTAGTCTGTCCTTCAATAAGCATTAAAATAAGAGGCAGTGATGAGAAAAACAAAGCAGAGGTCATCGATTGTCTCTGAACCATAAAGATCTGCAGCTCTTTATCTGCTCAGCTTCATTTCACAGATGTCACTTATGAAACTTTGATAATTAAACATCTCAACCCTTTCTTCTGTTTCAACACATTCTCATCCCAACTTGTCTCGCCCCTTCCTCGGCACCACGCCCCTTCCTTAGGCGCCACGCCCCTTCCTTGGCCTCACGCCCCTTCCTTGGCCTCACGCCCTTTCCTCACGCCCCTTCCTTGAACTCACGCCCCTTCCTTGGCCTCACGCCCTTTCCTCATGCCCCTTCCTTGGCCTCACGCCCCTTCCTCACGCCCCTTCCTTGGCCTCACGCCCCTTCCTTGGCCTCACGCCCCTTCCTTGGCCTCACGCCCCTTCCTCACGCCCCTTCCTTGGCCTCACGCCCATTCCTTGGCCTCACACCCCTTCCTCACGCCCCATCCTTGGCCTCACGCCCCTTCCTTGGCCTCACGCCCCTTCCTAACGCCCCTTTCCTTGGCCTCACGCCCCTTCCTCACGCCCCTTCCTTGGCCTCACGCCCCTTCCTTGGCCTCACGCCCTTTCCTTGGCCTCACGCCCCTTCCTAACGCCCCTTTCCTTGGCCTCACGCCCCTTCCTCACGCCCGTTCCTTGGCCTCACGCCCCTTCCTTGGCCTCACGCCCTTTCCTCACGCCCCTTCCTTGGCCTCATGCCCTTTCCTTGGCCTCACGCCCCTTCCTAACGCCCCTTTCCTTGGCCTCACGCCCCTTCCTCACGCCCCTTCCTTGGCCTCACGCCCTTTCCTCACGTCCCTTCCTTGGCCTCACGCCCCTTCCTTGGCCTCACGCCCCTTCTTTGGTCTCACGCCCTTTCCTCATGCCCCTTCCTTGAACTCACGCCCCTTCCTTGGCCTCACGCCCTTTCCTCACGCCCCTTCCTTGAACTCACGCCCCTTCCTTGCCGTCGCCCCCCCTCCTCACGCCCCTTCCTCATGCCCCTTCCTTGGCCTCACGCCCCTTCCTTGGCCTCACGCCCTTTCCTCACGCCCCTTCCTTGAACTCACGCCCCTTCCTTGGCCTCACGCCCTTTCCTCATGCCCCTTCCTTGGCCTCACGCCCCTTCCTTGGCCTCACGCCCTTTCCTCACGCCCCTTCCTTGAACTCACGCCCCTTCCTTGGCCTCACGCCCTTTCCTCATGCCCCTTCCTTGGCCTCATGCCCCTTCCTTGGCCTCACGCCCCTTCCTCACGCCCCTTCCTTGGCCTCACGCCCCTTCCTCACGCCCCTTCCTTGGCCTCACACCCCTTCCTCACACCCTTCCTTGGCCTCACGCCCCTTCCTTGGCCTCACGCCCCTTCCTTGGCCTCACGCCCCTTCCTCACGCCCCTTCCTTGGCCTCACACCACTTCCTCACGCCCCTTCCTTGGCCTCACGCCCCTTCCTTGGCCTCACGCCCCTTCCTTGGCCTCACGTCCCTTCCTCACGCCCCTTCCTTGGCCTCACGCCCCTTCCTTGGCCTCACACCCCTTCCTCACGCCCCTTCCTTGGCCTCACGCCCCTTCCTCACGCCCCTTCCTTGGCCTCACGCCCCTTCCTTGGCCTCACGCCCTTTCCTCACGCCCCTTCCTTGGCCTCACGCCCTTTCCTCACGCCCGTTCCTTGGCCTCACGCCCCTTCCTTGGCCTCACGCCCTTTCCTCACGCCCCTTCCTTGGCCTCACGCCCTTTCCTTGGCCTCACGCCCCTTCCTAACGCCCCTTCCTTGGCCTCACGCCCCTTCCTCACGTCCCTTCCTTGGCCTCACGCCCCTTCCTTGGCCTCACGCCCCTTCCTCACGTCCCTTCCTTGGTCTCACGCCCCTTCCTTGGCCTCACGCCCTTTCCTCACGCCCCTTCCTTGGCCTCACGCCCCTTCCTTGGCCTCACGCCCCTTCCTAACGCCCCTTCCTTGGCCTCACGCCCCTTCCTAACGCCCCTTCCTTGGCCTCACGCCCTTTCCTCACGTCCCTTCCTCGGCGTCACGCCCCTTCCTTGGCCTAACGCCCCTTTCTTGGCCTCACGCCCCTTCCTTGGCCTCACGCCCTTTCCTCACGTCCCTTCCTCGGCGTCACGCCCCTTCCTTGGCCTCACGCCCTTTCCTCACACCTCTTCCTCGGCCTCACGCCCCTTCCTTGGCCTCAAGCCCTTTCCTCACGCCCCTTCCTCGGCGTCACGCCCCTTCCTCGGCACGCTCCTTTAGGATTAGGCAGCAAAACCACTATAGTTAGGTTTAGTAAAGAACTACATGGTTGGGCTTGAAATGACTACATTCGTACAGTGAAAATGATACTGAACATTGTGAACATGGGACACGAACAAACAGCTGACTGTCACGTGACACACGGGATACACAAACAGCGGCCTCTTGGATGAAAGCCTGGTGTTTGTTGGACCCATCCACCTCCCCTTCCGCCTGCCCAATGTGTGCCTTATTGCTCTTTAATCTACGTCATCACACTTCCAGCGAACTTTCTCTGAGCGTTTTAATATTATTAATATCCTCCCAATCATCCCCATAATTCATCATAATCTGGTTAGATTATCCCAAAACAAAAAAAAGCTGCACTGACTGGTTTAAATGAGAAACCTGGCACAGAACTACTATAATGTTCACTCAGACTTTATTGGATTTAATCTGTAATACTCCTCAGCACAACATGTTCATTATACATCTGATGGTGTTCACAGGGTTGCTGATCAAAAGTATTGACTGAGCGATTACAGTTCTTGGCCAAGTTTCTCATTTTCCCGGGCCAGTAGCAGAGGCAGTGTGGGAGGAGATCCGCTCTGACAATGCTGTTGCAAAGGTAAAGAAGTCATAGTTTACTTTGACTTAACTTAGTTCAACTTTACATTTGGTAACAAAATCTCAAGTGGGTGTTTTGGCCAAAATAACGGAGACAATGATCTGTTAACCCTGTTATATAAAATCTATTTTAAAGTTTGGGATGCAAACATCACGAATCTTGAACTAACAAGATATCTTGGTATAATGTGCCTGTTTTTTTTGTTGGATTATTTACAAAACAGCATCAGATATGATATGATACATATTTAATACGGACATATTTTCTCCTACATTGTTCAACTCTGAAAACGTATTTAAAGATGCAAAATCGCTCTGCAAAAAAAGACAATGTATGCATCGTGCAAGAGTAGAGAAATATTTTCAGGTAATGAATAAAAGATGGAGGTTTAAAAAGAAATGTTTGTGGTTACCTGGGGAACATGAATAATGCATTTGCAAATGGATTTATTTAGGCCCAGATGAGTTTTCAAAATTCATTTTGTCAGACAGCTCGCTGTAGCTGAGCCAACAAAGAAGTTTGATCGCTGCAGTTTGATTTTCCCACCAGGCTGAATTGATCCATTTGGACACGTTGTAGTAATCATTACGGCCCCTGCAACAACCCAGTCACCAGGAAAACATGGTGGCATTGTACGTTTCTGCAAACCAAAAATATGTTGAACTCCAGTCAGAGCAAGTTAAGTAGTATAATAACGAGTATAAAGTGCGGGTGGAGAGGGTCCAACAAACACCCGCAGCACACCGCTGTTTGTGTCCCGTGTCTACTATAAAATTACGTTTTAATTAATTATGTTTTGAGGGAAACATATTTTCTCCTGAATTACGGCCGCAATTTTAAACAGTTTTAAATACGTGGTTGTAAATTGTAACAAAACAAAACAAAATTTAGTAAAAAAACATCAGGTTTTGGCTTAAAAATGTCATGTTATTGAGCAACAGACGTAAAATAAAATAGTGAACATTGACTTTTAGTTTCACATGAGACACGAACAGCAGTCTGCAGGGTGAGAGTCCTGTGTTTGTTTGACCCATACCGACCTCCCTATGCAACGTACTGTATTCTTATACAACAGTTCAAATGATATCTTGTGAAAAGTTATTCATTTTCCTGCTAATGTCCAGCGTCTATTTCTGCTTCCAGTCTTTTCAAAATAAAAAGATCGTGGTTTGGGTTAAATTAACACCGGAAGTGCCGTAACTTAAATACGGAAGTTACGTGACAAACAAATCAACGTAGACTTCTGGTGGCGGTTGTTATTTATTTTCAATAGTTTTATTTGAACACAAATCAGGATATTTTTTCTTAACCAAGTAGTTTTGTTGCCAAAAACTTACCAACCGTTTCAAAACATTAACCACGTGTCATTGAGCGTTTCTGCAAGCGTGATACGAGGCTGATATGAAACTTATTTTTGGTTCAGAAATGTTGACATTCAACCTGGCTTACATGAATGTACAATGCCAACATTTTCATGCTAACTGGGCTTCCCTGCAGGATACATACTCTGTGTACTTTTTAATTTTTCTTTTTTGCACAGCACACCACCACAGATAAATAATATTTAGCTGATCAAACCCAAGAAACCTGTCCCTGTGCTGTGTTTCTACTATCATTAAATATTATACCTAACGGATAGAAAAAAATAGACTAAGAGTATAAGTAGAGATATTTAAAACTGAAGGCAAAAACATACATTTCTGTGTTGAGTTCAAGAAAACTTTTAACTTGAATGTGGGGAACAAATACATTTTTGAGTTTTATTCAAGTCTTTCTCACATGTAGAGCTGCTCTGGAAACACAAAATCTCAATGTTTGAGTTAAAATTCTTTAGATATTACTGGTGTAATGTTAGAATAAATTAAAAAGTTAAGAGGTGGCTTTAATTATGAACCCTAGCTAGCTTCAAGCTGGCCACAAATTAAGTTGTTATCAGGGAGGCACTCAGCTCACCTGCCTTAGCTGACACACCTGAATCCATCACCTAATTATCAGCTGTCAGCATGGACCGGTCTCACTGCTTTGAGTATTTAACACCTTACCTCACACGGATTTGCTGTCATATAAATGCAAGAAACTTTTCAAACAAATGCAATAATATTTTCAAACCACTTTTACAACATTAATCCAAATGTTTCAAACACTGAGAGCTAAATTTACATGTCACGCTTTCACCTTCACATGGCTCCAAAGTCCTGCTTTGTGTGTGTTCATTCGAGTATTCCTTTAATGTGCTCCTGAGTGCTTCTTTCCCTGTAATGTCGCTGTGATAAACTACATGTTAAGTCCATTAGTCTAAGCCTAGGTGAAGCACATCACTTTACACATCATTAAACCATTTTGCACGCTGTTAACACTGCAGTCATCGCTCCTTGTGTGTTTTACATATCACATTTGCAGCCATGTACATATTCATTAAACACGGGTTCAGAGTGACAGCTCTGCATGGAAGCCACCGGAGCCGGTGTTCCAGCTAAATCACAATCACCACCCACATGGTGCTTTTCTAGCAGCATATAATCAGTTTTGCGACGGTTCGAATCACACCTCTCCTATCCATATTTATAGCCGTCCATGGGCGAGCATGCAGGCTGCGTGCTAAAGGTCCTCTCCTCGTCTGTGTAATTATTCAGTCTCAGCTGCTATAATACATCAGTAATGTTGTTTATGGCTCAAGGTCAGAGCAAAGTGTCCAGAGAGCCAAGGCAGTGATGGATTACTGTTTTCCAGATCCTTGAACTCTGCAGGACAGTGACAGATTTCAGCAAATCAAGAAAAAGCGTCTCAGAGTCTTTATTGACACCTCAGAGCGCCTTGAAGGAAAAATTGCCTCAGAGTTTTCCTGCGTGTGATGCTCTGATGTGGACCCTCATCGTCCCGCAGGATGAATGGAGCGTCTCCCTCGGAGGAAACACTAATCTCCTCACTGTTAAAGGGAAAACTTGGTCAACCTCCCTCATCTTCCTCCTCCTCCGCTTTATCTAATGGGGTTGTTGCTTTGTGGTAAACACATCTGCCTGTACTCAGCACTAATGTCTTTCCCCTATAGTGCTTCTCCATATTAACATATATAATCACTACATTGTTTTTACAGTCAGGTGTTTATTTGATAAGTTGTCAGCACATTCTGTCTCTGATCCTTGACATTCTTACTATATATACTCACAGAGATGAGCTAATGTAGAGCGTGGACTGTCATGGTATTACCTTAATGGTTGACTAAACTGAGAGGGTCACATATAACAGGTTGTTCTCATACAACGTTCGTAGATATACCTACGAAAAGTAATGCACGAAATCCCACAAAATCAATTCATATGTAATCGTGAACCAGGAAGGTTTATAAAACCAGGTCTATAAACACCAGACTTTCACCCAGGAGACTGCTGTTCATGTCCCGTGTGAAACCAGAAGTCAACGTTGATTTATTTGTCACGTAACTTCGTAAAAAAGATTGTATGCATGTAATGAGCAGAGATTGAAACGTGTTGCTGGACATTGACATGAGAACGCATGGAAGGTCGTGGAAGTCTCTGCCCTGCAGGGACATACAGACGCAAGTTGTGCTTTTTATTTATTTTTCATTTCACCTTCATTTAACCAGGTAAAATCCATTGAGAAAAAAATATCTTTAGCGATGGGGCTCTGGCCAAGAAAGCAACAAATTAAATGTCAAATACATGTCGATTTCATACAATAAAACAAAAACATAACGATACAGTAGAGAGTAAAATCTAGTCCACGCATCAACAGAATTAAAGATTAAAATAGACACGGATTCTGTAAGATACATATAGAAAAAAAGGCACCAAGATAAGTTTTTTGTAGTTATGCATTGTTGCAACAGTTTGTGATTAAACCTCCTGATAACATCTAGCGAGATGAGGGACTCTAGGTTGAGTCTAACCTGAACATCATTCCAGGACCAAGGGCCATTATAAAATAAATAGACAGATTTGCCACATGTTAAAAAAGTATTTGAATTCTGACCTTCATCATAGTTTAATCTCATCTGTGATTCTTGTTTGTCTTTTACTTTCCCCACATCTAACTAATAAACCGTTCCTCCAGGCATGCAGGGAAAATCCTTTGGATGCTCACTGAGAAGAAAGCAACACTTAGTTGTTTTTTTGTTGTTGTTGATTCACAGTTGAGCCTGAATACATGAACACGCTGAATGTGTTACTTCAGCAACCACCATCCCACTCAATTTCCCAGCAGTGCAGTGGCTTGATTTTCTTTATTTTTTTTACTCCGATCTCCAGGGTTTTTTAGCAAGCACATCTCCGCAGGGCTTCCATAACATCAAGACAGCTCGATATGAACATAAAAGTGCTGCAGATCAGAGGCACAGGCCTAGTGGGCTGCTTTTTTGTTTTTATCAGTGAGCAGGTTAGTTTCAAAACAAGAGTCAGAGATACGATGCAGAAAAGTTGCACTCAGCAAAGATTTTATAAGTCTGCTGCATCAGAAGAATTATTCCTTTTTTATTGGCGTGTTTGGAAAAGAAGTTCATCGTGTATTCATGGTGACAAAGACAGATATTATGCAACCATGCTATACACGTCCAATCCAGCATATGCATTACCTTCACTTTGTCCTATTTTATATCTACCATATGTCCACATTTCATATCACAACTTCTCACAAGGAGCCCTAATTAAATATAACATGCATCCACTAAACTCACAACAACAACGTCCTTATTAGTGGGAATAACTTCACCGTCGGCTGAAAGACGACACCTGCAGCTACATCGAGATCTGAATCAACTCATGTGAGCTTCATCCAGAGACGAGTAGTTTTTCTATACTTACTAACATTGGAAAGAAAAGGCAGCAGTTTTTAGTCACAAATGATTTTTGCCGTGTTTGTTAATCAGTGTGTTGAGACTCAGGAGGATAAACAATAACCTCTGTTTGCTCAGTCAGCAAATCAACACGTTTTCAGATCTCCTCTTCTTTTGGCTTCTTTTCCAGTTTCACACTGAGCAGTTATTACTTCCTCCGAGGAGGTTATGTTTTCAGGCCCGAGCTCAGTCCCAATTGTTTCTGTTTGTCTGTCTGTTTGTTGGTTAGCAGGATATCTCAAAGGTGAGAACAGATTTTAATTAGATTTGTTGGAAAGTTCAGCTGCGGGTCAAGAAACAGGTGATTTGTTTTCGGCTCGGATTCAGGAATGTTTGTGAAGGATTTCTGTGGGACGTTTCAACATTTCATCATCAACTTTCTGTATTTATTTTGATGCAGATCCAACTCTCCTGGTACGTGTCCACAGGTCTCCGTCCTTTCCACACTTCCCATTCATTGTCTATGTAAGCAGCCGTGCAATGCATTCTGGTAGCGTGGCCTCATTTGCATAAAGTTGAGGTATTGGCTACTTTATGTAAATCAAGGGCGTCCGACGCGACTCACCACCTCTGGAAACTCCCGAGAAACTTTTCAACTATCTCTTGTCGATCCAAAATAAAAACAGATTCATCAACTGCATGGCTTATTTCTTGCATAAAATGTTTTCAGAAACACATTTCGATGAACTATTTTTGTGATTATAAGAAAAGAAAGTTTCCAAACGAGCCACTATGTTGGTTCTGGTTTGAAAGCTGGGAGCAGCAGCCCACGATGGAAAGTGTTCATCCAATCAGGTGTCTAGTGGCAGCACATCAAGCGTGCAATCCTGGGAAGGGAAGCGATCCCTCGCGATAAAAACGCCCCCGTGGACACGTAGCATCAGACAGTTGTGCACCCCTGCAAGATTTAGATGCCTATTTTCTAGTTTCCTTTTTCCTCTGTTAGACAGATGAGCTCAAAGGCACGTTCTCATCCTCACTGGTCACTTTTAGATTTAGGTGTTGGTGGATTTCACATTTGGAACGAGCGAGGCTAGCTGTTACCCCCTGTTTCCAGTCTTTATGCTAAGCTAAGCTAAGCTAATCGCCTCCTGGCTCTAGTTCCTTACCTAGCGCACAAATATGAGAGTGATGTCAACCTTCTCATCAAACTCTTGCAAAGAAAGCATTTTCACCCAGAAACTGTTATACCAACTTGATCTCATGTGATATCGTATAAATAGCACGACATTACAGGGACATTCTGCGTGTACATTCTGTATTGTATGTGAAATGACTTGTGATTACCGTGTCATTGATACTCCATTTAGGGCTAATAATACAGTACAAGTCTGAGTGAAGAATTCCTTTAAATGCAAATACTCGTGTCTCCTACGTGTGTTTGATTCACATCCAGTTTACATTTGTAATTCCTGCTGTACATCTGATTTTCGCCACACATTTACTCACTTTTTTTAAAAACTTTTTCTAACAACTCACAAAGATACAAAACAGAAAACATGAATGTGTCTGTGAGGTGATGGGAGGTTAATTTCCTGGCAGAGACTCCGTTTGGTGTCAGGTGACTGACAGTAAGCACTGAAATTGAAAAAAAAAAAAAAAAAAACTAATTATGGCTTCATGTTTGTTGTGATGGATCATCTCGCTCTGTGAATGTTTTTTTTCACACGAAACCAAATGAATGGCGTGAAGCGAATGGCTTCTTCTGACGGGAGGAAAAAACAAGTCGTAATATCTGGTAGACGTGCTGGATGTGTGCAGACGCCAGCTGGAGGAATGACGGGGAGAGAGGCAAAAAACTACTGGAATAAACCTTTAAATGCAGCATTTCTACTCAGGCTTTTTGTTAATAATCTACACAATGTAAAGGATAATCAATCAGTCCTGTGGTTCTGTTTTGCTCAGCGTGCACGTGCAGTAATGTACTGAATCACTACACTACATGCAGTCATCACTCGAGCAGCTGTTTGAAGTGTTGAGGTGTGTCTCTGAAACCAGCTCAGCATTCAGTCCGTCGAGCCGTCGAGGCGTCCTGCTCACTGCGGGCTGCCGACTGAGAGCTTCCTACTTTGTCAAATCCACTGACGCTGACTGCACGCCACGGCCCGGCCCCAAAGCCACATGGGTAATCTTCCGTCCATTTACTCCATGTAAACAGAAGTGTCATGATCTGACTTTTGATCTGTCAGCTTCAGCAGCCCGTCTCTGTGTTACACACCTCCTCCGCTGTCACCAACATTAATCAAAATATCTCCCAATCAAAGCGTATGATTACTACTAATATTGTAATTATACCAAGGACATGCAGGTCAGAAGCATTTGAAAGGAGGAAATAATTTACCTCATGTTAACTGCCTAATAAACCATAAAAGAGCCGCTAATTATGTGCAAGGTAAATGGATTCCTTCCAAATTATAGGAATGCTCCACTGAAAATCAATCCTGTCTGTCAAAGACGACGGTGAGGCTGATGTTAAAGTTGAAAACCGTAACGCTGGAGTAGATGCTGCATTGCTTCCTACATTGCTGCATGTAGGTAGGAAATGTCTTTCCAGGGCGGAAATGGTGGACTCCTAACAATAAACAGTCTACACAGTTTACATGAAAAGGAGTATAAATCTCACGATAATGCGCAAGGCGTTTAACGTGCAATATGTACGCCTTTCTTGATTGTCATTTCTACTGTACTATGCAGTACTACAGTGTACTATGAGAAATGTCTTGATAAAATAATCAAAAGGCATTGCAGAGGTGGATTTTATGTGTGGGAATGTTCCTTTGTTTTCTATGAACAATCACAGAAATAATGTTAACAAATAAATCAGACAATGCACAGGCAATATAGTGATATCCCCGCTGTTGTGGTCTTGAAATAAAATCCAGATTCCTCTTTGTCTGAGACCGAGACAAGACCAAGTGAAAATGTAGTCGATTCTGAGACGAGACCGAGACCTTTAAAAAGAGGTCTTGAGACCAAGACCGATCTCGAGTACTACAACACTAGTACAAACCACAACAACTTCTAGAGTATAAGACAGACAGTCGTGTAATGTGATCAGTAATCGTGTTTAGGTGCCATAATAAAGCTCCTCTTTGTCACAAACCACAACCAACAGAAGCAACATGACCCACAACGAGTCACTACATTGTCCAGCTTCCAACACCTCCTACTTCACAAGCATGCGTAACTGCATACAGCGTTACTACTCTCTGATTGGTGTAAACTGTTGTTACTCTTCACCTCTCCCGTTTATTAACGTGTGGAGTGAATCAGTGTGAAGTCGTGCTTTGCTAAAAAGAAGCACATGTCCCGAATTAAAAGACCTCAGAGGCCGGGACAGCACTACCACAAAGCATACGGTGCTATAAGGCTTCACAATCTCAAATATTAAAACCCGCGTTCGTAATTAGCGAGAGGATCGAATCAGCGCTTTCATTTTTCCCCGAGCACGTCTATACGCCAGCTGCAGGAGCAGCGGCTGTGTCACCGTGCTGCTCCGACTGCAAATCAATGTGAGCATCCTGACGTGAAGTATTTTTGAGCAGAGAGCCGTCCATGCAGAATGCTGCAATTAGCCAACAGTTTAAAGCAGGTATGAGCAGAAATGAGCACATTGTCTCCACGAGTCCACGCCAATTAACTTGACTGGCTGAAGAGTCACGGCTGATACGTTTGATCATTTCTACAAAAGTTGGTTGTTTTAACATGCGGGGAGTCGTGCTCCTCTAAAGGCTGCTGATAGAGAAGGTGTGAAGCCCGCGTGGCTCAGATCCGACTCAGAGATGATAACATCGATCGGATCAATAGATTCGACCGCCGAGGCCGTCCGTCAAAAGCGGCCGTTTGTTTGAGCCGCTGCAGTGCTTCCTCACATCCTTCATCATTTTCACACGTCCTCGCTTCCCTCTGAGGGAACACGGATCAAACACGTTATGAATCCACGATGAAACCCGAGCTTAGAGCCACACACACGCACACTTTTAAATGGCGGAGGTTCTCACACACACAGACACACATGTACACACACTTTGGACAAGCTGTTAATTATCCACAGCTGTTGTCACTTTGTTTTGATGTTTTTACAGTCCTGCTGTACTGATGATGTGTGCGTGTGCATGTGCGTGTGTGTGTGTGACTGGAATAAATCCGTTTTTTATTACAGAAGGACATCATGTTTCATCCCATCTGAAGCAGCAGCTTCAGTCTCCTCTTCCCTCCTCTCTCTTCACGCTGAACTTAAAAATTAATATGAATATAGGAGGTATATTAATTTGCATTCATGCACGGCAACAAAGATAAACTAATGCTGGATTCCCCGTAGACGTGTAAGACGGCTGATTGCTCTGATCCCCTTTTTAATTACCTTCTAATCGCCACGATAAACTGCACTAAACAGTGAAATTAACTTTAAGCAGGTGCGTGTCTATCCATCAAATAAACTGAAATGATAAACGGCGCTTTAACGTCTAACAGCAGCTCATGAAGCCGGTGTTTGACTTACAGGTGGTGATTATAACAATAAAGTGAGTGATGTGCACTGAAAGCCGGAGAACATACTGTGTGTTGTGTCAGTGCCATCCACAGATCTATATAGTGAGCCCAGAAGGCTAATTCCCATCTGGTGGATCACTCTAGCACGGCTGTCGACTCTTTTTGTTGCCTCCATTTCCTCCCCCAGTTTTGGATGCACACTGCTGTCCGTGTCATTGCCAAAGGAGGATTCATGGTCATGTGATAAAGGGCCATATGTCAACAAGTTTCTGATGGTGGAGACTGTTGAAGACGACATTAAGGAGGCTGGAAAACAAACACACCTCATCACACACTGCTGTGATCGCTGCACAGCATTTTTATCCCACGTCCCACATATTGAGAAGATGTCCCACATTTTACTGCAGGACAGACGCTTCTTTAAAATCTGTCTTTTATCCAATGGCTGTGTAGAAAGCAGGGAAGGCTGTCATCTTCACGGCGCTGTGTTTGCTGTCAGACTGAGCACACGTGGGTCAAGTTCAGGTTAACGTTTCACCGTCTTCGCTTCGCTACGCCCAACGGAGAAAACTGCGAGTCGCCACAAAGTCACAAGATCTGCAGATTTAGGAGGAATATGATGGAAACTAGCACAAAGAAAAGGAAGTTTTTAGTGAAATCTGCCAGTTATTGTTCTATTTCACACTGAGGGGGAATAGGACATGAAGAGACTAAGTTCATGTGAGTCTCATAAAGAGATGTGCCGATCTCTGGATGCATTCAGGCATTAAAGCAGAGAGATGTTACAAGATAAGGAGCAGAATAGAGATGTTTATTACTTCAGTTAGATAGACATTATATCTACATTGTAGACGACCTCTCAGCCTCGGTAACGTGTCCCACATTGTATAACACAATCATACTCTTTGTCCCACATTTGGTTTGTTGGGATCTGGTCACCCTACGTTTCACTTTCACGTTACAAATCAGCTGATCGTTTTTGTCCCGTGTTCACAACGTTCAGTTTAATTTTCACTTTACTGACTGACTGCAATGTAAACCCATCAGAGTTAGTGACGTGGAATAACAAGCGACGCCCAGAAGAAGTGAGGAAGAGCCAGTGACGTAATATAAAAAGTAAGAGACTACTCTCTAAAAGTGAGAGCCCGGGTGGATGGGGCGAACTCACATACTTTCACCCAGGAGACCGCTGGTCGTATCCAGTGTGAAACCAAAAGTATTATTGAGTTATTTTGACGTTAGTGACGTGTTTTCCGCATATCTATTGCCTCTCAACGGCTTTCAACATGGAGACGGCTGAGTTGGCGACTCATTCATCTTTCCAAACTTATTAAGTTACAGAGATCTGATTTTTTCAACGTCCGTGTAACAGTTGTCTGGTAGATGTTTAAAATTCCTGAAGTGGAGCAGCTGGTCTCTCCTTGATAAATACTTCTTGGCTCTGTACATGTTGGATCCTGTCGGCGTGTCATCGTGTTGATGCGTTGCTTCTATTTGTAGAGGAGGAGAAAGCGGTTTCACAGCCAACAGAAGAAGAAAGAATGCTGGTTGTGTCACAGGTTCAGATAAAACAGCACCCTTCATCCTCCTCCTCCTCCTCCTCCTCCTCCTTCAACCTCACTTTGTTTATTATGCGGCTCCTGTCATTGTGTCCTGATTGTTGCCAGGTTACGTTTTTCCATCTCAGTGTGAAACCTGAGATGGAAAAACGGCCTTTTTATATTCTGCCATTTAGATTATAGCTCAGCTTCTCATTCTCGTTTTCATCCATGGTCGGCAGCGAGACCGCGTCACACGGTTGTTCAGAACAATCCCTCGGCATGTACTGAATAGAACAATGGGATATATGGAGAAACAGTTGGCCGGCAGCAACTGTCGAAGCTGGGAAATATGTGCATGTCTCTCTTCTTTTGTTTTTCAATGTATGCATTTTGCATTTTGCTCCGGTTCTTTACAGCAGCAGAATGAATTAAACACAGAGAGGTGTGAGTGGCTAATTGAAAATAAATGATAGATGCTGATAAAAGGATCACTGGTCCTCTTTCTCTTCCACATCTGTTTCCATCTCGTCCTTTTGTGAAGACGTCACCGAGCGAAAACAGCAGCATCCCGTTAATCCCATTAATCAGCTGCGAGCTGTTCTCCGGTGGGGATATTAGTGTGTGAACGGCTGATTAGTTCGGAGTAATGTGGTGTTGTGTTGAGGCTCTGGGGAAACAGATTGTTTCCTCTCTGTGTGAAGATCGTCTACAGTACAGAGGCAAATACACAGCTGTTTATGGTCTCTGCAGCTTATGTCAGCTTGTACTACACACACTGATGTACGCACACTCAGACATGCTATCTGAACACACACAGGAAAAAATCATATAAATAGACACATGCACGTACATATAACACATTTGATTTCATTTTATCTCATTTCTAGGGTGCTTTTTTAATATTTGGACATGGAAAATAGCCTTCTTAATACCCCCTCTTAGTCGTTTAGTCAACTAATCGTCGGTTTGATCTCTGTCGACTAACATTTCTTTAGTCGATTAGTTTTGTTTTTTTTATGATATTTCATGACTTATTTCCAAGAAATCTATGAGCACGTCTCTGGTAAACACCAGATTTAAAGTGAAGCTTTTGTGTGATTCTTTGTGGAGAAACTCAGTTTTACAGATCTGTCGATTAAGTCAACAATTCGGCAAAATCAGTCGTGCGAAATCAAGTGTTTGTTCGGTGAATGAATGCCTTTATTGTCATTGCACAGCTGTACAACGAAACTCTACAGCAACTCCTCTCAGTGGTACAAAGAAAGAATAAAAGAATAAAAGCAAGATAAAAAAGATAAAATGGATAGACCAAACGACTCACATATATAATAAATAAATAAACCGGTAGCAGCATATAGTAGATAAACAATATTGCACAGTCAATGTATTGCACAAATTCCAGCAGAATATATTATTGTGTGTTCATGGTGAGGCATCTGCTTATCTGCTCTGTATCATAATGTTGGCTTTCCACGAGTGCAAGAGGTAGCCGACTACATGGAGTTAAAAGTTGAGATGAATAAGATTCAACTTGAACATATTCTAGTTATATAGTACACAGGAGCCTGTTATACTTAAAGGACGACGTATACCAGCTAACAGCTACTAGATAACAAAACAGAGACAGTCACAATCTGCAGCAAAAATAAAAAAAAAAATCAGTAATTATTTTCTTGTAACAGAATACATAATCGAGTTAGACAAAATACTTACGTCCAGAGCAATAATGTGTCTCACTGCTCAGTACATACACTAATAAACAGTCATACTGCAGCATGACCAGGAGGGGGGGCAGTGTAGAGTTTCAAATATTTCATGGTGGCAAAGTTTGATATACTGGAAAACTTTTTATATTTCATATTGTGGGCTGCAGAAAACAGTAAGTAAATAGTAGGGCTCACAAAAGTGTTTTTCTTAACTCACTATGATAATTGGTTGATGCTACATGTGCAATATTTTTTACTGTGAATGAAAATCTCGACAATCTCGAATGACAGCAGCTGAAATGAGAAATGACCTGGAGACGATTAAATTATTTCAATCAATATGCTGAACAATTATTAGGACTAACAGGCTAACAAGCTCTGAGTCGACTGTCTGACTCTGGTATATGAACAAATCTGGCGAACCCCAAGCGACATCTTCGATATTCTTCAGCAAGTGGACAGGACACTATTTAAAGCTGCTTCAATTTCGTTCATTGGCTTTTAGTTTGGTAACTTACAAAGCCGGGTAGGCTGCGGGAGAAGGCAAGAGCCTTGTCAGTGATGGACTTCGACCATGTGGGTATTTCCTGGAAGCAGCAAATACCAGTGTGGACCAAAAAACAATATGCCGACGGCCAAAATGTCGAACTCGAGGCTTCAAAACGTCAGTCTACAAACCAATGGGTGATGTCATGGTGACTACGTCCACTTCTTATATACAGTCTATGATTTAAAACCTGCTTATTGGTGTATATTGTAAGAACAGAGTTAAATTTACACACAAAGTCCTATAAATGATCAGTATAACGTAACATAGCATGCAGCATATTTCCATTTACAGAGTCAAGGTCGCAGTTGTTGCTGAAGGAGTTATTTTGCAATCTGATTTGGGATTAAAGCTGGTGCTGTTTTGTAATTATAAACTTGATGCTCGGGGGTCAAGACGGCGATCATCCTGCAGGCTGAAGAATGAATGAGAGACAGTGTGAGGACGGACGGAGCTGCCAGAAGGGAGGAGAGCCAGTAGAAAAAGATGAACACGCTTTACAAATGAATCAAAACAAGGAGAAGAAATATGATCCCACACATTTTGACCGTGAGTCCTTTAGACATCAGATACCTAATGAGGAGCTCGGGTTAAAAAGTTGCAGAATATATTTCTGACACCTTTTGAAAGAAGCTTCGGTGTTCTGCTTTTTCATGATTTCAGAAGAAAGGGAGCTGTGATGAGAAGGACAGAGACAGACAGTAAAGGTGAAAGAAGAAAAGTTTGTTTGTTCTCCCTTCCCTTTGACAGCTCTGATCTCCCTCTCTCTCGCTCTCTCTCTCTCTCTGTGTGTCAGCGTCTGTCGTTTCTTTCTCTTTGTTTTCATTTCACCACAGAGAGATTCCCCCGGTGACGACTCAGCCTCCTGCTTCTCTCTTTAAATTACCTGCCTTTTGTTTCATAGCTGAGAACATGCTGCAAACCCTCGTTCACTTTGTCCTGTCCATTTACATCTGTGTGTGTGTGTGTGTGTGTGTGTGTGTGTGTGTGTGTGTGTGTGTGTGTGGTGTTTGTCATGCGGTGTCCTTCTCATCATCTCTATCTTTGATTTACAACAAAATACCAATCTGTAATCTCATACGGCATCAAGATTATTTCCTCTTCCCTCGACTATTCAACGATTCCATCTAAGGAACCTGATTGGACTTCCAATCTCATAGTCGAATCGTCGCGGTGGCGGAAAAATGTGGTTATGAAACAAAACGAACTTTAAAATCAAACAATACATTTATTAATCACAGCACTCAAATAAGAACGTAGCACTATCGCAGCAATAAATGTATTTTTAATTTATTAAGGATCCTCTAAAATCAGCAGAGGGAGGTGCGTAGAAACAGCTGTTTGCAGCTTGCGTGTCTCTCACGTTGACTCTCCCTTCACTTCCCTATCGTTTCCCTTCTGTCTGTGGATCAATACAATGAGGTGAAAATGGAATTACCAACAAATGCAAGCAGGCTGAAACCGTGTCTCTCTGTCGATCTCCGCTATGTTTCAGTAGTTGGCGTTGTACATTTCTGCTAACCACAGTCTGTTTCTTTTTAATGTGGACATGTTCATGTCCCAAAGTGTTGTTGAGTTATTTTGAAGTTACCTTAGTACGTGTTTTCCGTACTTATTCGAAGCCCAACCATGATGTTTTTCCTAACAACACATTTTCACTCCCAACTCGTCAAATACCGCCGCTTGGTCAGCGCCCATCGGCACACGGTGGAGCCGTCTTGTGTTACTTACCAGGGACAACGTGTCAATATATATGCTCGTTACATGCATAGTGTCCTTTCAAAATTAACTTCCCTTTTCACAGGAAGTTAGGTTTAGGCAACACAACCACTTAGGGTTCAAAAACGGTCGTGGTCGACCATAACTTCACTGACTAACGACTCACAGGAATCACGATACCGACGAGTCACGTGACTAAAGACTGACAAAATAAGTCAACGTTACTTTTAGTCTCACACGGGAAACGGACAGCGGTTTCCTAGTTGAAACTTTTGTGTTTGTTTGCCTTAATATTTATTTACAAAAGCAGAAAACAGTAACTCTTTTTAGACACAGGGTGGCGCCATTTGACCATTTAATTTCAAAACCTCCTTACCGTGATCTAAGATGATCTGTAAATCTGTTCTGGAGGAATAACAGACCTCAGAGTGAGAACTGATCATCAGGACTAATTATTTAATGATTCAATGTGACGGTTAAAAACAAACCCTGTTCAAAACCAGTGATCTTCAGCCTCACATTGAAATGTGCTGAGATATGTTAGTGCAGACACATTTCTCCACAGCAGTCTACAGAGCGCTCATTATTGCAAATGATCTGATATCTGTAGAGCGACAGGAGCAACTGTATAGCCAGCTAGTGATCTAAACTCGGTTCTTTGTCAGTGACACAAACATTTCAATCATTCTCATTAACACAGAGGCATAAATTGCCTTTTATAAAATGTTGTCGACAGACTCTTGTCACGCTCCATTGGCCGCCGGTCATTTCCTGTTCAGAGAAAAAACCCCGCAGAGCATGACATGACTTCCCTCGCCCCCTTTTATTCACTCATCCTCAGGTCGTTGAAGGGAAACAAACGCGTCATATTTAGTCTCATATATGTATGAGCTTCTGTTTGTGGAGTTGCCAAAGCCTGAAAGAGTCATATCTGTTGTTTTTCTTTCCGCCACAAGCTCTACCCGTTTTGTGAGACCATTTTTGTTGGAACAACTGAACAGAACGGACAAAAATCACAAGATAAGATAAGATAAGATAAGATAAGATAAAATAAGATAATCCTTTATTAGTCCCACAGTTGGGAAATTTGCAGGATTACAGCAGCTAGAAGGGGCAGTGCAAACTGCAAGAGGCATCAGTGATATGAAATAGATAGATAGATAGATAGATAGATAGATAGATAGATAGATAGATAGATAGATAGATAGATAGATAGATAGTAACTTTATTGATCCCGAGGGAAATTCAAGTATCCAGCATCACAGTTCAATAGTGCAAACATATTAGTAAAAACGTCACAGGTGAGTAGTACACATGTTAGTAAAACGACACAAGTAGTAACAAGACACATGTAAGTAATACAGAGTATAAAAACAAAATATAAAAACAAAATATGCAATGTGCAGAAGAACTGTTAAAAATGAATATAGTGCAGGGTAAAAACAACTGAGATACAGGACTATTTAAAGAAAAAGTGAATGTGGTGCAGAAAGTGATATAGTGCTGGATAATAAAATATAGGAGAAACAGATATTAAGAAATGTCAGATATGGAATATAATGCAGGATAAGAACTGAGGTAGAGAAGTTTTGTAGTGTGCAGAATTAAAGTTAAAGTGGCTCAGTCTATTAAAGTGCAGTCTATTAAAATGTTGATATTGCACATGAATGAGTGAGTGTAGTCTACTGGGAGCAGTGGTTGGTTGTACAGTGTGACAGCAGCAGGAAGGACCGGTGGTATCTCTCCTTCACACACCGCGTGAAGGAGTGCATGTCCCCATGCACCGGGTGGGACATGCTCTCCATCAGGGATGATAGGTTTATCCATCAATCTCCTGTCTCCCACCACCTCCGCTGGGTCGGGGGGGCATGCCAGGACAGAGCCGGCCTTCTTAACCAGTCTATTAAGTGTCTCCCTGTCGACAGCGCTCCTCAGCAGATAGCATCTGCTCTGTCCCTTTTTGTAAAGTGTGTTTGTGTTGACTGTCCAGTCCAGTTTATTGTTCAGGTGAACAGCCAGGTACTTGGTTCCGCTTGGTTCTCATGATCAGAGAAATGGCAAAGCCAAAATGTAATGATACATTTTGGAGGGAATTGGTTGGAACAGGAGTTGTTTTCTTTTGCCTAAATAGGCTAAATAGAGCCAACGTGTTTTGTTTACAACGGAGCTCCCATCTTCCACTTCCTGCAAGTACGTAAACTACGTAAAACAAGTACGGAAACAACGTGAGGTCAGTACGGAAAAGACGTACCAAACGTCACTAACGTAACTTGCAAAACACCGGTATCGACCCGTCCACCTCCCCACCCATAAGTGGTGCAACTCACTTTATATACTACATAACTATCTCTGAAGTTACACTTCCATCTCTACACAACACAACATGTGACAAGTGTTATTTCAAAACACTGCACCTTCATGCAGGCGGTAATATTCACTCCCTGGCCTTTAAATTTGTTTGCAAACTACCTGATTTATCCTTCAACCTTATTATTAGGAGCATGATGTTAGTGAACCAACTCAAGTATCTGACCCGGGTTAAAGCGTCATACAGCAGGATATTGAATCCCTTCACCTGCTTTGTACACTGAGCCTGACCTCTCAGCTCCCTTAGAAACGATCACCTCAATATTACAAACTAACCATGAACTTTTCTTTTGCACTCATAACCACGGAGCTGTCCAAACGACATAGATATCACAGCGTGTCCAAGCTGATTTGATTTATTTCCAGACGCTCTGAATGACCTCCAGACCTCCTTATCTCAGAGCCATGACCGTCTATCTTCTCCTGAAGCTGCTCCGCGGTCAGTCAGACAGAAAGCAAAAAAACACAAAGTTATTGATGCAGGTGAACAAAAACTCAGCCTGTTGAAATTTAAATGTTCCCACAAAGCACTGACAACTCTAGATCAGTCCTTTCAGTCATTATTTAAGCAAAAATAGTTCCAGCTTCTCAAATGTGATCTTGTTTTAATTTCTCTTCTGTGATAGAAAACAGAATATCTTCGGGACGAGACATTTTAAAGACGTCACCTCTGCATGGGAACTTTGCTCCAAACTAATAGTGGGCAGCGTTTCAACTCTGCTACTGGGTCCATACAATATCAATTTATAGTCATCAGTCATACAAAAAAAAAGCCAACTAAGCTACTGACTTACAGCAGGGCAAGAACATAACATGCTATAGCATGTTAAATATCTGGACCTGTCGGGGACTCCGGCACGAGCTACAGCCAATGTGAGCGTGAGACACGTGTTGCAACACGGAGCAAAGTTGTTGTTACACCAAGAGGAATAAATAGTAAAAAATGAAGTGTTGTAAACACGTGTACCAACAACAACATCAGCAACGTCTCTCTTGCGTGGTATCACGTCGTTTACCGTGTATTTCTCTCGTGTGTTTTTGTGACAAAACGTAGTTTGGAGACCTCACCTGGGATTCCTCCTGGTGAAAGATCCTATAACACAATGACTTATAAACTCCCGATTACAAGACAGCAAGTTGTGTAGTGTGAAGAGATCTGAGGTCTTTGAAAGTCTTGTAGTGTGAACTTGGCTGAACTTGTGTGACGGCAACGACAGAAAGTTTCGGCGTCGGGTGAGTTTCTACAGCCGCTAACTGAAAGTCCGTCTCCCAGAACTGCTGCATGCTCTCCTGGGAAGACGAAACAAAAAGTTGTTTTCTCGTTTCTGCAATTTTGGATTTAATCCAATAAACAAACTATTAAAACCTACGCGGACCGTGGATGTATGTATATATGTGATGTATTATCTACCAGCCCTCGGGGAAGCTCTACTTCTTTGTGCTCTCATGTTGGACTGAGGACAGACTGGACTCTTCAGTGACTCACTATCAGCTGGTTAGCACGCTCATTTCAGAAGAAATCTCTGCAACACAATACATCAGATGTCAACACTGTAACCTCTTCACATTTTCCTGTTAATGAATGTTTTACACATTGCACCTTTAATTACCAGCTGCTCTGACGATAATAAGAATGGGAGCTTTTGATGAGATGATTCAGACATTAGAGGATGGTGTTTTGTTTCGTTTCTAATCGTGTTCGGTTTTGTCCGATGGAAACAATCGCAGCAGCTAATCTTGTTCTGTCAGCCAAATGCAAAAGCACACAGTGACTCATCAGGAAACAATAAAGCACGTTTTGGATGCAAATTAAGGCCGATGGAGCAAACAAACAGCTTCAAAAGGGCCGTTATTATTTGGTTTCATCTCTATTTAGCTGTTGAGTTACAATAATACGAGCGTTCA
This sequence comes from Sebastolobus alascanus, assembly GCA_916701645.2. Classification (NCBI taxonomy): domain Eukaryota; kingdom Metazoa; phylum Chordata; class Actinopteri; order Perciformes; family Sebastidae; genus Sebastolobus; species Sebastolobus alascanus. The sequence continues at coordinate 351,738 of CAKAOJ020000201.1, read as the reverse complement.
AACGCACACAGGATTACAAACTGAAACAACATTAATGAGTGCAGGTGGTTTATTTTTCACTTTTCATAAACAGTGAAACCCCAAAAACCATCTTGTATCTCAGAAAATCTCCCCACTTGACCCGAGATGCCTTGGGTCAGTGATGGGGATTGTTTAGTGGTCACAGAGAGGAGGAAATAAAAACAGAGCTCAGAAGTTTCTGCTTTACTATCAGACGTTAATTGGTTTTGCTGCCCGGGGCGAGGTGATGGGTAAGCTGAGGCGGTGGAGGGTCAGACAGCTGTGACCGAAGCTGGAGGTGATTGACAGGTAGCAGGACTCTGTTGAGCACCAGCGGCCACTTTTATTAAACTAATCTTCTCCTGTGCTGTGTAGGTCTGTCCTTGGGAAACTCCTTTCCCCTTTGTGAGGGTTTGTGTGTTTGTTTGTGTGGACCAGGCGGCAACCTCCGGTTCTGGAGAATGAAGCCAGTGAGGACGTGCCTTAAACCTGCATTCTCTCTAACAGCCAGCAGGGGGCGACTCCTCTGGTTCTATAGAAGTCTATGAGAAAATGAGCCTACTTCTCTCTTGATTTATTACCTCAGTAAACATTGTAAACATGAGTTTATGGTCTCAATCGCTAGTTTCAAGTCTTCTTCAATACAGCATGATGTTCATTTAGTAAATTATGGTTCCATTTAGAGTCAGATAGACCCGCCCATCCACCCTCTGGTGTCACTTCTGGTTGCAAAAAAAACAAAATGCGACGTCTGTGTTCCAACACTCATGCTACCATACTATTTAATATGCCAGAAAAAGATTTGGTATATGTCCCAATACATAGTATGTCAAATGCAGTGTGTAAGAAATACCAGGATGTTCTACTAGCCAGCATGCTTTTCTGGCTATTCTGACCCACACACAGCAGATATATGAGCAAGTGGGTCAAAGTTCAAGGCGCATTGTTATGAAGTAGTATGTCGCAATTTCATTCATACTGCATGTTTCGCAGTACGTACTACAAGTAAAAAGAAGAAGTGAAAGTGAAAAGAAGAAGTATGTGATTTGGAACGGAGCCCGAGATTGCCACGGATAAAGTCACGGTGACTACGTCCACTTTATATACAAACTATGGTGTATAATATATACGGATGACATTTTGGCTTATTACAAATGGAGTGGAATGGAAAATGTATGGATCACATCCCAGAACAGAATTTCTAATTTCCAACACAATCTATAATGTAGGACATTAAAGTATTTCTAAGAACAGGAGCTGGGTATGTTGTAGTTCGCGGGGATGCAGCTGTTGGCCACCTGCTTCTCTCTTTGTATTTATCATCCTTCAACAATGCAGTTTTACTCGGAGTGACGTACGACCTGTGTGTTGTTCTGTTTGTGATGTTGGTGTAGATTATCTGCACGATCAGTGACAGTGAAAAGAGAGGTGTGAGCGTCATTAGGTGCTGTATTAAACATTGGCTGACTGACAAGGTGTGACATTCTGTTAACGTTGGAGTGCTCGTGTGTGTGTGTGTGTGTGTGTGTGTGTGTGTGTGTGTGTGTGTGTGAGGTGCAAAGATAAACTGTGCTTATCAGCAGGAATGTTTATGCTTTGTGTGTTCTGTGCTCTGTGCTCTGTAGGAGAGTAGCTGCTGGTTTTAGATTTTTCTCTCTTCAGTATTAACTTTTTTATTGCGTGGACTCAACGTCTCAACATTAACTGCCCTTTTTATACGACGTCTACCAGCCCGTTCTCATTCCTAGGGCGTCAAACAGACGTAGCTTTAAGAGTGAAAGAGACACAGCGGGCGGGTGGATGCGTCCAACAAACACAAGGCTTTCATCCTGGAGACCGCTGGTCGTGTCCCGTCTGTCACGTTACAATGAGTCATTTTCACTGTACAAACGTAGAAGTTTTAAGCCAAACAATGTAGTTTTTTCTTAAACCTAACTATAGTGGTTAAATTGTCTGAACCTAAGCAAGTGTTTCTGTCTACTTGACAACATTAAGTGCGTGTTAACTTTACAAAAAGTTATTCCTCATTTTTCCTCGTTACATGCATACAGTCTTTTCAAAATAAACTTCCGTCTTCGCAGGAAACAACTTGGTTAGGTTCAGGAAAAGATTGTGGTTTGTGGTTTTGGCTACAGAACTACAGAACTGGTATTACTTCCGGAAGTTACTGTATGTGAAAAATAAATCAACGTTGACTTCTGGTTTCACACGGGACACCAACAGCAGCCTACTGGGTGAAAGTCCGCTGATTTTTGACCCTCCCATCCACCCCGACCTCCTCCCTACGCGGCGTTCGACGCTCTTCATATTTCCTCGTTCACAATTACGTGGATTACATATGAATAGATTCTGTAGGATATACACGATTTACAGTGGATTGCTTTTCATAGGTATAGCTACGAATGATGTATGAGAACAGCCTGAAGTAACCAATTAGAGAACCAATTAAGAACAACAAGAAAATATAACATGCAAACAAACCATAACTGCTGAGAAAACCATCTACATAATAATAAAGGACGAGTTACATCGGGCTGATTCACACACACAGAAAAGGAAGAAGGAAGACGATCAGCTGAAAAGGAGTCGGGCATATACTCAAAATAACACCAACAGAAGAGGAAGAAGTTATTTGAGGTTTGCCCTTTTGATACATGTGAAATGTGCTTTATTTTAGGAGCTTTTAACACACTGATATGAAACTGTGATAAACATCTGAGCGTGTTTTAAACTAAACAAAATAACAGACATGGAAAATGTTCACATTTATTATGCCCCTTCAGGATAATGTGTGATCATATGTGTGAAATAGTTTGTATAAACCTCTGATGTACAATAGTTTATTTTATAAGTCATAAGTTCAAACATAAAGAAGCAGAAGGCCTCATTTGTTGATGTCAGTGTGAGGAAACATGAAGCTTTGCTGACATCTTGTGGACAGCTAAAATTCATTGTTTTTTATGTTGAAAATAGAATTAGAAAGTGTTTATTGTCATTGTACAGAATACAACAAAATTAGGAGCACTGTTCCTGATCAGTGCAGATAAAGAACAGAATAAAAACAGGAAAAACACCAAAACAAACTTCAGCAAACAAACACCCACACACCCATCAGCTTGGTTCCTCTTCTTTACTTTACTGTAGTGGTTTCAGCAACATCTTGTGGTTGCGGTGGTTGAGAGGGTGTAGTTCATACAACCCAAAATGCTTTTCTTTAGTATTCCAGTTAATAGCTTACGGGTAGAGAGGAAGCGACTAAAAGAGGAGACATCTGAATTCAAGGAAACTTTGACCTGTAAAGGACAGATTATGTGCAGCTATGAACCAGCTCATCACAGTGAAGGTTTGAATCAGTTGTTATTCACCATACTTAATACACACTTTAATAAATGAAGACAACCCTTACGAAAAAGTAGTATACTTCAAGTTTACTTTATGAAGTAAACTTAAGTTTCCCTGAAGTATACTTTATGTAGTAAGTATACTAATATCAGTGTAGAAGTATACTAATTCCATACTTCTTGGGACTAAATTGGCCCACTTTTTAGTTTATAAAAGAACAGTAAACTTTTAGTACACAACTAGTTTACATCTAAGTTGTATTTTGTACTGCAACTATACTATGAACTATACTACAAGTGAATTTATAGGTATATTGTTAGTTTAATAGTTATATACTTGTAGCCCATTTTTTAGTTTATGAAAGTACACTTTAAAGTACTCTCAGTTTAATAGTTTTTATACTGCAAGTATACTTGTATATACTTGTAGCCTAATTTTTACTTTATGAAAGTACACTTTGTATACATTAACTTATAGTACTTAGCCAATGATTTATGTATTGCATTAAGAAACTTGCTCCTTTTGCTATTTGATTTGATGTTTTGTGATGATAAAAAAAAAAAAAAAATGTTTTTCACACATGCCTCTGCAGTGAACAGAGAATCCAAAATGTAGAAAATTCTTGATGAATTGAAGTAAATTCATATCAAAACATTTGTTTACAAACTCTCACACACTTTAATAGGCTACTCTATCAAAAAGTAACCACTACTACACGCCAATACTTGCCTATAAGACAAGTATTGGCTCTAGGCCAATCTTTATTCACTTAGATATTATCCAGATAAGCTGAGTCATGATGAATGTCTCTTTGTGCACACATTTCAGCTCACCCAGATCTCACTGAATACCTGCTGCCAAGTGTGAGATGGGGAAGTACCTCATGTTAGGCGTGGCGCTGGATGTATCCAGGAGTATACTGCATGACTGGCAGTGATAGAGCTTCAAAGGTCAAACACACACATTTCACATCAGCCTATTCTTGTCTCTAAAATGACATGTTCTGTGAATCACTCTCATGAAAACATTCACTTTTTGTCTCATTTCTTTTCACACTGTCACATTTTCCACGTGAAATAAATGTATTATTTTTGCATCTGAAGAGCCTCTTCCTCTTTATGATGTCAGTATGCAGATAATGTTTCTATGGAATGGGACTGTTGGTTTTGGCTTCAAGCCTAGATTCAAGAGCACAAACCCTTTCACAAGATACAACCAATGTCGACCTGCAACCAACTTACAGCCCGTGACCAAAATAGGGAACGTGTGGCTTTTTTTTTCTTGAGGAATTATTTAAACAACAGAATAATCAACATGATTTGTGTACAAAGCCTCGAATTTCCCTTTGTAAAACTGTATATTTTGTGCGTGTTTGTGCAAAGATTGCAGTTTGGGTTTAAATTACGGGAAGTGGCGTACCTTCAGTACGGAGGTTATGTGACAAATACATCAACTTTGACTCGTGGTTTCACACGGGACACGAACGCCGGCCTCCTGGGAGAAAGTCCTGTGCTTTTGACCCACCCATCCACCACGAAAATAATGTGAAATTCGTGTCTATGTACACGAATCAATACATAAAATGTTGTGACTATTTCACGAACTGCTGTGCGACTGAGCTGAAATAGAATCACTGAATCAACTAGTTGTCTCAGCTCTAACTGAGTTTTAACTCTGTGGTCTTTCTGTGGATAAGAGCGACTATAGGAGACATCACAGAGCAAACCCCTTTTAGTTACATCTGCTCCTTGAACTTCATGTTTCATGGTTACCTGTCTGCCTCGGAGCTGCACTCTCTCCGTGTTGTGCACGATTGTCTGCAGGTGTGCCGGAGACGGGGAGGAGCCCTCAGCTGCACTGCATCACCATAATCAAGATCTCCTCAAAAACCCTGCCAGTTCATTGTTTCTGTTCTGTGTTCTCTGGTGTTTTGCTTGCTAGTAACCATGTTTTTTCATCTGCTCCTAGTAGAACTAATCCTCCTCATTTGGGTTCAGTAGTTTATCGCCCCCCACCTTTATTCTTTTCTTTCCATTTCATACATATTTGGGAGCTTAGTGTTTAGATTAGAATGAATATTCTACACATTAGATATGAATATGTAACTGTTTTAATCAAAATCAATAAATAAGATAAGGGCTTGACTTCTCAGAGAGTAAAAGCTGTAACTAAGGCTGCCAACAAGACTTTACACACAGAGATGCGCACATCTCTGTGTGTAAAGTGTAGTTGGCAGTCATAACTCTGATTCATCACCTCATGAAGTTCCCAGAAGTCTGAACCCTTTCAGTAAATCACAAGACATCTGTGTTTTGTTGACCACAGCTGCCCAACACCCAGTAGGTTTCATTTAGATCAACTGAGGGATGCACAAGACTTTTAATACTGAACTTTACTCCTGTATTGAACTCTTCAGTTAGGAGAGCTTTAGAGCACCGGCTCTCATGACAGCTTATTTAGTCCTCTCTCTGAGTCACTTCCAACACAACTGGTCTTAAATTTACATCAGTAGTATTCAAAGTGGCGGAACTTGTTTTGTAGCTACAGAGAATCTGTTTTCCGTTAGAGAGAGATGAGAAGTGTGACCCTTGATATGGTCGGTAAAGCTCCTGTTCAGAAAGAAGAAGTTTATTTTCTCTGATTAGTCCTTAAAGTTCCAGAGACAGATGGGATTCCCCAACACTAAGGACCGACTGGCTATGTAGAGAACAAGCCAGTTCTCTATCCAAACAAAAGATCATAGTAATTGTTCAAATACCTCAAAAACCTGTGGCTCAGCACATTCCAGCTTCTACAGGAACTGTCTTCCAAATATGGTCGTATGTAGAGCATGTTTCCTAGAGATGATGATGAAACATCCTGTAACCCATTGTAGACCAGTTTGATCCTGTGAGTCTTTTCAATGACCTGAAGTAACCTCAAGTTCAGTTTACTCACACACACACATTCCTCTGTGCTTTACTTAGAGTGAAGCTGGTGGAAGGTGATTCTCAGAGTTTTTAGTGAAATTAGCCAGTTGTTATTGTTCTATTTCACACTGAGGGGGAATACGACATGAAGAGACACAGTTCATGAGCAGCTCAAAAAGAGATGTGCCGATCTCTGGATGCATTCAGGCATTAAAGCATAGAAAAGTTACAGGATAAGGAGCAGAATAGAGATGTTTATTATTTAAGTTAGATAGACATTATATCAGCATTGTAGACGACCTCTCAGCCTTGGTAACGTGTCCCACATTGTCCCACACAAACATACTCTTTGTCCCACATTTGGTTTGTTGGGATCTGGTCACCCTAGTTTTACTTTACATTAGACATTCATATGGGTTTGCATAAAAATCTAGATGACCTTAAAGTCATGTGACTCTGTTAACATGCAGCTGTCTTGTTGGGCTGTGTCATGCCAGTAAATCATGAATCACATTGCATTCTGAAGAAGAAATTCAACATAAATCCCCTTCTGAGTCAGGTGTTGTCTTTAGTAAAGTGAGAACAAATCTAGCAACAGGAAACAACCGTGCAGAGAGTATGATTGACCCCTTACAAGAAAGACGTTTATTCAAGTGTGCTATTAGTATACTTCTTTTAAACTTAAAATAAAAGAGTATACTTTTCATGTACTTATCAGAGATATACTTAACAAAATTATTCTTAAATATCCTCAGCTTAAACTGACAAGTATACAGAAAAGTCCAAGTGTACTTGGCTTATACGGAAAAGTATGCAGAAAAGTATAAGTACATTTGGCTAAGTACTATAAGTTCACTTAAAGAAAAGTATACTTGCAGTAAAATCTATTAAACTAGTAGTTAACTGATTAAATATATCTATAAGTAAACTTATAGATATACTGTTGGTTCACTAGTTATATACTTATAGCCCATATGCAGTTATCTCCAGTTCCTGTTTATTATCTACTGGAGAGCACTGTTGTGTTTATGTTGTTTGGCTGGAAAACAACATGAGAAGGAGAGTCGCTTATATCACTCCAGCATTGTTTTAGTGTGAGCAATGTTACGAAGGGAATGCTGAAGGCAGCTTTTCTGCTTACTTCCTGTTCTGGCTCTGGTTCTGACTCATTGATTGAATCTATGTGTGTGTTTTCAAACCATTCGTGCTATTTTTTCATACAGACTCTGATCATTACACACAGAGGCTGTCACATGACATTCTTCTTTAACTTCCAGTCAGGACAACTTTATCAGAAATTGAGCAATGTGTTTATAGTAAATCACATCGTTTAGGTTCCCGGCTGCTGTTTGCTGCAATTTTTGCAATTTTGTTTTTTTACCTTCAGTCAGTAAAAAGAAAAGTGTATGAACATTTAAAGGATTTTGTCTCCAGAAAAGCTCTCCAGTCTTTATCAACACGGTGTTCACCAAATCAAATCAAATCAAATCAATTTTATTTGTATAGCCCAAAATCACAAATCACAAATTTGCCTCGGGGGGTTTTACAATCTGTACAGGATACAACACCCTCTGTCCTTGACAATGCAACCCTCACATTGGCTAAGGAAAAACTTAACCACAAAAAAACCCTTTTAACAGGGAGAAAAAATGGAAGAAACCTCAGGAAGAGCGGCAGAGGAGGGATCCCCCTTCCAGGATGGACAGACGTGCAATAGATGTCGTGTGTACAGAGTAACAACATAATGAAAACACAACATAGACAATTCATGACAAAAATGAATACATGTAATGTGAATATATGTGAGAAGGTGGATCCAGGAGGATGTCAAGCAGCTTCCAGGCGACGCCAAACAGATAGAGCCAGAGCAACACAACCTCCTCTCGACGTCAAAACCGGTAGAGCCAGAGCAGCACGACATCCTCTCCATGCCAATCAGATAGAGCCTTAGCTACGTAACCTCCTCTCAACGCCATAAAGGTAGAACCTGAGCAACACGACCTCCTCTCCATGCCAGATCGATAGAGCCAGAGCAACACGACCTCCTCTCCACATCACGATAGATAGAGCCCGAGCAACACGACCTCCTCTCTACCATGCACCACCAGAGAGTCAGAGCAACGTCACAGAGCGACTGATGGTCCATCACGGAGAAGCCTGATTCAAAGGAGAGAGAGGGGAGAGAGAGAGAGAGAGAGAGAGAGCGAGGCACACAGCAGTGCTTGTGGGACATCAACAACAGAGGGTTAATGAGAGGCAGCGGCTTAAAAATTAATAATGTTCTCGTCGGCAGGACTGCTAAGCTGAACTTATAAATTAAGACTGATACCGACCCATCAGCTAACTAATTGAAAGTTAGGCCAAAAAGATGGGTTTTGAGTTTGGATTTAAAGACCTCCACAGAGTCAGACTGTCTGATGTCTATAGGGAGGTTATTCCAGAGGAAAGGGGCTCGGTAGGAAAAGGCCCTTTCGCTTGCTGACTTCTTTTTCACTCTGGGGACAGACAGGAGTCCTGTATTCTGAGAGCGGAGAGTCCTGGTTGGAGTATAAGATTTAAGTAGATCAGACAAGTAGGAAGGGGAGTACCCATTTACAATTTTATAGGTCATCAAAAGCACTTTAAAATCTGATCTAACATGGATCGGGAGCCAGTGTAATGAAGCTAAAACTGGTGTAATATGGTCAAATTTTCTAGTTTTAGTTTTAGTGTCACACACACCTTCCACTGTGATTTACTTAGAGTGAAGCTGGTGGAAGGTGATTCTCAGAGTTTTTAGTGAAATCTGCCAGTTGTTATTGTTCTATTTCACACTGAGGGGGAATACGACATGAAGAGACAGAGTTCATGTGAGTCTCATAAAGAGATGTGCCGATCTCTGGATGCATTCAGGTATTAAAGCAGAGAGATGTTACAGGATAAGGATCAGAATAGAGATGTTTATTATTTAAGCTAGATAGACATTATATCAGCATTGTAGACGACCTCTCAGCCTTGGTAACGTGTCCCACATTGTCCTACACAAACATACTCTTTGTCCCACATTAGGTTTGTTGGGATCTGGTCACCCTAGTTTTACTTTACATTAGACATTCATATGGGTTTGCATAAAAATCTAGCTGACCTTAAAGTCATGTGACTCTGTTAACATGCAGCTGTCTTGTCGGGTTGTGTCATGCCAGAACATCATGAATCACGTTGCATTCTGAAGAAGAAATTCAACATAAATCTTCTTCTGAGTCAGGTGTTGTCTTTAGTAAAGTGAGAACAAATCTAGCAACAGGAAACAACCGTGTAGAGAGTATGATTGACCCCTTACAAGAAAGACGTTTATTCAAGTGTGCTATTAGTATACTTCTTTTAAACTTAAAATAAAAGAGTATACTTTTCATGTACTTATCAGAGATATACTTAACAAAATTATTCTTAAATATCCTCAGCTTAAACTGACAAGTATACAGAAAAGTCCAAGTGTACTTGGCTTATACGGAAAAGTATGCAGAAAAGTATAAGTACATTTGGCTAAGTACTATAAGTTCACTTAAAGAAAAGTATACTTGCAGTAAAATCTATTAAACTAGTAGTTAACTGATTAAATATATCTATAAGTAAACTTATAGATATACTGTTGGTTCACTAGTTATATACTTATAGCCCATATGCAGTTATCTCCAGTTCCTGTTTATTATCTACTGGAGAGCACTGTTGTGTTTATGTTGTTTGGCTGGAAAACAACATGAGAAGGAGAGTCGCTTACATCACTCCAGCATTGTTTTAGTGTGAGCAATGTTACGAAGGGAATGCTGAAGGCAGCTTTTCTGCTTACTTCCTGTTCTGGCTCTGGTTCTGACTCATTGACTGAATCTATGTGTGTGTTTTCAAACCATTCGTGCTATTTTTTCATACAGACTCTGATCATTACACACAGAGGCTGTCACATGACATTCTTCTTTAACTTCCAGTCAGGACAACTTTATCAGAAATTGAGCAATGTGTTTATAGTAAATCACACCGTTTAGGTTCCCGGCTGCTGTTTGCTGCAATTTTTGCAATTTTGTTTTTTTACCTTCAGTCAGTAAAAAGAAAAGTGTATGAACATTTAAAGTATTTTGTCTCCAGAAAAGCTCTCCACTCTTTATCAACACGGTGTTCACCAAATCAAATCAAATCAAATCAAATCAATTTTATTTGTATTGCCCAAAATCACAAATCACAAATTTGCCTCGGGGGGCTTTACAATCTGTACAGGATACAACACCCTCTGTCCTTGACAATGCAACCCTCACATCGGCTAAGGAAAAACTTAACCACAAAAAAAACCTTTTAACAGGGAGGAAAACATGTTATAAACCTCAGTTAGAGCGGCAGAGGAGGGATCCCCCTTCCAGGATGGACAGACGTGGAATAAATGTCGCATGTACAGAGTAACAACATAATGAAAACACAACATAGACAAATTCATGACAAAAATGAATACATATAATGTGAATATATGTGAGAAGGTGGATCCAGGAGGATGTCAAGCAGCTTCCAGGCGACGCCAAACAGATAGAGCCAGAGCAACACGACCTCCTCTCGACGTCAAAACCGGTAGAGCCAGAGCAGCACGACTTCCACTCCACGCCAATCAGATAGAGCCTTAGCAACATAACCTCCTCTCCACTCCAATCAGATAGAGCCAGAGCAGCACGACCTCCTCTCCACGTCAAAACCGGTAGAGCCAGAGCAGCACGACTTCCTCTCCACGCCAATCAGATAGAGCCTTAGCTACGTAACCTCCTCTCAACGCCATACAGGTAGAACCTGAGCAACACAACCTCCTCTCCACGCCAGATCGATAGAGCCAGAGCAACACGACCTCCTCTCCACTTCACGATAGATAGAGCCCGAGCAACACGACCTCCTCTCTACCATGCACCATCAGAGAGTCAGAGCAACGTCACAGAGCGACTGATGGTCCATCACGGAGAAGCCTAATTCAAAGGAGAGAGAGGGGAGAGAGAGGGGAGAGAGAGAGCGAGGCACACAGCAGTGCTTGTGGGACATCAACAACAGAGGGTTATAGAGAGGCAGCAGCTTACAATTAATAATGTTCTCGTCGGCAGGACTGCTAAGCTGAACTTATAAATTGAGACTGAGACCGACCCACCAGCTAACTAATTGAAAGTTAGGGCAAAAAGATGGGTTTTGAGTTTGGATTTAAAGACCTCCACAGAGTCAGACTGTCTGATGTCTATAGGGAGGTTATTCCAGAGGAAAGGGGCTCGGTAGGAAAAGGCCCTTTCGCTTGCTGACTTCTTTTTCACTCTGGGGACAGACAGGAGTCCTGTATTCTGAGAGCGGAGAGTCCTGGTTGGAGTATAAGATTTAAGTAGATCAGACAAGTAGGAAGGGGAGTACCCATTTACAATTTTATAGGTCATCAAAAGCACTTTAAAATCTGATCTAACATGGATCGGGAGCCAGTGTAATGAAGCTAAAAATCTACTAGAGAGCACTGTTGTGTTTATGTTGTTTGGCTGGGAAACTACATGAGAAGGAGAGTCGCTTACATCACTCCAGCATTGTTTTAGTGTGAGCAATGTTACGAAGGGAATGCTGAAGGCAGCTTTCCTGCTTACTTCCTGTTCTGGTTCTGGTTCTGACTCATTGACTGAATCCATGTGTGTGTTTTCAATACATTCGTGCTATTTTTACATACAGACTCTGATCATTACACACAGACGCTGTCACATGACATTCTTCTTTAACTTCCAGTCAGGACAACTTTATCAGAAATTGAGCAATGTGTTTATAGTAAATCACACCGTTTAGGTTCCCGGCTGCTGTTTGCTGCAATTTTTGCAATTTTGTTTTTTTACCTTCAGTCAGTAAAAAGAAAAGTGTATGAACATTTAAAGTATTTTGTCTCCAGAAAAGCTCTCCACTCTTTATCAACACGGTGTTCACCAAATCAAATCAAATCAAATCAATTTTATTTGTATAGCCCAAAATCACAAATCACAAATTTGCCTCGGGGGGCTTTACAATCTGTACAGGATACAACACCCTCTGTCCTTGACAATGCAACCCTCACATCGGCTAAGGAAAAACTTAACCACAAAAAAACCCTTTTAACAGGGAGGAAAAATGGAAGAAACCTCAGGAAGAGCGGCAGAGGAGGGATCCCCCTTCCAGGATGGACAGACGTGCAATAGATGTCGTGTGTACAGAGTAACAACATAATGAAAACACAACATAGACAAATTCATGACAAAAATGAATACATATAATGTGAATATATGTGAGAAGGTGGATCCAGGAGGATGTCAAGCAGCTTCTAGGCGACGCCAAACAGATAGAGCCTTAGCAACATAACCTCCTCTCCACTCCAATCAGATAGAGCCAGAGCAGCACGACCTCCTCTCCACGTCAAAACCGGTAGAGCCAGAGCAGCACGACTTCCTCTCCACGCCAATCAGATAGAGCCTTAGCTACGTAACCTCCTCTCAACGCCATACAGGTAGAACCTGAGCAACACAACCTCCTCTCCACGCCAGATCGATAGAGCCAGAGCAACACGACCTCCTCTCCACTTCACGATAGATAGAGCCCGAGCAACACGACCTCCTCTCTACCATGCACCATCAGAGAGTCAGAGCAACGTCACAGAGCGACTGATGGTCCATCACGGAGAAGCCTAATTCAAAGGAGAGAGAGGGGAGAGAGAGGGGAGAGAGAGAGCGAGGCACACAGCAGTGCTTGTGGGACATCAACAACAGAGGGTTATAGAGAGGCAGCAGCTTACAATTAATAATGTTCTCGTCGGCAGGACTGCTAAGCTGAACTTATAAATTGAGACTGAGACCGACCCACCAGCTAACTAATTGAAAGTTAGGGCAAAAAGATGGGTTTTGAGATGGATTTAAAGACCTCCACAGAGTCAGACTGTCTGATGTCTATAGGGAGGTTATTCCAGAGGAAAGGGGCTCGGTAAGAAAAGGCCCTTTCGCTTGCTGACTTCTTTTTCACTCTGGGGACAGACAGGAGCTCTGTATTCTGAGAGCGGAGAGTCCTGGTTGGAGTATAAGATTTAAGTAGATCAGACAAGTAGGAAGGGGAGTACCCATTTACAATTTTATAGGTCATCAAAAGCACTTTAAAATCTGATCTAACATGGATCGGGAGCCAGTGTAATGAAGCTAAAAATCTACTAGAGAGCACTGTTGTGTTTATGTTGTTTGGCTGGGAAACTACATGAGAAGGAGAGTCGCTTACATCACTCCAGCATTGTTTTAGTGTGAGCAATGTTACGAAGGGAATGCTGAAGGCAGCTTTCCTGCTTACTTCCTGTTCTGGTTCTGGTTCTGACTCATTGACTGAATCCATGTGTGTGTTTTCAATACATTCGTGCTATTTTTACATACAGACTCTGATCATTACACACAGACGCTGTCACATGACATTCTTCTTTAACTTCCAGTCAGGACAACTTTATCAGAAATTGAGCAATGTGTTTATAGTAAATCACACCGTTTAGGTTCCCGGCTGCTGTTTGCTGCAATTTTTGCAATTTTGTTTTTTTACCTTCAGTCAGTAAAAAGAAAAGTGTATGAACATTTAAAGTATTTTGTCTCCAGAAAAGCTCTCCACTCTTTATCAACACGGTGTTCACCAAATCAAATCAAATCAAATCAATTTTATTTGTATAGCCCAAAATCACAAATCACAAATTTGCCTCGGGGGGCTTTACAATCTGTACAGGATACAACACCCTCTGTCCTTGACAATGCAACCCTCACATCGGCTAAGGAAAAACTTAACCACAAAAAAACCCTTTTAACAGGGAGGAAAAATGGAAGAAACCTCAGGAAGAGCGGCAGAGGAGGGATCCCCCTTCCAGGATGGACAGACGTGCAATAGATGTCGTGTGTACAGAGTAACAACATAATGAAAACACAACATAGACAAATTCATGACAAAAATGAATACATATAATGTGAATATATGTGAGAAGGTGGATCCAGGAGGATGTCAAGCAGCTTCTAGGCGACGCCAAACAGATAGAGCCAGAGCAACACGACCTCCTCTTGACGTCAAAACCGGTAGAGCCAGAGCAGCACGACCTCCTCTTGACGTCAAAACCGGTAGAGCCGGAGCAGCACGACCTCCTCTCCACGCCAATCAGATAGAGCCTTAGCTGCGTAACCTCCTCTCCACGCAATACAGGTAGAACCTGAGCAACACAACCTCCTCTCCATGCCAGATCGATAGAGCCAGAACAACACGACCTCCTCTCCACATCACGATAGATAGAGCCCGAGCAACACGACCTCCTCTCTACCATGAACCACCAGAGAGTCAGAGCAACGTCGCAGAGCGACTGATGGTCCATCACGGAGAAGCCTGATTCAAAGGAGAGAGAGGGGAGAGAGAGAGAGAGAGAGAGAGAGAGAGAGAGAGCGAGGCACACAGCAGTGCTTGTGGGACATAAACAACAGAGGGTTATAGAGAGGCAGCGGCTTAAAATGAATAATGTTCTCGTCGGCAGGACTGCTAGGCTGAAATAATAAATTGAGACTGAGACCGACCCACCAGCTAACTAATTGAAAGTTAGGGCAAAAAGATGGGTTTTGAGTTTGGATTTAAAGACCTCCACAGAGTCTGACTGTCTGATGTCTATAGGGAGGTTATTCCAGAGGAAAGGGGCTCGGTAAGAAAAGGCCCTTTCGCCTGCTGATTTCTTTTTCACTCTGGGGACAGACAGGAGTCCTGTATTCTGAGAGCGGAGAGTCCTGGTTGGAGTATAAGATTTAAGTAGATCAGACAAGTAGGAAGGGGAGTACGCATTTACAATTTTATAGGTCATCAAAAGCACTTTAAAATCTGATCTAACATGGATCGGGAGCCAGTGTAATGAAGCTAAAACTGGTGTAATATGGTCAAATTTTCTAGTTTTAATTTTAGTGTTCTGAACCATTTGAAGGCTTCTGGTACTAGAACGAGGCAGACCTGAGAGCAAAACATTACAGTAATCCAGTCTGGAAGATACAAAGGCGTGGATTAGAATCTCTGCATCGGCCATGGATGAAGAAGACCTGATTTTAGCGATGTTGCGTTGGTGAAAGAAAGCGATCTTTGTGATGTCTTTAATGTGCTGATCAAAAGAGAGAGTTGAATCAAACATGACGCCAAGGTTCTTAACTGTTGAACTATGGGATATCACACAGTTATCTAGGTCACCACTTTTACATGTTGAGATAAGATGAGAAGCTTTAATCTCTTCCACTCCCTTCTCACCCTCAAGAAGTGGACACTGGTGTCAGGTTACAGAGGGCCTTCCCTTCCCTTTATAACAGCTGATAATGAACATTTAGAAATGCATTCTTATTTTACTAAACTTTCTATGTACACGTGCCAGAATGTCTCCACGTGCCGTCTTGTGAACACATGTAGTGCTTTGTCCCAAGTTTATTAGGTACAGAGAGCTGAGAGCAAAATCCCCCTGGATGACTCACTCACTTCCTCCTCACAGACTTCTCACCCCACAGCAGTAAACACCCCGACCCGTTTTCACTGGCAGAGAGAAATCATCTGATAATAAGACACTCCTCTGCTGCTGTACAGGAACATTAGATAAAAACAACTCTCGTTTGTATATAGTAGGAGTTTATTTTTTCTTTGACAGCAAAAGTAAATCACAATGAAAGAGCTGTTAAAGTGAATATGACATGATTATAAAATACATAATTTCATAAGGCAGACGGCAGAGTTAACAGATGTACATACAATGACTGGACATAATCCCCTATGTATATATTAATTTATGTATTTATTTATATTAAGTTAAAGGTGCTAAATACGAGATTGGGAGCATTTCTATTGCCTCTCAACGGCTCTCAATGTAACGGAGCTAACAGTGCAAAAAACGGCAAAAGTGCTAACAGTGGAAAGCTTTGTTTATATTCACGCGAGACGCCGTGGCGTGGGCCTCCGTAGATGGCACGTGCACTACAAGCATGCACAGTGGCGTTTATGCTCAGCGCGTAGTTCGTTGCTCCGAAACGCCAGGAGACGTACAAACAAAATATTCTGTGGATAAATCAAGAACTCAACGAGTGATGCAGAGCGGCGGCCGTGAGCTAGCCAGTTCAGGCACGCTCACATGCACTAAAAGCACACGTGGCCGGCCCGGCGATGTCAACAAAGCACGGAGAAGATCTGATTACAACACACACAGAGGGAGAGAGACTTCATTCTCTGCTCAGGTAGACATTACTCCTCTATATTTTTACATAGACAATAGTTGTTGATGATATATTAATGCTCTGGATATCATATTTAGCACCTTTAAATATATATGAGTTAGATATTAAGTATCATTATTAAATGATTTAAGATTTTCTAACTATATTGAGTATAATACCCAAAAGTATAAATATATACATATATAATAATATAATTTATTACACAGCTTTGTTGAATACTCGATTCTGATTGGTCAATTACGGCGTTCTACGGTCTGTTATTTCTTTATAGCAGACCGTTGGTATGTATAACAGACCGTTGCTATGTATAACAGACCGTTTCTACGTATAACAGACCGTTTCTACGTATAACAGACCGTTGCTATATATAACAGACCGTTGCTATGTATAGCAGACCGTTGCTATGTATAGCAGACCGTTGCTATATATAACAGACCGTTGGTACGTATAACAGACCGTTGCTACGTATAACAGACCGTTGCTATGGGCTCAGCTCTGATGTCGGACTCTGGAGGACCGTTTTTGCGTCAAATTATTGAATTCTTAATTCAGTAGCCGTGTAATAAGCGGGATAATGTACAGCTAGCGGGTCATTGTTGCGTCGGGGTGCCGCTTCGCCCTGTCAGGGTTTATTTCACAACAATCACTCGCTGTACATTATCCAATACATAATACATTATTAGATGTTATCCACACTTGGCAGGATAACATTATTTAAAGAGATATGTTTTTCTCTACACAGTGGAGCTTTAAAAAAAACAAAGGAATGACTGAGGTTTGTCAAGGCTTTAGGTCGAGGTTATAAAGGGGTTGCTGTAATGCTACAGGAAACTGAAAGCGCACTCTCTGGTGCTCCATTACAGTTCTAACAGCTTCCACAGCTTATAAGGTTCACGTTAACACTGATATGGGGGTCCTGCGAGGACGTGGAGCCTGTATCACGGAGCGAGATTAGTGGGTCAGCTAGACTTTCCAGACTTTTCCTTGTGTCCACAGAAGGCTCAGAGTAACACAAGGCAACTGTGTGATGATAACTGGAGATAAAGAGTATAGCAACTGAATCTGTACTCTGTGAATTAGCTCAGTAAATTATAAATACGGTCAAATACGGGTAAATTAATGGGCGTTGGTCTTCAAAGAGCACTCACTGGTGCCGCAGAGAGCCCGTCAGCTTCCACAGCCTCGAGAACTATTCATCTGTGCACCAATTAATGACTGATGGCTGTGCAATAATTTGCATGGCTGACACTGTTAGAACACTGTTTGTGCTTTGTTTGAAATAAAAACCTTTCTACTGGACTGAGAAGCTGCTTTGTCGAATGTAACGGAAAGCAGAGATGGACTAGTGCGGGATGAGAGTCCCAGATGAGAGATTTGTAATTTGGACCGAAAGAGTCCTGGCCGAGACGATAACAGCATAAAAGTTTCACACATAAAAGAACAGATAAACAAACGTAAAAACATGAGACATGGGTACATTTCTTCAAACCTTTCTCACTAAACATAAGACTAATGAAATATTTGAATGAGAATGAGTGAGAAAGGCAAAGTCCCATGGCCAGTCAAACTGTTTTTGGTTTTAGCTTAAATAAGGAAAAAGAAAAATGAAGCTTATACTTGGTCCGCTGATTACACCATATATAAAATCACATGATGATGGCCCTAAGTGGTGTGTGTGTTGCAGGAACCTCATTAAAAACTAATTAGCTATGATAGTTATTTTATACCTAAACCACCTAAAACCCCAATCCTTCATTACAGTAACATAAATGTAACATGAATACAGTGCATGGGACAAATCAGATATGATAATGCCTAGTAATTAAAGCACATTGATACTAAAACAAATGTATTGCAACACTATAAAGAGCTTATGATTTCCTGCATAAATATTAAATAATTCAGCAGTGGATGAGCTACAGAATATTTGTTGAGGAAATACTCTAAATGTCTACTAATCTAGTCTAATAATAATGACAGATGTAACAGGTCAAATAGAAAGGTGAATTTGATCGAATCATAACACCCTTTGTAGAAAAGAAATCCATCTTTCTACCCACTCTGTCTCTCCACATCAGTCATGATGTCCTGCATCTTCACAGAAGTGTAGAGGGTTGGGATCTTCCTACAGCCGCTTAACCAAAACAACAACAGAGTATTAGAAAACATGCCAGATGAGGACAGTGAGTATAACATAGCACGTTAGTTTGCTATTTTCACAGTGAAATGCGAATTGTGCCTGGAGGAAAAACGTCTGTCAGCTGCGAAGAACTTCAGATGTGAAGAAGCACCTGAATCAGACGGCTCCACAACACTGGAGGGTGGCAACGTGCATCTATGCCGATGTTGTTGAATACCGTTTACCGTTGATACGTGTTTCCCCCTCAACATAACACCGGTGCTACAGCTCCAAAAGAGCAACGGCTTCCGGCTGATTGAAATTAACGAGCTGGTACATCAGCTATAGAGTCTCATTCTTTACTTAAGATTATTAATAATATCCCTATGACGCGTAACATGGAGGGAGCATTTGCTAGCTACCTCGATATAATAAAGAGCTGTAAAGGAGATATTGCGTCTGTCGTTCCTGCCTGCAGAGTTACAGGTGCCGTAGACGAGTTTATACAATGATGGTAGAGTCAACCAACATGTGCAAGGGGTCGCAAAGAGGTTTTCGTTTTTGGTAACGCAAAACAAGTTACTTTTCTCAGTAGGTAAGGCTGTGACGTAACAAGTTACTTTTTAATGGCAGTGACGTTGTTATGTATGGGGCCGTTCACGTGTTGCGTCTACAAACGCGTGGAAACGCCAGCCGTGCTGCTTTCATCCTTTCATCCAAGGTGTTTTGGAGGTTGTGCATCCTGACGCGCCTGCCGTTACTAAGCAACCAAAACCTGCATGCTGCGATGATGATGGTGAAGTTACGGTCATTTAGCAGTGAAAGTCTCACTTACTAAAGTAAACAAAGATAAAACAAAGATAAATGGATATGACCACCATAAATCCCTCACAGTAACTTTACTGCTTGATTTCTCTGTCAGTTTGTCTGACCTTTTAACCAGATTTTGTGACATCCTCAATCAGAAATGGTGACGCAGTAAAACAATCCAAAGGACAGATCATAAAGCTCTGGGCAGTCCTATAAGTCCTATAATAATTAACTACTCCATGTATTTACCATAAACTGATATTTACAGAAGAAAATAAAAGATATCTGCCAGCTGCCATTGGTTGTTCCTCATCACATGACATGTGGTGCCGCTGCAGCGTTCCAAAAGTTGAACTAATTTATCTCGGGGCGCAGCCATCGCGCCCTCAAAATTAGGCTTTAGGGAACGCTTGTGCACCGCCACGACATCACTCTTGTGTTTGAGTGCGCCTGTCGCGTGTCTACATTGACAACAATAGATTTGAGGGTGCAGAAATCACGTCATGTGACATGTAAGAAGTTTCTTTTAAAAGTAACGCTACCCATCACTGGTCATGTTAAACAATGAGATGATTAAAAATACCTGCGAATTTGATCCCTGAACTTGTAGCACAGGAACCCCAGCAGCAGGACAGCAGCGATGGCAGCGGTGGCAGCAGTAGGAACAACCCATTTTTTGGGGGGAATCTTTGTCTGAATCTCTGTCAACAGATTATTTGACAGTTAATCCATCAACATGCAACATTTTAATTTACTTCAAAAGTCCAATAGTTCATTCCAATAGTGTGATTAGCATAAAAAGCATAGGCAATACATCTGGGAGGCAAGATGGGCAAGTCACTATATAAAGTATTATCTATTAGTGTCACATCTATGCATTCCTTTAAAGGCAGCACAAACAGTACTACCTAAGGCTAAACAAAGGCATTATTTTCTCTTCGAAAAAAAAAAAAGCCATTTAAACTATTAGGGAACTATGACTCAGATAAAAGTAAAAAAGTAGGTCAGTTGTAATGTACTGATGCACCTGCCTGCTGGGTCGAGCTAACATCGTGTTTGATTTGCATCCCTTAGCATGCTCGCTGGGTGCTGCATTAAATCACTGGTTAGGGGATTTTTTTTACCTTTTTATGCATTTTTTTGTACTGTTCACAAACTGCTAAGGGATGCTACTGAATCTAAATACATTGTGCTTAAATACAAGTAAAATGACTTTGTTACAGTAACGAGAATAAATGTCATTTCTTACTTCCACCCTGCTAGTATTTATGAATGAAAAGCGCTCTGAGACAAACATGTGATGTTGCAGTTGTCATTTAACCGCCGTCACACAGTGAACAGGAAGTACTGACACATGATATAACCTTACAGTAACAACGTCTCAGGATTTGACCACAAAAAAAAAAGAAGTGAGAGAATGAGACATCGTTTTCATTCTCACAGGGTGGTGCATTAAATTTTTTTTCTTTTTTTTTGCCTAAGCCGAGATACAATAATAACACTAATCTTAACCATAACCCATAATGACGCCATCTTTAATTTTATTGCATTGTTGTGAATTTTTTGTAGCAAAGTAAATACTGGAGATTACAAAAAATACTTCAAGTGTAACAGCGTCATTATGTACCTCTATATTTTGTTCTCTGGTTGTTATAGTTACACTAAATTGATCTGTTTATTTTGACTGGGAGAAGCTCCAAACTCCAGAATATGTGAAGTTCCGGTTACATAAGTACAAGTAAAATTACTGATTTTTAGAAAATACGACTTTGTTACAGTAATGAGAGTAAATGTCATTTCTTACTTCCACCCTGCTAGTATTTATGAATGGAGACAAACATCTGTGATGTTGCAATTGTCATTTAACCACCTCCGGTAATCGGTCACATAGTGAACAGGAAGACACATAATATAAACTATACAATAACAACGTCTCGACTGCCACAAAAAGAGAAGTGAGAGAATGAGACATCGATTTCATTCACACTTCATGCCTTTCCGCTCAAATATTATTTTAGGTCTGAATCTTATCTCTTTTTTTTCTGGATAACTGATATCTTCTAGAATATCTGATACAAATATAAACAACAATATCATTTATCGTAGTTCCTACCTCTATTCTGAAGCCCGGCGTTTCCACTGCAGTTGGCTGTAAAACTGCAGTTGGCTGTAAAAAGAAAATATTCTTACTTCACAACACTATAGAAATATGACATTTACTTCAAACTAAATGAAGGAGGAACAAAAGAAACTAGGGCTGTCAAAGTTAACGTGATAATAACGCAAATTCATTTTAACGCCACTAATTTCTTTAACACATTAACGCAACTTGTGATTTTTAAGTTTTAAAGCTGGAGTGAAAATACTGGCATCATCTGAAACTATAAAATCTAAGGAATCTGGTACCAACCATGTCATACTAGCTTGTCGTGATGGAGGTTAAATAACGCTCCAAAGTTACATGAAATCTTTGAGGGGGAAAAACTGTCACGTCCATTTTCAAAGGGGGTCCCTTGACCTCTGACCTCCAGATATGTGAATAAAAATGGGTTATATATGGTCATGTGGGCTGGGTCATGACCGAAAGAACTAGATCGCGGGTACAAGCGGCCGAAATGGGTTTTCTCAGGAGGGTGGCTGGCGTCTCCCTTAGAGATAGGGTGAGAAGCTCAGTCATCCGTGAGGGACTCGGAGTAGTAGACCCCGGATAAGTGGTTGAAGATGAGTGGGTGTGAGTGAAAAATGTCCGAAAAAAAAAGTCGGAAAAATGTCCAAAAAAAAGTCTGAAAAATATAAAAATGTCAGAAAAAAAAAAGTTTGAAAAATGTCAGAAAAAAAGTCAGAAAAATGTCAGAAAAAAAGTCTGAAAAACGTCAGAAAAAAAAGTCAGAAAAAAGTCAGAAAAAAAGTCTGAAAAATGTCAGAAAAAAAGTCTGAAAAAATATCAGAAAAAAAGTCTGAAAAATGTCCGAAAAAAAAAGTCTGAAAAATATAAAAATGTCAGAAAAAAAAAAGTTTGAAAAATGTCAGAAAAAAAGTCTGAAAAATGTCAGAAAAAAAGTCTGAAAAACGTCAGAAAAAAAAGTCAGAAAAAAGTCAGAAAAAAAGTCAGAAAAAATTCAGAAAAAAAAGTTTGAAAAATATCAGAAAAAAAAGTCTGAAAAAATGTCTGAAATGTCAGAAAAAAAAATGTCTGAAAAAAGTCAGAAAAAAAGTCTGAAAAATGTCCAAAAATATGTTGTATGTGTAAAAGGTTGAAGATGAGCGATGAGTGTTATCCGTGATTAAATGTTTTAGCTGATTGACAGCCCTAATAGAAACACATGAAGCAAAGACTGACAGGTGTTGATACTCACTGGTGCAGGTCGCCGTGTGTTTCATCCCCTAAGCAGAAATAATTGATTTTCATTATCTCTAAGTTTCAGTGCTTCCACTCAAACAGTCATCACAACACAAATGCACTGATGTGAAATGTCAACAGGTGATTCCCAAAGGAAAATTCAATGCTTAAATCTTCTCATCACTCATAACCAATATCATTCGGGCCGGAGCAGTTTAGTTCAGAGTATCTCTGCATTAAATATTTCATGTGTGCAGTACAGTTAATGTTTTTTTTTACAGTTTAATACCTCAGAGATGCAGTCACGATTGTAATGGATCCGCTTTGAGCAGTTGTAGGTCAGAAGAGTGCATCTGCTTTTCATCACCACCTGGTCATCAGTGCGTGGTCCCTGGTTAGCCAGCACCTTGTTCTAAAGTCGACATGTGGAAGACAATAAAATCACAACGGCTTTATAAACAATAGTTCAGATTGACAGTTCATATGACCTTCAGCCTCCAGCAGTTACAGATAATGGATGGATGGATGTTTAAAGTAGAAGTTTGGATGTGGGATTGTTTTTCCCCCCGTGGTGATGAGAACCTACCCTTGCTGTCCGATGTAAGACAAGTAAACAATTCTGCCTTAAGGTGCATGTAGGGTAGTGATTTACCCGGGGATTGTTTTAACACAGAGAACATATGTCATGTCAGAAAAAAAATACTGAATTGAAATGAGCAATCCTGTCTCGTCTAACTCACGGTGATGTTGAGCCACTGGTAGTTACAGCCGGTGGCCTCGAACTCCGGGACGCTGTACAGTGTCCGTCCTCCATCCTGAGTGACGGTGCATTCAATATCCTGAGCAGTGCAAAGCTTTAGAAAGACACCTGGGGGAAGAAAAAAAAAAAGACAAATGCATTACCAGAAGAATTATCTAGAATTATTGTATTAACACTGTGACCACACATATTGTGTTACACTGCTGCTCAGATCATGTAAGCATTATTAACCCCAGTATGTCCCCGACCGTGACGGAGAGTATTCAGTTACCTGTAACATCAGGTGTTTAATGAATTCCAAACATACAGGAAACAAAAATCCCACTAACTCACAATGAATGCTGAACCACACAACAATGTGTTTTTATTCTACGTGGTGGTGTTCATATAAACCACTTTGTGTCATCATTGGATTATTTTCCTTTGCTTCTTTTAACCAATGTCTAATAATGAAACAAATGCATTTTTTTAGTGTACTCACAGATAAACACGTAGACTTGTAAACAGAGTAGTTGATCATTCTGGCAACCCATGAAGTCCCCCCCCCCCACTGTCACCAAACATAGGCTCGTTGTTATCTGTGGTTGTTATCCTAAACCTATAGTTTAACAACATCATGCCATGGGAATAACAACATGGTGTTATGCCCCCCCCCCCCCCACTCTCTCTATCACACACACTCTCTCACACTCTCTCTCTCACACACTCTCTCTCACACTCTCTCTCTCACACACTCTCTCTCACACTCTCTCTCTCACACACTCTCTATCACACACTCTCTCTCACACACTCTCTCTCACACTCTCTCTCTTACACACTCTCTATCACACTCTCTCTATCACACACTCTCTCTCTCTCACACACTCTCTATCATACACACACACACACACACACCACAGACTGATGAAATACTTCCGGAGAATGTTGTGTCTATTTAATAAACCCACATTGTCCTCACTGTGTGGAATCCAGTGTGGAGGGACTCTGCAGTGTGTCTCAAAGAAACAACGTACCCAACAATAAAAACATCCTCTTTTCAACATGGCTTATTTATTGTTTGAATGAATA
Organism: Sebastolobus alascanus; assembly: GCA_916701645.2. Lineage (NCBI taxonomy): Eukaryota > Metazoa > Chordata > Actinopteri > Perciformes > Sebastidae > Sebastolobus > Sebastolobus alascanus. The sequence goes on along the minus strand of CAKAOJ020000201.1, from coordinate 327,143 downwards.
AATGAATATAAAGATGGCATACAGTGTGTTAAAGTCGACGATGTGTTATAACAAAAGAGATTTAATGTAAAAACGTGTGTTGGTTGTTTTGTCCTGTGATGCATCATCAGGCTGTGAACCACGCAGCCTGATGATGCAATAAACAAGACGCTCATGCAGGTCAGCTAAACTGACATAATGCAATGCAGACTACATGTTATATCAGTTATTCAATAAAAAGTCACGTTACTTACATGAAGAAACCCACAGGTAAAACATCACGTGCAGCAGCAGCAGCATCCTCTCTTCACGCGCACCGTCCGCACCTTAAACCAACCGCTTCTCGTCTCGTGATTCCTCAGTGTTAGGATGCTGTGTGTTCTCTCTCCTGTGTCCGGAGCATTAACTTATATGCGCTAATATTAACGATCAGCTCGTCTCTGCCCGTTCGCCTTCCTGCCTCCTCAGTAGATCAACTCGTTCTCTGCCTCAGTTCATTTGTGGGCTCGAGTCACGCCACCTTCTGAGATGGGAGGATCCGGAGGTGTGAGCGTGCGCGCTACTTTCCTCACCCGATTTGACTCTTATCAGGTGGTTTCCTCCCCGGTGTGCAGTATGTAATGCAATTTATGGGGAATCCCTCCCGAGCAAAACAAAATGTATTTGTCTGAGACTATTTAGCAGAAGCAGAAGTCCTTCAAAAAAGATGCAGTTAGAATCCCTCCACACCCAAACAAAACCACAAATACGGTATAAAGACATGTGGAAACAATGAATCTGTTAGGATGATGATAATAAGATAATAAGACCTTGTGAATTAAAGGTTAGACATGCTACTCTTACATGCTGCTACTGGTAAAAGTTGAATTGAACTTGCCAATAATAATAATACTTTATTTCTATAGCACACCTGCATAAAATACAACATAAAGTGCTCCAAATCATAGAATAGAGAAACACCCTTTATATAATTATGCACATAAGATATTGATTTCCAAATATTATGCTAGTTTTACTTATATTAAGGCACAACAACAGATGTTTATGGTACAGATGTGTCAGCATACAGCTGAGCATATGAATATAAAAGTGTGATTATTTAATTTCTAACACTATTACTAGCTCTATAAAGTAAAGAGCGTCACAGTGATGCTTTCAAGATATTTTATTAAACAACAGCTGGACTAACCAAAAAAAAACAGTTTAAATCGAGCCTCCGGTTTCCTCTTTCTTTAATTTCAGACCTCTCACACACATGCAGTCACTTTTGTCAGAGAGCTGATGTTTGGCGCCGCCTGGCTGCAGAGGTCAGTAGGTGCAGGCTTTGGCTTTGAGCGGGTCAGTGTGGGAACACTCCTTCTCCTTCACCATCTCAATGGACAGCTCTATCTGCTTCTTCACCGGCTTGGAGGACGGACATCTCCGGGGCCTACGGGAGTCCGGGGAGGTGTCCGGCTCCAGGTCAGAGTTTGGATCACTCTGTTCCCCCGTGGATCCCCTCTCCAGCGTGCAGATGGTTAGAAACTGGCGCCTCGTGGTGTTTTCTCTGCGTTTGGTTCCGTACACCGAGCTGGGCATTGGCCGAGCTTTGAAGGTCTGCCGTTCCTCTTTGGATCCCAGCTTCCCCAGCTCTGCCATAATCTTCGCCTCCCTCTTCCTCCTCTCTCTCTCCAGGAAATGGAAAGGCTGTGGTGAAGCAGCAGCAGAGGCCTGGTTACTTCTGGTGGCACGGTTGTTGTTGTTGTTGTTGTTATTACTGCTACTTCTGCTCCGGTTGGATCGCTGACTGGGGCGCCGGCTGATGCTTTCGTAGAGAGGTAGATGTATGTGCGCCGGCGCTGGCGATGCCCGGAACTTTTTCTGGCATTCTTGGAGCTCCTCCAGCTCCAGTCTCAGCAACGTGTTCTCCAGCTCGATCTCCGAGCGAGTCGGCACCTTGTGCCTCTTCCTCTCCTCCTCCCTCAGCATCATCTGGAAGGGTTTGGGCACGGTGACCTTGAAGTTTGACCTCACCCTGACCCCAGTTTGACAGGGCCGTCTTCCCAGCGGTTTCGGACAGGAGGCCTTGGGCTGGAACCGAAACTGCTTCTGGGTCGTCATTTCTTCTGAGATCAGCAGGAAGTCTCTGGAAGGAAATAGAGAAGAATGAAATGTGACAATTCATCTGAACTGACAACAAAGCATCAGCTAGAAATCTTCATCTCTGCCTCCTCATCTGGGCTTCCACTGCTTACTATACAAACCTCCCAAAGGTTCGGTCCTGTCCAGGAGTCCCCCTTGGATTGTCCAGCTCCAGTTCCCCCATGCTGTCCGCTCCAAAGAGCTCTGATTGGTCGGAACCGCTAGATGTGTCGTGGAAGTCCAGCTCCTCCTGGGAGTTGATCCTCTGAAGTTTCCTGGCAGGGCCGCTACTGCAGGGTGAAGATATTATATATATATCATATTATATATCAGGGAGGAGGAGACATTAACTTTCCTGCCAACACAGACACATGTTAACAGTCACAGTCACATGCATCTGACCTACATTTGTTTGAGCAACACCTGCATGAAAAGTACTGCTACTACGATATTAAGTCTGATGTGCACAGAGGTATCGGTGCACAAGTCGACTGTACATCATTAAATATGGTTCATAGGTCAAATTTGTGTTGATGCTAATTGTGATCACCAATCTTGACCTTTGAGCTTTAAAACTTTAAAACGCAGTGACCCAATCCTAATGTCCACACTCACGGACTCACAGACTTTAAGGTGTGTTTCCACAAAGTCTGAGAGGGCTTTGGGTTGTCTAATCGTCAAATACTTGAGGGCTTTCTCTCAGACATTTTGAGCCCTTTATGAACACTTTCCATAAGTCTGCATTTCTGCAACACGGGGTTAACAGGGGAAGCCCGGAGGCGTTAAAAAAAAAAGGTTAACAAAGAGGACAGCACATGAGTGTTCAGCCTTGCATATTAAATTTACACAGAAACATTAGGCTACATTAACATTAAAGGAACAGTGTGTAACATTTTAAGGGATCTATTATCAGAAATGGGATATAATATCCATAACTATGTTTTCATTAGTGTATAATCATCTGAAACTAAGAACCATTGTGTTACCTTAAAATGAGTCCTTCATATCTACATAGGGAGCGGTTTTGTTTCTACAGTAGCCCAGAACGGACAAACCCTACAAATCCTACACACTGTCCCTTTAAGGATTTAAGATGGTTCATTCAAAAAAAACACATGAAATCAGAGGAATGCAAGCAGAGGCTATATTACACATCTGGTTTATTCATCAACCATTTCTTTTCATTTTGCTTAATGATGCTGTAAATGACCTCTCGTCTCGTAAGGCAAGAGCCTGGAAGACGTTCAAATCAAGCAGCAAAAAACGTAAAATAAAATCCCCACAAATGTACGTAACATATTTTGGCGTCGTCAAGTGCTTTCCCATTCGTATTTATACCACTTCAAGCCCTCGCAGCCTCTCACACTCAGCCATTTACCAGATGATGTCAGATGTTAATTCCCTGAGGGTTCAGGGTTTAAGACCTTAGGGGGGACATTGGGTTTGGGGCAGTCACTGCATTAAATGGAAGATTATCCCTCCAAGCAAACTATCAAATGGCTGCCATGGATGGATGGATGACCTTTAATCTGCTACACATTGAAAAATAGTTGAAACTGCAGTTATATGTAGACACATTTTCAACTTTGATGCCTATTTGACGTCTTTCTGGAAAACCACCAACACTCAAAACACCACACGGAGTCTTTCATATCCAACCTGATGGACAGCCGGTCCTCTCTGTTCAGTCTTCCTCCCAGTCCTCCATCGTCTTCCTCCCCGTGCCTCTCTCCCACCTGGCTGATGTACATCCTCTCCAGCTCGGCCATGTTCCTCAGGTGAGCGCTCTTCAGCTCCTCCAGCCTCCGGTAGTACTCCTGGTTGGAGAAGTAGACCTGCTGCTCCCTCTGCAGACCGTAGATCTCCAGGGAGAGAGACCTGCGGGCGCTTCTGCAGCCTTTTCCCTCCTCGCTGCCCTCTGATCCCAGATCATACTCCTGGAAGGGAGGAAGTTGTAAATAATCCAGAGTCATCAACATAATAAACAATAATTTATTAGTGTAAATATCCTGTGAGGGTACAAATACCTCATAATGTGTATTTTTACTGTGGTACATTTCTTGTACAATTTTGCACATTTCTGCACAAAACTACCTCTTCTAAACACAGCTTGGACATATTGTACATATGTTTTAAAGTATTTCTTTTCATATTTTTATTGTTTTTTTTCTTATGTTTCTTGATTTTTGCAAGAATAATTTTTTGTTTTGTATTTATCTTACTATGTTTACACCAATAAGTGCATAATTCTTACTGTATTCTAACTTTTTTCTCAAATGATGTGCTGTAAAGGATTGAAGTATGGGAGACCTTTTAAAAATGTCAACCTGCAATTAAAGAGCAAGTCATTATGTGGTTATTATGTGGTTCTTATGTGGCGCTGCATGCATCGCATCTCTGTCATGCAACAACTCTGGTTGCATTTCAAAGCTAAAGATCTTGCATAAAGACCCGGGGTGAGGATGTGGTGTTAACAGAAGGGGAACTTAGGGGGATTTTCATCTTTATTGCAATGTGTATATTATGTAAAATACAAAGTGTTTTTAATTAGAACTGCAACGATTAATCGATTAGTTGTCAACTATTTAATCGATCACCAACTATTTTGATAATCGATTAATAACTTTGAGTAATTTTTTAAGACATAAAAGTCTAAATTCTCTGATTCCAGCTTCTTAAATGTGAATATGTTCTGGTTTCTTTCCTCCTCTATGACAGTAAACTGAATATCTTTGAGTTGTGAACAAAACAAGACATCTGAGGACGTCATCTTGGGGTTTAGGGAAACACTGATCAAGTGAAAATCTACTTGGCAATAAACCGGATTCTGATTCTGACTATCAGATAAGTCTTACTGTATGCTAACTTTTTTCCTCACATGAGGTGTTGTAAAAGGATTGACTCGGTATGGGAGAGGTGTTCAATCATTGTAAACGGCTCACACAAATGTCTACCTTTAAAAATATCAACCTGTAATTAAACAAAAAGTCATAATGTGGTTAGTATGTGCATGCATTGCATCTATTTCATGCAACAACTGTGTTTGCATTTCAAAGATCTTGGTTTAAGACAACAGAAAGAACTCAACTAGGGGATTTCCATCTTCATTTCAATGTGTATGTACATATTATGTAAAACACATATCTATGACATGGGTGTGTGGTGTCTAAATAATAAATAAAAACATCTCTTTCAACCATTTAAAATGTAAAAAATACTGCAACTTATTTAAGTATACCTCCAACTATAAAACAGTATTTATGTAAATATATTGCAGCTTACTTATATATTTAATTCTCCTACTTTGCATGAAACTAAAAAGCCCTAAACGACGTACAAGACTCATTGAAGTCTCACTTGCTTGGATTAATCATTACAGTCAAAGTGATCAGCTGCATGTAGTTTATAATCTTTAAAGCCTCACCTCACTGGTGCAGTCCTCATCGATAACAGAGTAGTGGTCTCTCTCCTCTTCATACAGAGCCATTAACTCTTTGTTTTCCAGAGAGGTTGATCGGTACATCGCTGCCATCTTCGTCCTTATTCTCCCTAAAACAAACCAGAAACTTCCCAACCAGCCTGCAGCAGAGCTTCCTGTCTTCTGTCTCCTCGTTCTGCACACTGACCCGCTAAAACAAATAGCACGGGGGAAGTCAGAGCAAGATTAGCACAAACCTCAGTGACACACAGACTGAAAGCTTTATCCTCTTATCATCAGTCATGGTCCAGATGGTCCATACGGTCCGGTGGCTTTTCACTTGAAGACATGATTCTTCTGTGGGGTTGCTCCCAATCTGATTTACAGATTAACTTCCTTAAATACAACACGAGTGCTGATATACAGCAGCATCCTGCACCTGTTGAGGTTTACTAACAGACCCTTTGATTTAAGTTTGATTTTGATTTTACTGACAAATCTAGCCTACATTAACTATAGCATTATATAGGAAATGTCTGGCACAAGTAAACTATAAGAGGAAAATGTGATAAAGTTGGGGTTAGAGATGTTTTACAGTAAAACACATAGATGAATATACCTATGTACGTTTGTATTTCATTTATTTTATATGTGTTGTAATCAGTTGTAATCAGTTTCCATCTGCAGCACCTGAGCAGGTAGACACAAACTCCACAAAATAAAATAAATACTAAATTCAATGTACAATAACTCCTGTCAAAGAGTCTTGTGCAGAACATGTACAAATAAAAACATTTTAATTTTCACAGGACTGATACCTGAAATGAATCAAAATCTCCCACTAAGATATACTGTATATATAGGGGGTAAACTAAGACATATATGTTATGTTCTGTGGCAGTTGATGGCTAAAGAAGTGAGAGCTAAACACTGATTGTGAATCTGACATTGTGTGGAAAACGGAGAATAAATACTCTAAAAGTTTTCTGTGAATACTGATGCATTTATTTTTGCTTTCTTTTATTTTGATTACAGTGGAGGATAAACTGGTTTCAAGAAAGACTGTAAATTGGCTCAAAACCCAAGTAAACTCTTCTGAATGGGCTGTTTTGTGGACATATGTTGTGTCTTCCTGCTAGAGGTGGAGGCAGAGTAAGGTATAGGCCATATAAGCGGTCGCCTAGGGCGCCACCTTCTGGGGGGCGCCGGTCGAGCTCTAAAAAAAAATAAAAATAAAAATAAAAATAAAAAAAAAAATGAAATGAAATGAAATGAAATGAAATGAAATAAAATTAAATTAAATTAAATTAAATTAAATTAAATTAAATTAAATTTATTTAATTTAATTTAATTTAATTTAATTTAATTTAATTTTAAATAATAATAATAATAATAATATAATCTAATTTAAAAAATGCCGATGGGCATCCTTCCTCATTTTCTGCATTGAGGTAACAAATGAACAAAGAAAGAAAGAAATGCACTTTTCACCACACTAACTCTCTTTCTCAAACTTTGTCATCTGCCTGGCTGAACTTATTTGGTAATAAAAGTGTAAACTGTCGTGAAACTGACTAAACACTTTTAAGCCAACAATATCAAGGACCAATTGTTTATTTATATTATAATAAATACAGTTATTTATGAAGATAAAAATCTTAATTTCTGTCTTAAAACCAATGTGATGTCTGATGTGTGTTGCGGTTTACAGGGCCAGGGTTACGGGGCTCCAAATCTGAATTTCACCCTTGGCACAAAAAGGGAGTAGAGTTGTGGATAGAGAGGCTATAAGTGTCCTGGTGTCGGTTCACCACTGCTGTAAGAATATAATAGTGATTATTTATCAGTGTCCACTTGCACTGCTGACCTTTCTGGTCCAGTGGTTTAAATGGAAAGCTCCCAAATGCTTTGGCTGAGATGAAGAGAAGAGAAGTGAAGCCTGGCTTCAGTTCAGCTGTGAGGTTTTTGGGGGATTTGACAGATGAAGCTGAAGGAGGAGGAGGAGGAGGAGGAGGAGGAGGAGAGGGAGGAGGAGGAGGAGGAGGAGGAGGAGGAGGAGGAGGAGGAGGACACAAACCACAGCCAACTGAGTTAATTGGTTTACTTCTCATCACTGTCACTACAAGTCTTCACCTGGTGCTACACAACACCTCTCCCCATCTGTCTCCTGTCTCCCTCCATTTCATCTCCCGTCCATCTACCTAAGAGCCTCAGACAGCAGGAGAGAAGAGAGCCTGCAAATAACATCGGAAGGGGAGACACATCTGAATGATGTGTTGAATCACGTTTTCTGATCCAGACAGCTCACAAAAAACTGACTGTGTTGTCTTATTTCACAGTTTGAGGGTTAGTAAGAACTCCAGATACCCAGATGTGTGTACACAAGCACTAAAAAAGTGAGTTTTTCATGATATGTCCCCCTTTAATATCAAGAAATACCTACTTGTGACCTTCATCACAGGTTAGGAGCTTAGCTATGAGCAGAGTTGGGTTTGGTTTGAAGTATTTTTAGTCACCGTAAAGGGTGAAATTATCCTGTGTTTGAAAATAAAAAACTTTCTTTCTTATACTTTTAGACATTTATCTTGAGACTGCATGGTGGGGCCTGAACCCCAAAGTTGGGAGCCACTGCTTTAGGGCAATCACATTCAAATGTTAGTATGCTTTATCATTTGTGGTCACTATAAAGTCGCTATATAATTATGTAGGAATTTAATAAAGATACCACAGTAGTTGGAGGGGAAAGCTGCACTCATAACTCAGATAATCTTATTACTGTATGTGCAATATGGATATGTTAATGTTGGAGGCCTTTCTTCTGTTCTACTATTAATGAAGTTTCTATGGACTCTATTTCCAAGTTAATACATTATTATGTCCTTTATGTACAGTATGCCGGTCAGATTATTACTGGCTTTTATCCAGAGGAAGACAAGATGTGTCAAAACTTTAAAAGTAATGAATCAGAGTTTGGATCAGAGAGTGCAGCTTTCTCTACTAACAGAGCCAGTACCTCTTTTATTTCCTTCAGATTCATCATTTTTATGTAATATTTTTGGAACTTAGTACCACAAAGACTAATAAAGACATACAAATGTTAAAATGTTGTCCCGTAGGATTATTCTAGAGGTACCACAGACTTACTATCAGTTCACGACCTTCACTGGTATCAGAGTTGAAAAAGACTCAACAGCGCTTCAGGTCATGCAACACAACATCCGTCCACACGGTGGAGTTGTTGCACTTTTTGATTCTGAAGCAATAAGAAGCTTCCAGTTTCTCTATTTAATGTACATGAAACCTCCTTCACTCTGGATATAATGTAACATATAATATTTACTTAATATTTATCATGTTTTTCTTCTACTCTATATTTATGTATCTTTTAAATATTTTTTTAATTATTTTTTAAATATTTTCATATTTGTATAGTCTTTTTCTTTTATTCTATATTTATGTCTGTTGTACATATTTTTATTGTACTTTTGTCATATTTTTATTATATTTTTCTTCTATTCTATATTCATGTTTCCTGTATATATTTTAAATTGTTTTTTCATATTTTAATTGTCTTTTTCTTCTATTTTATATTTGTGATTCTTGGATGTATTTTTATAGTATTTTTCCCTATTTGTATTGTATTTTTATTCTATTCTATATTTATGTTTCTTGTAAATTTTTATGGTATTTTTCTTCATATTTTTATTGTAATTTTTCTTCTATTATATATTTAAGTTTCCTGTACATAATTTAATAGTGTTTTTTCATATTTTTATTCTATTTTCCTTCTATTCTATATTTATGTTTCTTGTAAATATTTTTATAGTATTATCTTAATGTTTTTATTGTATTTTTCGTCTATACTATATTTGTTTTCTGCTTATATGTTTTATAGTATTTTTCTTTTTTTTTTTTTATATTTCTTCTATATTTATGTTTCTTGATTTATTTTTTAATCTTACTATGTTTATGTTATGCACCGATACACTAAAGCAAATTCCTTGTATGTGAAAACATACTTATAAAAATAAATCTGATTCTTATTCATTCTGAGAAATGATCATAAAGAAATATTAAACTGTTTTTAGTTAACATATTCAAAGTTGTGGTTTAGTGGGTTTACAGTGTTTTTTCCTCTCACGTTGTAGTTTCTGGTATTTTTGTTTAGACTCCTGCAGTTCTCAGAAACACGTTGCTCTCAGAGTTCACTGAACTTTTCCTCCACATCCTCTCAGATATACAGACTCTCCTTTGTGTGTGTTCTACCTGTTGAGGGACACTGGTAGGATAGAGCATTTCCCAGCATGCACCTCTGCAAGGTTACCAGTCTGTTGGAGGGTTGAGGTATGAATATAGGCTTCATGCACACAAGTCAGCAACTCAAATCTCTGCACAATGACACAAAAATGTGTATTTCTGGGGGGAGAAAACACTTGCTTTATGTATAAATATATTTCCACTGTACATCAAGATGAATAAATATTAATACTACCTTCCGTAAGAAGACCATATACATGACCGTATACTGTGAACCTCACAGATTTCTGACATCGTGGGACATTGAATGTGTGTGTCCAGTTTTCCGCTCACAGTGTGTTGGCGTGGGATGAATGGTGGCAGTGTTCGGTCGGAGTGGGGTTTGAGTAAACAGTCATCACAAGCTTGGCCGTCCTCCGCCACACGGAGCGGCGCCCGCCGCTGCACAAAGACTCGGCTCAGCTCCGCTTTCAGTGGGACGAACGCTGGTTTAATAAACCACCAAATATCTGAAGAGATTGTGACTTCAATCTGAATCACTGTCGTTTCTTTCTCAGAGCAAATGATCATGACTGTTTGAAGGACATCCAAAACATAATTTAAGACACTCTTATTCATAATATATCTACAAATTTGCAATAACGACATAATTACGTTTATGGTAAGTAATTGTGTTTACGGTCAGTGTCGGTTCTGGTCAAGGTTGGAGGTAGTTAACATCTGCTTGAGGTCATAAAGGTGTTTGTTTCAAACTTGAGAAGAAACAACAACAAATACACAACATACACACGATACACGATATCAGATATTCACACCAAAAGAATTCACGATAACAATCTTATCACGATAATACAGGAATTTAAGACAAACATCAGGAAAAAGTATATATTCCCTTGGCTGTGTTGGTTGTTGTTCAACAACTTCATACATACAAAGCTCCGATTATTCTTCTTTAGTCCTTCAGGAGGTTTTTTTTTGGTGCAAACTGTCCGGCCTTACAGCCACATCGCCGTTACAGAGAACCACAACTTTTCCAGAAGAGGCCTGTGTTTAGGAGGAAATCCCTTTAACCTCACTTCGCATATGACTACACACACAGAGAGACATACGTATAGCTGCACACACTCACTCATGAAGTACCTGAACTCTGTGAGAGACGGTCACATTTATCCCCCCAACAGGAACAAACACTGACGTAGACGTGGAGAGGCTCTCCCGCCGTCTGCTAACCTCCCCCCCACTCCTCTACAGCACCACTTCACAACCTGTTTGTTTTTGAGAGCGCTGCTCCACCCTCTCGTTAACAAGCCCCGATCATTAAGTTCTTCAAACCACTTCTGTTACACAGCCTGGGCCGTGAATGAGAGGCTGACTGCAGCCTAAATATAAGACTCAAACAAACATGGCCACCGCCCTAAAGACACACGTAATGGGATGCAATGATAGGTAAAGTTAGATGATTTGAACGTACAAGGAATAAATTGTTCAGTGTAGCGTCTCATACGTGTTTGTGTTTTCTGCAGGAAAAAAACAGCGTGTTCTCATGTTCATGTTCATTTAACTTTAATTCTGCACAATACAAAACATCTCTACCTCAGTTCTTATCCTGCATTATATTCCATATCTGACTTTTCTTAATATCTGTTTCTCCTATATTTTATTATCCAGCACTATATCACTTTCTGCACTACATTCACTTTTTCTTTAAATAGTCCTGTATCTCAGTTGTTTACCCTGCACTATATTCATTTTTAACAGTTCTTCTGCACATTGCATATTTTGTTTTATACTCTGTATTACTTACATGTGTCTTGTTACTACTTGTGTCGTTTTACTAATATGTGTACTACTCACCTTGTGACGTTTTTACTAATATGTTTGCACTATGGAACTGTGATGCTGGAAACTTGAATTTCCCTTGGGATCAATAAAGTTACTATATATCTATCTATCTATCTATCTATCTATCTATCTAGTGTTCTCATGTTCATGTTCATCTGCTCTGCACGCTAGATACTAATCTGAATGCTCGTGCACAAACTGCCTCCGTGGCTGCAGGGAGTTCATGTGTCACATGTTGTTATTAATGCCGCTCCTCTAAGAGGACCATACTGTAAGTTAAGATATAAATATATGACAGTCACAGATATTCCCATGTAACTGTAGTCTAGTCAGGAACAGAAAGGCAGAGCACAGTTTAAGGTGATTGAGGGTGACTGATTATAAAGTGCATCCATTCTCTGGTGTTCTTATCTCTGATGCTAAATGCATTCCAGGAATTCTCTTTCTTTGGGGACGAAGTGTTTGCAGTTTCTTGTTTATCTGTTTTATCTCTGCTTCGGTGGCTCTTTCCCACATTTCCCAGAATGCCTTTGGACAGCCCTCAGAGAACAGATATAACCCTGTTGGAATGTTTGTTCCACATGAGAGAGAGTGATAATGATGACAAAAGGGGAAAGAGAGAGAGCTGCAGTGCATTCTGGTCTATAGAGGTTACTCATCTTAGGATTTGTCCCTACATCGGTAACACATACTGTACATTTCATCACAGACTGCAGACTTTCAGTCTTCTCTGTCCCAATTTTAGTCTTAGTTTTATAGTTCTTTATATATTTTTCTTTCTCATTGTGATTCACCAAACAGGAACAACCTTGAGCAACTGGTTTAATGTCTTTGTGGCATCAACTCCTCCCTCACACATCACCCCGTACGGTGGGGTCACATCAGGATAAGAAGCGCTGCGCTGTGTTAATCGTTGCGCGACTGTGGGTGTGCATGTGTGACAAATATGTGGATAATTTAAAACACACAGTCACAAACAGCAGAGATCATTTACATTAAATATAATATATCATTTATATCGTTTATAGTAGATTATCAGTGTGTTTTTCTTGCCAGATTCGCTCGCGGCACACGGAGAAAATAGACCAAAACTATCTCTGAAGACCGCGAGCCCAAATTGATTTACAAGGACGCGAGCAGCGTTTCTCCGAAAATCGAAAATGTGAATCCGGGGTTAGTGTTAAAGCTGCATCATCGTAACATTAAAAAGCTGCATGTGTGAAGCTGAATGACAGGATGTGTTTTTTTCCTACAGAAGGTTTTTCTGCAGATCTTACTGACTGATATGCACTTTTTATTTAGACGCCTTTGTTGTCCATAACATTGTGTCAGCCGGCTGATATAATTGTCTGATAGAGGTGTTCGGTTCATGTACAAACAATAGACTGGAGGTAGTCACCGTGACGTCACCCATTGGTTTGTGGACTGCGGTTTTGTGGAGGCAAGGCAGAGGGCGGAGCTAAGTACAACCGAACGCTGAATAAGACATTTTTAGGCACCCAAAATTGTTTTTATTAACTTTCATGAAGTGAAAACACACTGTGAAACGGTTGAAGTTGTAAGACTAAAACGCGGACAACTCCCAGACCGGACAACGCTGTGGTAGCGACCTGTCAATCACAAGGTAGCCCCGCCCTAAAGCATCCCCTGCTTTATGGTCTATCTGACTCTAAATGGGACCATAATTTACTAAATGAACATCATGCTGTATTGAAGAAGACTTGAAACTAGTGATTGAGACCATAAACTCATGTTTACAATGTTTACTGAGGTAATAAATCAAGAGAGAAGTAGGCTCATTTTCTCATAGACTTCTATAGAACCAGAGGAGTCGCCCCCTGCTGGCTGGTAGACAGGATGCAAGTTTAAGACACTTCAGCATCGGCTTCACTTTCAGACCCGGAGGTTGACGCCTGGTACAAACAAATCTTTAACACCCCAGTCAAAAAAGTGTAGACACTCTTCAGACATTATTTCTTCCAGTTTCAAAGCTTTTTGAAAGTCTGCAAAATCCTAAAATCATCACAACATACTCACTCTGTTGCAAATAGTTGGCTGCTTTGAACAGACATGTGATTGCTTAGCTTAGATCAAAAAGTGAACAACCTTCAAAGATTGATTGACTATGAATCTTTGAACTGAACTAAACGAAACTATTTGAATCAGAAAGGTTATAAATAATAATAAATCATTTCCTAAATAGAGCTTGGACATGTTGAAGATTTGTTTCCTGTTTGTGGGTTAGGTGTTTCATTAACCTACATTTGGGTTTACAACCCCCAAAACACACCATTTCCAACCTCAACATCTGTGAATCAGAAACCCAGATCTGAAACTTTCAGTGGAAAGGAAAGTAGACAGCAGCCTTTATTTAGTTTCTCATTGTGTGAAAGTCTCTCTTCTTCTTCTTCAGCTGGCTCACACACAGCACTTATACTTCATGTGGGGTTATTTTCAGCTTTAAGCATGTGTGCTCGGTTTATTTTTATATCTTGCTCTTAAACTTGTCTCACAGATCATGCGAGGGGAAACTAGCTGATTATTTTTAAAAGTCAGACTGACTAGCTCCATCTCTCTGTCTGGTGAAAACGGTGTTAAATTAAAAAAAAATGAAACCTTTTATCCCTGCCAGGACGAGACAGATATATAATGGGGAGGGAACAAGGTGATAAAATAGAGAAGTGAGAGCACAGTAGTAAAAGTGTAAAGTGAGCAAACAAAGGAACAAGTAACATATCTGTGTCCTCTTTGGTACAAAGCACATTTAGAACTAAGGTTGAGGAACAAGACAACGCCGCTCTCCCTCGTTAATTCCACCACCTGTGTCTCGTTAATTCCACCACCTGTGCCTCACTAACTCAATCACCTGTGCAGACCTTTATAGGCGTGTCTAACCCTCTTCACTCCCATTTGTCAGTCTCAGGTATCATGAAGCTCTTCCAGACGCTCCAGCCGCACCACGACCTCGTTCAGCCTCGTTCATCCTCGTTCATCCTCGTGCAATCGACCCCTTTTCAATCCTCCCCTCGATCACCTTTCATCCCACTGAACTCGACCCTTACCCAACCTATCAACAAACACAGGACTTGTGTGTCCCAATGTGTGTTGAGTTATTTTGAAGTTACGTTAGCGACCTGTTTCTTGGGAGGTATTTTCCATGCTTCTGTTGTATTGTTTCTGTACGTATTCTGCACGCCTTTCTTGCTTTAGGCGTGTCATTTTCACGCCATGTAGCCTGTACTGACTGCACTGTAATGCGCTAGAATAAAAGGGGAGAAAGACCACAAATGGAGGTGGGGGGGGGGGGAGGTGGATGCATCCAACAAACACAGAGACCGCTGATGTTTGTGACATGTTTTCCGTACTGATGTTACGTTGATTCTGTACGTATTTTACTTAGTTTACGTACTTATTTTAAGCCCAACCATGATGTTTTTCCTGAACTTAACTAAGTGTTTTTGTTGCCTGAACATAACTGCGGCCATTACTGTAGTTTTGTTGCGTGGCGATACGCGGAAAAGCTCAAATGCATCCTCATGTCTTTGTAATGTCGTATACGCCTTCTCATGAGATCAGGTTGCCAAATAAAACTACTTTTGTACTTTGTTAGTGAATTTATATTTAAACATAATGCACTACGTAATTGTATTAACACCTGAAAGGTAACTCAAAGTTTCATTGTCCCATAAAAAGAGTATTGTATATACTCTGTGTGTCCTATATTGCTGGAATTGCTTTATTTCTTCTTTGTTTCACACACGTCTATATAAGATGTGGTCACATTAAAATTAGAGCAACCGAAATATCCGTTTCTCGTCAGTCAGTCACCACAAACTAGCACAGCAGGCAGTGATGTGTGATGAAGCTCCCAAAAGCACACAGGAAGGATCACTTAACCAAAGATTGATCTCTAGCTTACAGTTTCAAACCATGAAACTTCCCTTTTACTTTGTATCATATACTGTAAATACAATGTTCCCCATAAACTACATGCAGTTATTTTAGAAGCTTTTAAAAATACCATGTTTTATGTCATACATCCAAACACCTGCTGTAAGAAGACGTCGGTATAACTGCAGTTTCTTGTGCTTCCAGTTAGAGAAAATAAAGAACCAGTTTTTGCGTTATACAACACAAAGGTCAAGACAATTTTATTTATAAACCACACATTTGCCTCCAGAGGTTTTACAGTCTGTACAGTATGACTCCCTCTATACTTAGGACAAGAAAAACCTCCTTTAATGGGCAGAACACATCGCTCAGGAAGAGCATGAGGAGAGATCTCTCTTCTAGGACAGACATTTGATAGATGATGAGTTCACAGAATAGACCAAATTATAATAATATAATCAGGATGACAATATTGTGATAGATTGTAAACATATATATGAAGAATATGATACGGAAGGACGTCGAGCAACTTCCTGGTGACGCCACGCGACCTCTGATCTGATCTACCAATTTCTCTTCTTTTTTTTAATATAAAATCTGAAAATTAATGAGTAATTAATAATAATAATGAATGTTTCAATGAAAGCACATGTACAGTACAGTACATGTAAAGTGACCTTAATGCTTTGTTAAATCTGAGCTATGAGTGTGTTTACTTACCACCGTCAGTTTTAACTTTCTGTTTAGCAGCCGTCTCAAACAAATGAAAGAGACAAAGGCTTCTGCATCGCTGCGGTTGGTCTGCAGAGAGAGAAGCTCTCTTCTATCACCGTGTTCAGTTCCCTTTTATAGGCATCGCAGGAGCTCGGCCCAGCGAGCGGGGGTCAGCTTCCAGACTTTCGGTCTGTCCTCTCGGTTTGTGCTCATACTTTCTCCTCTCCATATTCTACTAGGAATGTTTGCTCTGCACAGCTTGTGTTTATATATCTTGGATTCGCCTCGGCCGTCACAATAGAACGACAGAGCAGCAGAAGGTCAAAAGTATTTATCCTTTTCTTTCCCTGAGCCCAAAACCAGACCGCATGACTGCTAATAAACACATATCACTCTATACAAACACTCAAAATCATCATCGTATCCTCATACAGTATGTTATGTTACGAAAAGTTATTTTTCATTTTTTCGTGCGTTCTGCTACGAATGTCCAGCAACACCAGCGATCAGCGCCTGCAGTGCAGTTTAGTTTTTAGGTCTCCTGGGTGAAAGTCCTGTTTGTTTGACCCGTCCACCCCCCCAACCTCCTCTCTACAGGGATTTTGTCTTTCTTCATACTACGTCACCTGACTTCCTTATAGAGGCAGCGCTGCACGTCCTGGCTCACTATTACTTGGAGGCCGTTCTCATTCCCAGAGCGTAAAATACCAACACTTTGTCACGCCCCTTGCCGTGTCCTGCATAAAGCACCCTTTAGATGATGTTATGGGACACTATGTCACAGAGTCACATGACGTTACGTCCGTAGCTTAGGTTACGTTACAAGTGTACTTATTTTAAGACAAACCATGATGTTTTTTCTAACCCTATCTAAGTGGCTTTGTTGCCTAAACGTAACCTAAACAAAAAAAAACCTTCTCTACCTCAGTTCTTATCCTGCATTATATTCCATATCTGACATTTCTTAATATCTGTTTCTCCTATATTTTATTATCCAGCACTATATCACTTTCTGCACTACATTCACTTTTTCTTTAAATAGTCCTGTATCTCAGTTGTTTACCCTGCACCATATTCATTTTTAACAGTTCTTCTGCACATTGCATATTTTGTTTTATACTCTGTATTACTTACATGTGTCTTGTTACTACTTGTGTCGTTTTACTAATATGTGTACTACTCACCTTGTGACGTTTTTACTAATATGTTTGCACTATTGAACTGTGATGCTGGAAACTTGAATTTCCCTCGGGATCAATAAAGTTACTATCTATCTTATATCTATCTATCTATCTATCTATCTATCTATCTATCTATCTATCTAAACAAACACACACTTTCACATCAGTCGTGAGTCACGTGAGTCGTTAGTCAGTAAAGTTAACGTCAACCACGACTGTTCTCTAACCCTAACCAAGCCCCGAGGAAGAGCGCCGGTCGTTGATGCCAATTTCCGTAGTGGCCAAACGCGGTACTACAATTTCCGTGTCCATCACGTGATGCCATTGGACCTAAAATTATTTTTTGAGGTGAATCAACTTCCCAGTATGAACACTCTAATAGTCCTTATTTTAATCATTAGGTCCTAAAAGTTGTAAAATGCACTAATAGCTGAATCCAGAGTTATTTCCCTTCATCCGCTCATGTGAATGAGATCCAGACCGAGGCTGGAGCGAGAGCTGGGAGGAGGAGTTAAAGGAAACTTCGCCTGCTCTACGGGCCCAATGGATGAGGAAGATCTCTGGAAGATCTTGGTACTTTATCACTCGGCAGTTGAGCAATTTTGGCTTCATGCTCCACTGAGCAACTCTCATAGGAATGAACGGGAGCCTCCAACGCTGTATCCAGTTCTCTTTACACATCCATGACCCTAACTAAATGGTTGTGTTGCCTAAACCTAACTTCCTGTGGAAACAGAAGTCTATTTTGAAAGAACACTATGCATGTAACGAGCGTATATTGATATATTGGTGCGACGGCCACCTGTCACTCAAAGCGGCTGCTGTAAACATGTTTATTTCTGCTGTACAGTTGGACTTTTTAACATGAGGGTTTGTGGAGATTAACTCGCTTTTGGAGCTTCAAGTGAACATTTGAGGAACTGCAGTTTTTTGGCACTTCAGCGTTGGTTTCCTTTCTCAGCACCGGCGGTTGCCGCTTCATTACAATGTGACCGTTTCACATCGTTAACCACACATGAACCTTCTGTGTCAAAGGCTGAATTACAAGTTTGAACAGTGAGTGAGAACAGCCTGGCCTTTTTCTATTGCAGTACTTTATGGTGCACCATTATAAAATGCTACAGTAATGGCATGATCCATAGAGTAGAAACCCACTCTGGTCAGACACACCCACAAAGATGTTGATAACTCTCTCTGAGTCTGAGAGAGAGAGAGAGAGAGAGAGAGAGAGAGAGAGAGAGAGAGAGAGAGAGAGAGAGAGAGAGAGAGAGAGAGAGAGAGAGAGAGAGAGAGAGAGAGAGAGAGAGAGAGTCTTTGGTTGGACTGCAGAGGAAGTGGCCCATTAGAGGCGGCGGTTTGATAGGAAATTGTTTTGGAATGTGTGTGTGTGTGTGTGTGTGTGTGTGTGTGTGTGTGTGTGTGTGTGTGTGTGTGTGTGTGTGTGTGTGTGTGTGTGTGTGTGTCTGCGCAGTATATTTGCCTGCAGCTCTGTTGTGTTTGTGGCTCTTGACAAAAGGACCTTGATGTTGTTCCAGCGGCGTTTCAAGCTGCGGTCCAGTCGAGCTGCTCCTCTCATCTCCACCTCTAATCTCTAAAACACAATCTGACTGTTCTGTTCCCGCTCTGATTAGACCGCCTGGCTCCTCGCTGTGCGGCGCTGGCAGAGCCACAAAGTCTGGGCCCGACGCACGACCCAAACTGGACGCTCAGTTATTAATCTGTCACATATACAGTACAGAAGGTCCGCGGTGTCTGGCTTGTGTCATCTCGTGTTTACAGGAACAATGTTGTTAGATGTTTCAGACAAGCTGCTCCGACTTCTTCCTGTCTGCTTTTAAATGTATTCTTAAATAGATTTACTCTTATTAATCATGTACGTCCCATTAAAGGGTCAGTTCACCCAATTAACTGAAAACTCCCAGCCTTACATGGTGGTGGTCATGCTTAAAAGAAATCAACGTTGACTCAGTTTGAAACTTGGATATCATTATTGTGAAATCATTTATTATTTGTCAATGGATTCTTCTTCCCTATTTGGTTTTAAACAGCTACTTTAAACTCATCAAGAGTCATCACTTCATGAAACCAAAGTGAAACTGATTCTCTCTGCATGTTATAGTAACTGCAGGAAAAGCCTCCACCGCTTTATCTGGTACATTTTACTTCAAGTGTTTTTTTTTTTATCTTTATTTCAAATCGTCAGCACACATGGTATCAAAAGAAAACATCAGAATCCCTCACGCAGATGAAGCGTTGCGAAAACAAAACAAAAAAGCAGAGCGCCAAACAGAAAAAGACATCAGAAACAAATCCAACATAAAATAAATAAAGTAGAAATAAACATGGGAGTGTGGGACAATAAATTGACTTTAAAGATATTTCATACATTAATTATTTTGATACCTTCCTTGTTTTGTGAGGAAGAAATCATTGATACGTATTGTTCCATTTCCTCCATAAATAAAAGAATTAAAGAAATTAGTTTGTTTTTTAAATTGACATTTGTGAATGTGGAATTTGGCGAGAGTCAAATTATATCAATGAGGAAAAAATGCATTAACATCTTTGTCACTGTAATCAACCAAATATTATAGTAAAAAGAAAAATCTGAGAAAATGTTATAATATTATTAGGATCTTCCAGTGAGCAAAGACACACAGCCTCAAGGATTTACTGTCACTTAAATTTCGTTTCTAAGTAAGAAAAGATTTAAATAGCTTCTCTCTTCCTGTGATGAGTCACTTTTGAAACTGCCAGCAGTTAATCAGAGAATCATCTACACCATTATCGTGTTGCTTTCCTTTCCTGAGAAACAGAAGAACTTGATGCATGATTAATTTAAAGTTATGCAGCTAAAACCACTTTATTATGAGGAGGGAAAGTCTGATTTATTTAATGTGGATTTTTTCTGTTGTTGTTGCTAATCAGTAAGCGAGTTGCTTTTTTTCTTTAATTGTTTATTTCTCAACATATACCCTTTTCCCACCAAAATTAGCGTATACCTGCAGGTTTTTTAAACACGGGAAAACACGTTAAAAATAGGAGATAGACTCCTTTCCCGTTGCATTGGCCTCGGAGCTGGTGATTGTTGGAACAGTGGAAAGACTAAAAAAGACGGTTGTGATGAGTTTTATTTTGTTTCTGTCGAGTTCGAATGAAGTTTGTTTAACAATGATCAGCGAGGTGAAATGAGTGTTTCTGTCGATAGAGTCTGGTGGCTTTGAGGAGAGCATATAACGGCTGTTACTTTTCACATCAAACTCGGTGAACTAAGGGGTTATTTCAACCAAACCAGAGTTGGTGATTGTTGGAACAGTGGAAAGACAAAGATAGAGTCTGGTGGCTTTGATTCGAGAGCACATTAATTGCATGTTTTGTACGTCAATAAATTATAATAATTGTCCAAATCCCAGTTGATTCTATTTATTATATATTCACTTCAACGTGCGTCACATAGCATCGCACCAGAAAAGGGGTGAAAATGATCGTGTCCACCCAAGTGTCAATTCATATATATCACACAAAATCAATTTGTGTGTAATTCACGTAATTGTGAACCAGGAAATATGAATAGCGGCGAACACCGCGTAAGGAGGAGGTCGGGGTAGATGGGTGGGTTGAAAAATACTTCGCCCAGGAGACCGGCGTTTGTGTCCCGTGTCAAACCAGAAGTCAACATTAGTTTATTTCTCACGTAACTTCCATCATAAGTAACGTCACTTCAGTAGTTATTTTTACCCAAACCATGATCTTTTACCAAACCTAACTAAGTAGTTTTTTCTTGCCTAAACCTAAAAGAGTTGTTTCCTGTGAAGACGGAAGTTTATCTTGAAAAGACTGTATGCATGTAACGAGCGGAAATTGACACGTGTTGCTGGACATTTGTAGGAAAACGAATGAAAAAGGACTTTTTTGTAAGATATTACAGGAACCATTGTATGAGAATACGTTGAATGACAACGCCAAGATGGTGACTGCTGATGTTACTCAATCCCTCTCCTCCAGCCTTTCTTGAGATCCGACAGGTCAACTCTCCAGATACCTGTCAGGTCCACCTGGTGACCTCCGTGACCTCCGTGACCTCCATGACCTCCGTGACCTCCATGTCAGCAGCCACAGATAGTAGATGCATTACATTTTTAAAAAAGGACTTAAAACCTTCCTTTTTTGCAGAAGCTACGACTTTTAATGAACCTTGCTGATTGCTGCTTTTACGCTCCTATTTTTTTATGATGTTAGCTTTTTATCTGTTTCTTATATTGTTGATTTTACCTGCTTTTACTTTGTAGCACTTTGAGATTTGTTTCAAATGTAAAGTGCGTTACAAATAAAATATATTATTATTATTATTATTACAGTGAAGGACAGACGGCACCTCCAACCACCAACAGGATGCATTAGCCAGCGAGTGTTTTACTACACAGCATTATGGCAGGCGATAAAGAAGCCTCGCCTCTCTCTAACATTACCCATGTTCCCCAGAGTCAGCACTTTATTGAAAAGCATGCACCATTATGTCAGTTTCACATTTCTGATTTGATATCAGGCAGATGTATAGTTGCAAAAGGTCACCATGAGGACACGAGGACCAGGTGATTTTACTTTTTTCTGACTCTCTGCTTTGTCCTCTCCTTTTTAAATAACACATTCCTCTCTGGTTAGCGAAACTTCCTCTCTGCTTGGCATCACATCTCTACAAACAGTAGTATTACCATCACTCCCGTGTTCTGTATTTTATAAGAAGCATGTTCCCCATGGCATCTTGACATATTGCCGTTAATCATCAGCATTAATCACATGACAGATATGCTACCAGGAAACATTTGAAAAGTCTTTTGATCATGTTCCTGTTGCATGACAAGGTCAATTATCTGCATTCCCCAAACACAGGAAGAGTTTCTGTAACGTTGCTGGTATCTTCTTGGGTTTGATGGTTTCAGTTCAGCAGAATAAATTAATTCTCTCCTTACTGACGGTAGCTGATTAGCTGATTTCATCCAGTCCCAACAACTTAGTTTGGATGCAAATCATCTTATTCAATATGGCGATTATCTTTGTTGAAATCAAAGATTACTTATTTCGCACGTTGACATGATGTGAAAATGGATAAGGGTGATAATTACTTATTTTTTTTAAAAACACTTAGTTAGGGTAATGGAAAACGTCATAATAATAATTACACCACAGAACAAGTCTATGAGAAAATGAGCCTACTTCTCACTTGATTTATTACCTCAGTAAACATCGTAAACATGAGTTTATGGTCTCACTGACTAGTTTCAAGTCTTCTTCAATACAGCATGATGTTCATGTAGTAAATTGTGGTCCCATTTAGAGTAAAATAGACCATAAAGCAGGAGATGCTTTAGGGCGGGGCTACCTTGTGATTGACAGGTCGCTACCACGGCGTTTTTCCGGTCTGGGAGTTGTCCGTGTTTTCTTCTTACAACTTTGACCCTTTCACAGTGTTTTCACTTCATGGAAGTTAATTATAACATTTTTGGTCGCCTAAAAATATCTTATTCAGCGTTCAGTTGTACTTAACTCCACCCTCTTGTGTCACTTCTGGTTGCAAAAAAACAAGATGGCGACGGCCAAAATGCCGAACTCAAGGCTTCAAAACGACAGTGTCGGACTTCCACATATCTAAGTAGTTGAGCCTGGGCACTCACTGTGATTTAAGGGTGGTTTAAAAGTCAGTTTCACAGTATTTGGTTATGATTACCCATCAGGCATGTACAGAAAAAAACATAAATGTCAGTTGGTATCTCACAGACCGGTTAGTCTGCTTCTCTCAACGAGTATTCAAACCAGATTTATGGTCAGCGATATTGTACGCGTTTCCCTGACAGCTCAGTAGACGCTGTGATAGAGTATGGCCGAGAGCTGTGTTGCATCACGTTACCTCCACAGCGTTCTTTGAGCTGTCAGGCAAACATAAAGTCAGGCATGCAGCTGAATTCTCTGTGTGCACGTTTCGGTTGAGTAGATGAGTGCAGAAAGTTACTATAATGGACGTAGAAGAGCACAGCAGCTTGGGCTTTTTTATGCTGCGTTGAAAAAGTGAAAACAAAATTATAAAAAGAACTGATTGGCTCTGAAAGATTTATATTTTTAAGTCCAAATCAACAGGTTTTCTGGAGGAAAAAGGCACGTCGCTACATGTTTGTGTTGTATTTCTGTGCTGGCGGGCCCAGAGAGAAAGATTAAACTCCACCAGTTTGAGAGTTAAAACTGGGGTTTAAAGTGGAGTTTGGTTTGTAGGGTTAGGGTTTAGATAACGGTTAAATCTTTAATTATGTTGAGGAAGGCTTGTATTAGGTTGATGTCAGATGTAGGTTTAGTTTTGTGCATTCAGTAATGAGTGATGAACCCAGAACCAGGGTTTAAAATTCATCATTGAGCTGTTTCACAACATGAGATTAATTTTCTCTGTTTTGATATCATGATAATATTTTATTGAACCTCAACCTGGGTGATCTCTGACTGTTCATGGCCCTTAGGCCCATTCCTTACAGCATGTACACAGGGATTTTTGTAAACTGCGTTTTTTCCCCTTGGTTCTCAAAAAATGGTGTCGTCTTAAAAAAATTCTCCGTCCAGACGAAAACGCAAAAAACGCAATTGAAGTGCTGTCAAAGCCAGAGGGCAGGTTTGGTAGCAGTGACCTCTTTCTGAAGCCTCTGTTCTTTAATATATTGGAAGAGTAACTGTGGACGTATTTATGCCGCCGTCATTAGTGACACCTCACAAAGGAGATAACGGCGTACACTCTGACGTTACACGCACAAAACTCTGTTTTCACTGTCTTCACATCAACACTGAGTTTCTGAACATCTTCACCCTGGTTGGAAGTCCCAGCAATACCACGTCATATACTGTGGTGACGCACTTATTCGGTAGGCAAGTCCTGATTGGTCGGCTACGTTTATGCATATCTCAGTGGGCGAACGCTTGCATGTGATTGGAGGAGAGTATTACCCATCGAGTCCAGTAGAGGGCGGAGCCTGTGCTTATAGAATTAGGGTTACAATGTCGTAACCTTCATTTTCAGTGACCTAAAACACTGTTTGGGTGTGGACGAGAGCCTAAAACGCCGTTTGGGTGTGGACGAGAGCCTAAAACGCATTAAAAAAATCTATGTTTACAAAATGACCTGTGTGGACAAGGCTTCAACCCTTTAGTGATGTGCCATTGAAACCCAACCACCGTCATCACTCTTGTATTCAGATTTGATGCTAAAGTAAACACATCTCCGTCTCCGTCTCTCTCTTTTACACATACACATATACTGTACGCACACACACACAGGAGACAGAGATCAGTAGCTGTGTGTTGGGAGGACAGAGTCTCTGCTCGCTGCACCTGAGCTCCAGGTGTGGCAGACGCAGGGGGGGGCGGAGCTGATTTCCTTTGTTATCCTCCTGAGAGTGTGTATCACAGACAACAGCAGGGAACAAAGACACGCATGAATACACTCAGCACAATGCAACAAGCATCAAGTTCCACTCAAACTTCCTTTAGCCCTCCGAGACCCACAACAGACCCGTTTAGTCTTATTTAGGGGGGTCCAGGGGGTCTTTAGGGGGGTCCAGGGGGTCTTTAGGGGGGTCCAGGGGGTCTTTAGGGGGGTCCAGGGGGTCTTTAGGGGGAGATAGCAGGTCAACAGTAGATGTCACATAGAAGTGGTGTACATCATCTGAAAGCTGGAACCTGAAGATTAATTTGAGATGCAGCTCAGCACTGTGTGACAATTTATGTCTTAGAAGTTGCGGCAGCAATTTTTGCGTTGATACCATTTGTTACACAGATTTGGTGCTAAATTTAACCATTTTTTACCACTGGAGAATTGATAAAAAATGATCAATAATCCCTCCAAAATACCACATTAACACACCAAGACCTTGAGGATCACCAGAGAAAAAGCCAAGCTGTGATTTTGAGATCTTTACTTTCGACTCTTTCACTATAAAAATGGTTAAAATGGTTGATGTGTTACCCGAACAGAACTTTAAACCTCACATTTCTGAGGTCTACAATGAATTTAAAGATATGTAAATCGTCTGTCTGTCTACATTTCCCTCCCTCTCCGTCTCCAAATGACATTCCAAAAACATATGTGATATCGTGGTGGAGGGCCCATCGTGGATAATTGCATAGCTTCCAGGAGAGTGGGACGACCGCAGATGCAAGCAGTGACGTTCAGCTGGTGATTACAGAAGGTGGTTCGGTAGGTGGTGGCGTCTCTGGCATTTCCTCCATGTGGAGGAATTCTAATGGCAGCAAAAGTTTAAATTTACGTGCTTGTTTCCTTAAAGAAACAGTAAAGAAAGTGTAAATACTTTTATAAAACAGCTAGTGGGGATGTTTCTTACATTCACAGATCCATGTTGGACAACATATTGGATCTGCTCCATATGATGTTATGTCCTATAAGAGTGTTGTAGAGCTGTCTATGTCAGGTAGGAACAATCTGTATTTGCTTTCAGTTACTACTGATGAATAATTTAGCTGAGCTAGCTTGAGTTGAAGACTGCAGCAGTACAGTCATACAACAGCATCCGACTGTCGTCTCCAACTAAGTCTCAGCCTAACGATCAAACCAATATCCAGCCACTGTGTTGGGAAAACGTCATGGTTGGGCTTAAAATAAGTATGTAAAGTAAGGAAAGCGCGTACGGAAACAACGTAACACAACTACGGAAAACAAGTCACAAAAGTCAATAACGCATGTGACAAACGTCACTAATGTAAGTTACAAAACAAAACATGGGTCATCAACGGCCTCGAACACGGATCTCCTGGTTAAAAGCCAGTAAGCAGTCTTTCTCGCTATACGACAACAGCATCTATACGCAGATATGAAAGGCTTATTTATTGCACGCTAAACGCCTTGTGCATTATCGAGGCATTTATATGCCTTTTTGTGTGAACAGGCTGAGCATCCAGGGCCACTTTGGATCTTTTTTACAAGATAATATGCTCCTGTTCTACACATCCTAAATACACAATACAAGTTTTTTTTCTAACTTACCAGATACACACACCAAAATGACATTTAGGCAAACAGAAGGAATGTACAATGTCTTAAAGAAAAACTCTTTTTTGGTCCTGTGTTTGATCGCTGTCAATGCTGCTACAGCACGACTAAAATAAAGTGTAACTAACGTCCCTTGAAGTTAACACGGTAACTGTACGTTAACCGGGGAGGATTCACTAAACCTCCTCTTCTCTACCAGTACACAAAACAGGAAGCAGTGCAAACATGCAAACACTGAAAACTTTGCTTAAAGCTGGGGCCTGAAATACACTCATTTCCCTATCCAGATCCAGGACGTTGGTTGACTCCACGTCGGCACACTTGATAAGGATAAGGATATTTGCATCTATTATACAACACAAGGTTGACTTCTACTACATGAACCTGGTTTATATCACTTTTGCAAATAAGTTATAGTGTTTATTTAACTTCCTGGTGTTGTGTTAAATACTTTTCTAGATAATATTAAAAATATTCTGCATATATCCCAGTTTCTTTAGGACAAGTTCTTCTATGTTATATGAAATTTAATAAGTAAATACAACTCCTTTACAACTTTTTTCTCAACTGTTGCAAGCCTGACATCACAGCAGGCTAAAATAAAAGCATGAATCACCGCTGATCAATGAGACGTGACGCAGCATGTTGTCTCTTCTAATCTCTCCATCTTTGTCCGTCTCTGTAATATGAGAACAGGCTTCGTTTACAGCTTCAGATTCACTGAACGACTTCGTTTCAATGCTTCTCCCCTGGTAGTTGGGATTAAATAGGATCTGAGAGGATGTAACGGCTGCAGGTTAAATGAAGGTTTTTGTCAAGTTTTTTCTTGATTATTTTTTTCTTGATTCTTTCTTTCTTTTTGTCACATGTATAAGTTTTATGGAAAGACTCTACAGTATTGAAACATAAGGGAGAGAGAGAGAGAGAGACAGAAATAGATGAGTCTGAGAGAATTAACCTCCTGAGACCCGCGATCCCGACCGACTTTACTGTCTTTCAGAGGCTGTAGCATGTTCAGTTTTAGAGCTAGAGTGAAGGTACTGATATCATATGAAACTAGAAAAATAATTTCTTTAACGCAATATGCTTGCGATTTTTAATTAACCTCTTAAAAATCCACTATTCAATATTTTGGAGGTTGTTCCAAAGGGTTGTTGAAACTAAAAGACCTAAGGAATCCGTTGGTACCATGTTGGGAAGGAGGCTAAATAACGCTTCGAAGTTACACTACATTTAGGCGAGGGAAAACTGGCATGGCCATTTTCAAAGGGGTCCTTTGACCTCTGACCCCCAGATATGTGAACGAAAATGGGTTCTATGGGTACCCACGAGTCTCCCCTTTACAGACATGCCCACTTTATGATAATCACATGCAGTTTGGGGCAAAAACCATGCAGGTTTTTGTTTTAACTGAACAGTCCCTAAACAGTGTTGAATGACATAAATTGTGTATCACTGTAAAGCTGAGACTCTGGTGGATCCAATGAGCCCAACTGTATTCATATGTGATGATGTTAGTCCCCATAGGAGACATTTCATTGACCTCACTGTATAAAATGATCTGTGGTGACCTCTAGGATAATCACAGCCTCATGAAACTTTACAGCCACAAACTAGAGACCTAGAGCATTCAGAGGATGGATGGATCAGACTAGAGACCTAGAGCATTCAGAGGATGGATGGATCAAACTAGAGACCTAGAGCATTCAGAGGATGGATAGATCAAACTAGAGACTTAGAGCATTCAGAGGATGGATGGATCAAACTAGAGACCTAGAGTATTCAGAGGATGGATGGATCAAACTAGAGACCTAGAGCATTCAGAGGATGGATGGATCAAACTAGAGACTTAGAGCATTCAGAGGATGGATGGATCAAACTAGAGACCTAGAGCATTCAGAGGATGGATGGCTTTCCTAGCTAGATTGACATAAGAGGGTTTCTGAGCAGTTTACACAACACAAGTGCTCAACATCTAATTGCTAAAAAATGCAATTCTTACAGAAATCTCCAAATGTCAAAAGTTTTTGATCCCAAATCACAGCATGTCTTTTTCTCTGGTGTTCCTCAAGGTCTTGGTGTCTTAATGTGGTATTTTGGAGGGATTATTGATCATTTTTATCAATTCTCCAGTGGTAAAAAATGGTTAAACTTTAGCACCAAATCTGTGGAACAAATGTTATCAATTGCTGCAACAACTTATTAGACATAATAGAGCATGGAGATGGACATCATATACTTCTATCATAATGTTTTGCGTCTGTTCACATGATTCCTCCATCTGTCTGAATGTAAAGTAAAAACTTCCCACTGACTTCATTTCTCTCTGTTTCATTTCTGCCTTCTCTGTGCTTCACCCCGCCTGAACTCAAAGAGGATGTGTGCAACAACGCGTGGGAAGATGGACACACACACTTAGACATGCAGAAAAAAACTAAAGTCATGAGAAGTTCCGCACATCGTCAGGACATCTGATCGGGTCCCGTGACCCTGTGGGTCAAATGTCAAGGATGCAATCAGCAGTTTTTTCCTTCCCGGTTTAACGTTAACAAGATCTGAAACTGACATCACAAACTGTCTGGAAACGCAGCTCTTGTTCTCTGTTGGTGAAAACATGCTAAAAAAGATAAAAAATGGAGAAGAACGAACGTCACCGTGAGATGTCTTGGATCAGTTTCTCTATCAAATAAGATACTGATGTGTTAAGGCAGAACATCCTGTACTGTAACTATCTACAGCTACTGTCATAGCTAATGATTAACAGTTTAACCAGCTCAGGAAACACGCTTCTGCCTCACACACTGGCCTTGGGTAATAATCTCCTCACCGTGCTGCAAACACAGTCCGGCTGAGCAACATGTTCATTCCCATAACAACATGTCCACCGACAGATACTGAACTCCTTCCTGTTCCATCACTCTGAAAAAGACATTATTACTATGATGCAGGTTCTATGGCACAATTAGCTTACTGTGATTCATTTTATTGAGGTAAGAAATGATTGACAAAACCGCCATTTTGTCATTATTATTAAAATTTACAATGAGGAACTTTACTACGGTCGCTAGAGGTCGCTGTCGTGGTCTTTTATACCTTCTTTCGGCCCCTTTCCCTTGACCTCTGACCTCCAGATAGCAATTAATCTGACAATTACTTTCTCAATTAATCGATTGATTGGTCTCTAAAAGTGTGAAAAACGCTTCTTATACAGCATATTCCACTGATCAATGAGATGTATTTATCTTGTTTTTTCTCTTCCTGTCGAGCCGAGCTGCCGCTAACGTTTGCTCAGCGTGTTTCTCTGATAACTTAAGATCCTTCATCCGGTTAAAATATAGAGTTAAAAACCACCAACTGACAGCTGTTGTTGCCTTTTGGGCTGCAGTTTGCCATGTTATGATTTGAGCATATTGTTTTATGCTAAATGCAGTACCTGTGAGGGTTTCTGGACAATATCTGTCATTGTTCTGTGTTGTTAATTGATTTACAATAATAAATATATACATACATTTGCATAAAGCAGCATATTTGTCCACTCCCATGTTGATAAGAGGACTAAATACTTTGAATTCTGAAGATCTTTTCTCTCACGTTTACCCTTCAGTCTTCTACTCGGATCGTCATTCATTAGTTTCATTTTTACCCGTCATCTCCACTTTCCAAGGCTGCCAAAAGTACTTCCATTTCACAGTTTTTATACAACACCTTAACTGAACAATCAGCTTTCTTTGTTGTTGGACGCTGACCTTTAAATGTCATTTCAAAGTTCTGCCCAACCCTCCACTACCTCCATAACCTTCGTAATCGTCGAGCCTGTTCTCGGAGAATCAAACATGT
Source organism: Sebastolobus alascanus (assembly GCA_916701645.2). Lineage (NCBI taxonomy): Eukaryota > Metazoa > Chordata > Actinopteri > Perciformes > Sebastidae > Sebastolobus > Sebastolobus alascanus. The sequence goes on along the minus strand of CAKAOJ020000201.1, from coordinate 296,863 downwards.
TTTTTTAAAGATGTCATATGTTATCATTTCCAACTGATCTGCTCTTATTGGAATGCTGTGTACACTTTTCCACTGTGACTATAAAAATGTCTTCCATGAAAAAGGCCGATAGCTCCACCCAACATCAACCTGATCAGAGGTCCACTCAGCCAGAATAACCTGTATGGGCGTGCGGAGCTTTTAAAGGTATCGGCCCATACTGAAAGGCAGAGAGTTAATGGTGCATCAACAGGTAATGTCTACATTTACTTTCTAAAGGTCTGATCAGTGATGTGTTTGATCAGCCGTCTGTGGTCAGACAGCCTTCTGATCCGCCCGCACCAATCGCAGCAGAAGAGGGCTCGGATTGTGTTAGAGGAGCGAACAGACGGACACCCGGGGACCCAAAGTCACAGGACCAAGGACATCGCTGCCAGGATCTGTGCAACCAACTACAAAGCTGCTATTGTTGCTCCGAGAGGAACCTCGAGCAGACAAATGACAAAGAATTTTAACCACCGTTCCCCTTTACATCCAAACCGGATACTGTAGAAGAGTTTGGCATGATTTAGCACTTAAACCATAACTTTTCCTTTTTCTTTAACATGCATACAATTTCTAGGTTGTTGATGCAGCTAGAGGAAAAATATAAAATATAAACTGACTTACCAGTTTATTCTTATGCAGTTTTATTTTAATATAATCCAATACAACAGCCCTGCAATAAATCCTATATTTACGAGACCTAAATATCTTTAAAGATATCCATTGAAAAAACGCCTAAAGCTGTTTTACAGGACAACAACGTCATGATGTGATTTTGTGGTTGACATTGAAACTGTAATGCCATCAAGGCCATATCCAGGATTTTAAAAATAATAAGTTTATAAATCCCCACCTCTACCCCCAGAAGATTTTAACCACCAAATAAAATAGTCTGTAAATGTTTTTAGGTATTTGCATTCTTCATATTATAGTTATATGTTCAGTTATATTGTTTTTTTCTCCAACATTAAGATCTACAGTATTTTATTTATTGTCCACACTGACAGGAATAAATCATCCTGGAAGTAGACAAATTTAAATATATTGCTTCAGGTTACAGTAGTAGCAGTAAAAACACAAGGTATCCATCGTGACACACATTTACAAACACAGACATACATGATAAAAAAAAAAAAAGCTCAAGGCTCCACTGATCACTAAAACCACTAAAATACAATGAATAAACATGAACAAATAAAATAATAAATAAATGAGCAAGCGTTGCTTCTATAGCATCTCTACAGTGTTACTACAACTTGTTCTTCTGAGTGATGGCTGCTGGAACAAAGATATTTTTACATCGCTTTACTCTACTTCCTCGGGACGCTAGACCTCCGTCCAGAAGGAAGAAGCTGAAATTCACCGTGCAAACGATGAGAGTCATCATTTAAAATGGAGCCGGTTATCGGCCGTAACTGTCTGGTGTACAGCGACCAAGCTGTGACTCACCTATCAGCCTACTGGACCATGATTCAGACAATTCCTGTTCTTTAAAGATAAGTTTCCAAACCATGACACCAAAGAAAAAGATAATAAAAGTCTTCTAAAACCAAAAGATATGTTTAATTGAAGATAGGAGTCCTCACACTACCTGACAAAGTCGTCCATGGCCGAAGCCTTGAGTCTAAAATGAACTGGAATCAAACTGTAAAATATTCAACGTTTGTTTTTAAAGTGTTAATGTTTGATTGGATGTAAACACCCAGCAGGTGTGTACAGAGGAGATGACCTCTGTGTATTCACTGATGTATGCCTTTAGACTTAGCTGCTTCTCAATCTGTCAACACCCTCAGCCTTCAGCTTTAACCGTGGACTAACTCGGGTTAATATTGTGTGCTTGTGTATTATTATTTAAAATCCAACATGGCCTTGAAGCATTAGCACTAGCTAATACTGCTGCTGATCCAATGAGTGTGACGGTTTATTTTCCCATGACTCACCTGTTGCACATAACTGGGCTTCTTTTCCCTTCACACCTTCAGAGAGCTCTGTTTCATATTAACGCTTACAGTGTGTGACATTTCTGTGAGTAAGCGTGTGTGTAGTTACCGATGTCATGACCCAGAATAAGAATGTCTCCGCTGCTCAGAAACGTCTCAGGAATCTTGTTGTGGTTTAGATGACCTAAATCACCCTGTGTGATGCTTTGGCTTCCTGTGTTTGTAATTCACAATAAGATAAATAAATAAAGTAGGACTGTCAATCGATTAAAATATTTAATTGCGATTAATCACATGATTGTCCATAGTTAATCGCAATTAATCGCAAATGAATCCCCGTTTTTTTATCTGTTCAGATAAAGATATCTGTTCACAGCTGAATGATCATATGAATGAATTGTGTAAAACATCTGAAAATAAAACTGAACACATCATTATAAAATGTTATTTCATTATCCATTGTTCTAATAACAGGGGGGCGTGTGATTAGCTGAAAGGTGATTGGGCGGTAATGAAAATAAAAATAAATTGAAATAAAAATGAACTCCTATAAAAACTTTTTTTTATGAAAATAGGAATGATGACAAATCATTTCATAACAATGAGTTTAGTTTGAATAATTAAAAAAAATATTTCACATTATTATTTTATATATATTTATTTTATAATACTTGTTTATTTATTTAATATTGAACACTTTGGGCTCCATACATATCTTCATCAGAGGGATTTTAATGCATAAAACTTTAACGTGGCACAATGTGTTTTTAATCAACTTGTGATATCTGAGGTCAGGACACAGTTTACATAGGTTAACTTTACCGTATGCTCAGCATGTGTCTCTGCAGGCTAAAATAGCTCCATTTTATGCTTCTAAGTATCGTTTCTCAGCAATTACATCTCGGTTTCCTCCTCAGGAGAAATATTCTTTCATGATGTCAGCCGTCATTCTCAACAACGCTGCAGAAATGAAAAAAAAACAGGCAGGAAATGACTCATCTGTCAATTCGCACCTGCATGTTTGGTGTTTGGTACTGAAATATTTCACAGCACCGAGGTTTAACTCTTTACATTGTTATCTCATGTTGTCACAATAACCATGTTATCTAGTAAACAAAGGGTTTATCTCTAGATGAGAGCAGTCAGACACTCTGCTGTGCATCAGCTCCGTGTTTACTCAGATCATTTTATAATGAGTAACTTCAGCATCGGTAAACATTATCTCATGAGATAATGGCCGTTGTTAGATAATCCCAAAAAGGTCTGTCAAACTTTTACCAGCTTCAATGAATAGTAACCTTATAAGTATGTTGTTTTTCCAATAAATAAAACCTTTGCACCTCTGAGAAGTAGCTGAAATAGCATGTTGTCCAATACAAAGGTGGACAAAACTTTCTTTGCAGGTAAATTCATTTTTAGGATCTCCAACTGCAGATAGTGTGCAGCTGTTTTCTTAGCTTTTTATTATTTAATTACCCTATTTGACACTGATAAAGACCACCTGATTCGACTGTTATCAGGCCATTAAATAGGCATTATTAGTCACTATAAACACCATAGATATGAGTCAATAGGGGCCTACTACGCCTATGTTGTAAAAGTGAAAGTGAAACTTAAAGGCAACACGTTTCAAACATATAAAACTGAATGAAACGTTTCGTTTTAAACACTAACAAAAAGTTTTCTTTAGGTTTAGACAACAAAACTACAACTTCTTTATGTTTAGGCAACAAAACTACAACTTCTTTAGGTTTAGTCAACAAAACTACAACTTATTTAGGTTTAGGCAACAAAACTACAACTTCTTTAGGTTTAGTCAACAAAACTACAACTTTTTTAGGTTTAGGCAATAAAACTACAACTTCTTTAGGTTTAGTCAACAAAACTACAACTTCTTTAGGTTTAGGCAACAATACTACAACTTCTTTAGGTTTAGGCAACAAAACTACAACTTCTTTGGGTTTAGACAACAAAACGACAACTTCTTTAGGTTTAGTCAACAAAATTACACCTTCTTTAGGTTTAGGCAACAAAACTACAACTTCTTTAGGTTTAGGCAACAAAACTACAACTTCTTTAGGTTAGGTAACAAAACTATAACTTCTTTAGGTTTAGACAACAAAACTATAACTTCTTTAGGTTTAGGCAACATAGTACAACTTCTTTAGGTTTAGGCAACCAAACTACAACTTCCTTAAGTTTAGACAACAAAACTATAACTTCTTTAGGTTTAGGCAACAAAACTACAACTTCTTTAGGTTTAGGCAACAAAACTACAACTTCTTTAGGTTTAGGCAACAAAACTATAACTTCTTTAGGTTTAGACAACAAAACTATAACTTCTTTCGGTTTAGGTAATACAAGTACAACTTCTATAGGTTTAGGTAACAAAACTACAACTTACAACTACAGGTTGCAATCTCCTCACCTCACCGCTAGATACCACCAGATCCTACACACCGGACCTTTAAACTGACAGTTAAAGTTTAACTCATCATATTACATAGATTGTGTTCATATTTCACAGCTTATATATGAAAGTGAGTCAGATTAATCTTTGATGAGATGATAAGGGTGTATGTGTGTGTGTGTGTGTGTGTGTGTGTGTGTGTGTGTGTGTGTGTGTGTGTGTGTGTGTGTTTGTAGCAAGTGCAGCTGTTTCTGACCGTTTCAACCGTTCAACCGTTCAACCGTTCAACCGCACAATAAAAATTTCAACAGAAGCAGTTGACTGTTACTACAAATCATCCTGTGTTGCTTTCTGTTTCTAAATCAACGTCTTACTGGAAGCTGTGTGGGCGGGGGGGTGCCCGGCTCTTACCTGGGCTGTGGAAACACTCATTGTGTTGGGTCTTGGCTGAGTCACCCTGGAGGATGTAATCACACACACCATCTAGAACCGAGCAGCATGGCGCTCATTAAATATACAGATGAACTGTACTTAAACCCAACAACCAAAGCAACACGAAAGCCTCATAAAAACGACAAAATCAAGTTTTTTCATTCAAGTTGTGTGTTTCTTTGCAGATTCCAGCATTTAACCAAACTGCTTATTTTGAATGGAACTCTTCTAACTGCATTTTTATCCAACTGTGACAGTAAATAATGATTTATTTGGGGCAGTCTCTGTGGCTGAAACATCCTCATTGTGGCTACTGAAGTCCAGCCTTTCTTATGTTACTCATCATTTGTTCCATGTTGTATCCAAAGTCTCTCTGTCAGTCGCTACTGCAACTCGATACACCTTAAAAACCCAGAGGAAGGCAGTTCAGCCAATCAAAATATTTATTGTTTGAATCAATTGTTCCATCAGAGCTTTTGTTATTCCTCACTCTCTTTTCCTGCACCTCATTAATGGCAGATTAAACCTGATACGGGAGCAGCTGGGTGGCAGCAGTGGCAGCAGTGCCAGCCTTTGCTCTGCAGACACCCTTGGGTGATCACATACACAGAAAACAACGCCTCCCTGACCACCTGAGACTCTGAGAGGAGGACATAGGAGACACCTGAGTCCTGGCAGCGTGCAGGCTCCCTCACACCCGTCGGACATCCTATCCCGTCTTGTTAGCGTCGTTAGCCGGGATTAGCATCCTGCCCTCTTGTTCTGATGACACAGTGATTGGTGGAGGGATCTAATGTGTGAGAAGCAATCAGCATTAACCCACAGCAAGGTGTGGACACCATGCACGCATGTATTCATGTGGATGACAAATTAGGCAATTACCTCTCAGAGGTAATTTCATTCTGGACAACTGTGAGTTGTTGTCGGTAACAGGAATCATTTTCTATTGAGGAGAATGTCATTTGATGTGACGAGGCCTTAACGCGACTAAAACAACACTCCAAGTGGATTTAGTCCAAACAATGTTTGTTTGACAACGATTTCAATATTTAAGTTACTAAATCAACGCACGAGAAATTGTATTTTTACTTTATAATATTTTTATATTGAATGTACATACTTGACTTTGGATTATTTTGTGTTATCTTATTTACATTGTTATTGATCTTATTTGTTATTATCTAAGTTTTACTTGATCATATTTCATTATTATAATAAAACTACTCCATCTGGAGGCAAAATTATACAATTTAGTTGTTTTTTATCGATTTTCTACTGAGCACAATGGTAGAATGTGATGATGCACAGAGTAAATGTCATGGTTAAAGGCTCCATTGTGTGCACATAGCCTCCTGTAGTGGATATCAGTAGGATTTTAGAGCCAGATTCCCTTTCAAGAGGTAGAAAACCCATTTGGCACACTTTGGGTATCCAAGTGGTCCAAATGGAGAGTCCTCCTGGTCCTATCCTGACTAAAACCTTTGTAGAATCTGTGTGCTTTGTGTTATTTATATCTGCTTTGGCTCAGTTGTAGTCAAGGAGTTGCTGAATGAATTCAGTGGCATCGCTGTGCATGGCATCATTGTTATAATGGTGTTATCCACTGTCTGATCTAGAAAACATTTTATCACTAATATATAGTTTCATTTATTTTTTTTAAAGGCTCAGAAATAGTGCATTTGTTAGGGACTATTTTCAACTGCGGATTAATACACATTCGGTGCACTATAGTGTGTAATTACAGCAGCAGGATGTGGGATTGAGTCAAAGTAAACTACAGTGTGTGGGTTCATGGTAATGAAGGAACTTGTCGGTGCAACAGTGAGGCTCATTATCGCTTTTTAATAATTGTCAGACAACAAATGAGCTCTATGTCACAGAGGAACGAGGAACAAGACAATACACTATTGTCAATTAATTGTTGGTTTGCGTCTATTCATGGGATTTGTTGACAGTAAGAAAAATATAGAATATCCCCAGCCTTACCCTTTTAGCCCTGCAGTAAACTAAATGAAATTAAATGTTCTTGACAGTGGCTGCTAAATACAACACGCTGTGCACGTGGCTGCTGTATGTGTACTTATTGCAGCTGGAGGATTAATGGGGAGGAGATGCCCGGAGGAGGCAAAATGGAAAAACACCGTAGTTTCCATCTTGGCTCGCCTCCGCTAAAGTTCACTTCAAGTATATCTATATAACTCTTGAAAACTCTCACCTGCTCTATTAATGAGCTAAGATGTTAGTTACAGTAAAAAAAAAAAAAAACATGGCATTGTTGACTAATTGTAGGAAAGGATGTACTGGGGAACAGTGAATTTAATAATAAGTTGCTTTGTTTTGGCTACAAACCAGCTCTGCATTTGGCCTCGATCGATGGTTACTAGGAGACCTTTTCCACAGCTTTGTTCACTTCACCACGACATATCTTTACCTCCAACGATGACACGTGACTGGTTGTCAGTTTGTTTGTTTTTTCGCTTCACTCCCATAGAGATATCTATCATCAAGAGAACAGACCTGGAGTCATTATCCAACATGAGTCTGAAAACACAAGTTTGATCTCCTCTGCTTTGTTGAGCAGTTTGGGGAGAGCAGAGAAAGAGACAACAGTAGCCACGTTTCTATTCATAAATTTGTATTCGCATTTTTAAGTATCGCATTAGAAAAGTATGTAACATGTAAATTATGTAAATAATGCTACGATATAAACACAATATATGTAAAGAAATATAAGTAGGTAATAAAATTAAAAATAAGAAATGAGAATATAAGAAATATGTACAAATATTTGCATTAAGACGTGCAATATATAACATATAACAGTGCAAAAAAATAAATACAAAATGCTATATTAAGTGTGTTAAATATAAATGCCAGAATGGTATAATTAAGAATTAAATAAGTTAATGACAGAGTATTGCACAGTTGAATTATTGCACGAATGATTGTACAGTCAGTATTGTACTGTTTATAGCAGCTGATGGGTGAAATGAGTCCACTCCGCTCTGTAGTGCATCTCGGTGAAGACTTCTCTCCATTTTCTCTCATAGATCAACCAAGGCGACTTGTTTTGTTTCCAATTCTCAACCTCTACTTCTTCTTCTACTCTGTTTACTGGCAGATTACAGCGATACGTAAAGCGTAGCCTATCCCGCCAACTTCTGATGAAACTACGCAGCCTTCGCTCCAAACCAGTTGATGCACACATTATTTCATTTCATTTCATTTTAATTTGCTTGACAATTGGATGGAAACACGGCCAGTGAAAACACAACTTCTTGAGTGTGTGGTGCATGTGGAGCCTAATCTTATGTGAACCTTAAGATTATTATTTATGAGCTCAGGCTCGGTGTCCATTGTTTCCATGGGGGGTGACCAGCTGTGGGTCTGAGCCTCCAGACCTGCACACAGCAGACCCCCTTGGCCCTTTTGTCTTGGCCTGGGTCATTAAAAGAGAGGACAGCCTGGGGACCGGCCCCCGGCTGTTTGGAGACCCCATACCCGTCACAACACACACAATACATACCTCCAACTTCCAACTGCCATCTGGGTGACTCCTGTTTGGAGCTCTACTGTTGAAGCGTAAGATACAAACAAGTGAAACAGGAGAAAAAAGAGACTGAATTTGCATATTAATGAGGAAGTTATACAGAATGAATTAACATTACTTGCCAAGTGCCACACCCATGAAGCGTAACAGGTGTAACGGGTCTATCTCTGTTTACATTCTCTGTGTTTGCTAGAAGCCCAATTTAGCAAACAAAGAAACAACGAACTTGTCAACCTGATCACTGTGATGACAAATACTCCTGGAGTGATACTCCTGCCCAGCCGCATTAGAGTGGTATCGATCATCTTCTCATCTTACTCATGGAAACAGAAAAAGGTGAACGAGGGGCGTATTTCCCAAAACGTCCAAAATTATTCCTTTATATTCATAGAAATGAGCTGCCAAAGGTTGCTAATGCTGGCTTCAAAGGGACACAAGAAGTGAACATTATATGCTTGTTATTTAAAGCTTCAGTAGGCAACAAGTTTTTGGCATCATTGGGCAAAAATCCCATAATAACCTTTCAGCATATTGTAATTCAAGTGTTCTGAGAGAAAACTAGACTTCTTGTCACGTTGTGGGTCTACGGTACAACGGTACGAAGGAGTATTAGGGCCACATTGAGGAAAAATAATAAATCTGAGATTTCGAGAATAAAGTCATATTACGAGAAAAAAAGTCGTAATATTATGAGAATAAAGTCATAATATTATAAAGTAGTAATGTTATGTGTTATTTTCTTTTTTTCTTGTAAAGTTATGACTTCATTCTCGTTATATTATTACTTTTTACTTGTAAAGTTATGACTTTGTTCTCGTTATATTACGACTTTTTTTCTCGTAAAGTTATAACTTTATTCTTGTAATAATACAACTTTTTTTCTCGTAAAGTTATGACTTTATTCTCGCAATATTTTGACTTTTTTTCTCGTAAAGTTATGACTTTATTTTCGTTATATTACTACTTTTTTACTCGTATAGTTATGACTTTATTCTCATAATATTACTACTTTTTTACTCGTAAAGTTATGACTTTATTCTTGTAATATTACGACTTCTTTACCATTAATATTATGACTTTATTCTTGAAATCTCAGATGTTTTTTCCCTCAATGTGACCCTAATACTCCGTCGTACATTTGCACATGGGTCCTCACTGCATTAGACTTACAGCATATGTAGACTACAGGCTGTGTTACCTTCATCATAATGCTCAAATGTTTTGCGGCTCCAGACAGATGTTCTTCTGGTCTAGAATAAAGCACCTGTGAGATATTAAAAAACAGCTGGAAGCATTAAGGTTACCTGCATATTTAAATCTAACTATTAAGCAGGTATTCACACTGACAGCTCACCTTTATGAAACGAGGCCACCTGAACCGGTTTTTATGTTCCTCTGTGTGTGTGTGTGTGTGTGTGGGTGTGTGTGGGTGTGTGTGTGTGTGTGTGTGTGTGTGTGTGTGTGTGTGTGTGTGTGTGTGTGTGTGTGTGTGTGTGTGTGTGTGTGTGTGTGTGTGTGTGTGTGAGCGCGCGCCTCGCCCCGCCCACCAGCAGCAGCGTGACGTCACTCTGAAGCCGTTGGGTCGGTTCCTTTAAACCGCTTCAGAGTCTCCAGAGAGTCTGAGAGGAGACACAACAGGAGCGACTCACGGGGTGAAAACAAGCTGCTTTTATACTTTAAACGGGGGAACAAAGTCTCATGGATTTACTGAACTTTTCCGCCGTCGTTGTGGCGACGAAGGACGGCTGAAAACCCGAGAGTTGACCTTTCTGAGAGGACTTTAAAGGAGTAAACCTCTCACATATCACCGGAGAGCATCTAACCGCTCACTGAGGTAAGTTCAGCTAACCGTTAGCTCCCAACGTTAGCTCTCTTATAGCTTTATAATGTGTTATAGAAGTACCTTAAAGTAACAGGTATGTGTGGTTATTATGGGCTGGCTTGTGAGGAAGAGTACTAGAAGAGAGTACAAGTACAACATGAAACTCCTGTGGTGAGTAACACGATCTGCTCCAGCAATATTAAAGCAGCAGTAATTAGCATTATGCTAACTATAAGGAGGATATTAAAGCAGTAATTAGCATTATACTAACTATATGGAGGGGGTTAGTGCTATAAGGAGGAGCTGGAATCGATTAGGTGATCGATAGGAATTTAATCAACAACTCTGATGATTGATTATTCGTTTAAAAGCATTTATCAAACCGAAATACCAAACATTCACTGGGTTTTCAGCTTCTTAAAGGCCAATAATTGTCATTAATATTACAAATAAATTGAATGGATTTAGTTTGAAGTCGTCCTGGAAGTTGTGGCAGGTTATTTTCCTGTTTGTTTGTTTTGTTTTTTGACTAAACAATAGATCAGTGTGTGGTTAAAACAACCAATCAATAATGAAAATACAGTGTAAACACACTCACAATGTTTAACAAACAAGTGTCCCTGAAGCCTGAGAGACAAACAATGATATATGTTTTAGCAGGCCAACGTTAATCCAATATTTGAAGGAGATAACTGCTGCCTTTGTCTATTATTTCTGGTATAAACTACATTTCTGCCTATTCCAGACTAATCGATTAGTTGATTGATAGAAATTTAATCAACAACTCTGATGATTAATTATTCGTTTAAAGGCATTTATCAAACCAAAATACCAATCATTCACTGGGTTTACAGCTTCTTAAATGCGAATATTTGTCATTAATATTACAAATAAATTGAATATCTTTGGTTTGACGTCGTCACATTGAGCTCCAGGAAGTTGTGGCAGGTATTTCCCAGTTCGTTTTGTTTTGTTTTTTGACTAAACAATAGATCATTGTGTGGTTAAAATAAACCAATCAATAATGACAATACTCATCAGTTGCTGCCCTGGTGAGTGTAAACACACTCACAATGTTTAACAAACAAGTGTCCCTGAAGCCTTAGAGACAAACAATGATATATGTTTTAGCAGGCCAACGTTAATCCAATATTTGAAGGAGATAACTGCTGCTTTTATCTATTATTTCTGTTATAAACTACATTTCTGCCTATTCCAGACTAATCGATTAGTTGATCGATAGGAATTTAATCAACAACCCTGATGATTGATTATTCGTTTAAAAGCATTTATCAAACCAAAATACCAAACATACACTGGGTTTTCAGCTCCTTAAATGCGAATATTTGTCATTAATATTTCAAATAAATTGAATATCTTTGGTTTGAAGTCGTCACTTTGAGCTCCTGGAAGTTGTGGCAGGTATTTGTTTTGTTTTTTGACTAAACAATAGATCAGTGTGTGGTTAAAATAACCAATCAATAATGACAATACTCATCAGTTGCAGTGTAAACACACTCACAATGTTTAACAAACAAGTGTCCCTGAAGCCTGAGAGACAAACAATAATATATGTTTGAGCAGGCCAACGTTAATCCAATATTTGAAGGAGATAATCGCTGCTTTTGTCTATTATTTCTGTTATAAACTACATTTCTGCCTATTCCAGACTAATCGATTAGTTGATCAATATGAATTTAATCAACAACTCTGATGATTGATTATTCGTTTAAAAGCATTTATCAAACCAAAATACCAAACATTCACTGGGTTTTACAGCTTCTTAAATGCGAATATTTGTCATTAATATTACAAATAAATTGAATATCTTTGGTTTGAAATCGTCACATTGAGCTCCAGGAAGTTGTGGCAGGTATTTCCCAGTTTGTTTTGTTTTGTTTTTTGACTAAACAATAGATCAGTGTGTGGTTAAAATAAACCAATCAATAATGACAATACTCATCAGTTGCAGTGTAAACACACTCACAATGTTTAACAAACAAGTGTCCCTGAAGCCTGAGAGACAAACAATGATATAAGTTTGAGCAGGCCAACGTTAATCCAATATTTGAAGGAGATAACTGCTGCTTTTGTCTATTATTTCTGTTATAAACTACATTGTTGTCAACGAGTAAATTAATCGCAAACTATTTTGATAATCGATTAATTGAGTCATTTTCTAAGAAAAAAATAGTCAAAATTATGTGAATATTTTCAGTTTTTTATCCTCCGCTATGACAGTAAACTCTGAGTTGTGGACAAAACCAGACATTTGGGGACGTCATCTTGGGCTTTAGGGAAACACTGATCCACCATTTTTTGAAATTTTATAGACCAAACAACTAATCAATTAATCAAGAAGATAATCGACATATTAATCGACAATGAAAGAAATCATAGTTTATTTCCAGTCTACTCTTTTCTCCTCCGTCTATCCTCTCCTCTCTCTCTCTGATGCCATATTATGTGCTTTCCTAGATAAAAAGTTTTTAATCACATGAGCAATATTTTCCAGAGTTGCTGCACAGATGTGTGTGTCAGCAGAGTTAGTAACCCTGCTATGTTTAGACAGAAGAGTCCAAACCACACTTTGGATGAGTAGCCTCCATCCAGCCTAGTTTCTGCCTTTTGTGACCAAACAGTGAACATTAATGACGGTCAGAGAGCAGTCACAGAAGCTATTTTCACTTGGGCAAACCCATTTTTGGATTGATTATACTCAATATAAACGGGTCCCTTCCGTCTGTTCTGTTCCTGTGACTCTCGGATGTGGCTGATCTCTCTCGGTATCTTGTCCCTGCCCTGCATGGTTATTAGCATGTGATACAAATAGCCCCATACAGAACAGTATGTACGCACAGTATGTCTGTCATTTGATGAGTTGCATCAGATAAAGGAAGTTGAAATGACACATATGTATGTGTTAGGGATGTTAATAATTAACCGTTAAGATAAGATAATATATTTCTTTATAAGTCCCACAGTGGGGAAATTTGCAGTGTACAGCAGCAAAAGGGATAGTGCAAAAAACAAGAAGCATCAGCTAACACAGTAATAAAAAAGCAAAAACAAAGTGAAACAAAATATCAACAATTTAAATATAAGGAAATATAAAAACAGGAGCAGTATATACAGTATTGACAATAAGCAGACTATTAAAAAAATTGCAGAAGTGGAAAAATGATATTGCACCGATTAAAGCTATCGGTTAAAACGGTTAAAGAAATATTAATAATTGATTAAAAAGAGGAGCGGCTCATCACTTTAAGGAGAAAAGCTGGTCCACCTTAACAGCCCACCTTAAGAGGCGGAGCCGGAGTTGCAGGATACAGGATTGATTTTAAGGAAGAGCAAGTTTGGTGGTTGTGATTTTAGAGATCCAATGGGTATCATTTTGAATCATTTTTTTTAATTCATGACTCCAGAGCTCTAGCAACTGGTGCTGTGCTGTATTGTATGCTTTTTCTTTCATTTTAAATACAGAAAAGGGTTGCCACATGGTCTGACCGAGTCTCTTTGGGCATATCAAAGCCATTTTGCCATTCAGACACAGCCATAATTCTGCATAAATATAACCGAAAATTTCCCTACACCTTGTGTAGAGTGCTTACTTGTAGATATTTGCTGATGTCCTCCTCCAGCTCAGTGAGCAGGCCCGAGCTCCAGTTTCCTGCTCAAGGACACTTTGACCGTCACGGGTTGTGCATTCACCTGTTGATTGAATCAAACCTGTGACCTTTTAAAGGACATTATCTCTACCCACTCTCATGTATTCATCTTACCTAATCCATGAAACTTAAATGAACCATTACTATTCCTCACACATTCCCGTCAGTGGCTGACTAACACTTCTAGAGATGTGGAGAGGAACAGGGATGAGTAATAACAGTCATCTACATGAGGCACTGAGTTTCTTCCTAATGTGTTCAAGTGAAGAACACAAATGTCAAAGACAGGTCGACTATTTATTTGATGGATTTTGTCTAATAGCAGGAAACAGTAGGGCTGGGCCAATTCACCTATCTCCCGATACTATCACAATACTTGGGTGCCGATTCGATATGTATTGTGATTCAATATACGATTTATTGCAAGTTTTGTTAACTTTTTTACCACTAGACCATGTAGGGGAAAAGTTGAATCATACACTTCTAGGGACTTTTACTTTGGAAAATCTCTCAATGAATCCAGTAAAAAAAATTGATTTTCAGCATGTATGTAGTCAGAGATGTCCTGAAGTCAAATATATCAGGATCATTGTCAGGAATTATTTATTACATTTTTTTCCGGCAACCCAAAAATCAAAGAATAAAGACATTTCCCTCCCTGGTATTTTCTTTTTAATTTATTAGGGACATGTAATGTTTTATACTTCTGGTGAATATAATCCAATCAATCTCATTTCCATGGATGTATTTATACAGTTCCCTTTGTTAACACCTTATTTTGAAAAGCGGACGTAGTCCCACGTGTCTACTTCCTCTAACTTCTCCAAGGTGGTCTCTAGCTCTCCCGTCAGCTCCGTTCTCTTTATCCATCCATGGTCAGCTCCATCGGGGCCGTTTCAATGCATTTAACAGAAATGTCAGTATATGGGTGCTCTACAGTTGTAGCGTCGGCCCATTTGACCACGGAGACGAGAGCGACGGCCGGCTCGATCGTAACGTTACCGCGATACGATAACGTTTCCTGTCCGTGACAGAGTTAGCATGCAGCTTTAGCCGTGATGTCTAGCTCTGCTTTTCCTGCAATGTGTGAAACCCAAAGTGTTTCCATCCTTTACTGGATGTGTAGTGTTTACCACTTTGGATTTAACATGTGAGAGTGCAGGTCGTATCCACGACGACCCTCCAACGTTTTATACTTTCTCGTTTCGGCTGGCTGGTTTGTTTTGGTGACGGATACGGAGCGGATAGGATGTCACGTTATTCTGACTACAACAATACAAGCGGTAACTTCCTTCTACCTCCGCATAGACTCAAATAAAGCAATTATATCAATTCTGGCATTCAAAAATCTATTTCAAAATCGTTTTTTTCCCACCCCTGAAAAACAGGCTGCTTTAGTTGCAGACTAGTTGAAGGAATGTGGCTTTCTAACGTGTTGAAAGAACTGCATTTTGGCTGCAGCTGATTTAAAGATCTGGCCCTTCACCAGCCTTCCTCTCATTTCAAGGTCAGTGAATCCAGCACATCCCAAATGGGAGATCTGGAGCTACCCCCGGGTGCTGCTAATTATGGGGACATCCCATCAGGTCTGTACTATAAACCACATTGTCGTCATTCATGTCGACACAAATCTGTACTGTCCTGTTTTTCGTTCTCTCCGGCGCCACCTCATACCAGTTTACAGAGCCAATGTGTTTTCCTGGCTGTTAGCCTGAGCTCCTTATCACATCCAACTTTAAGTAAGCTCACCTAACAAATCTGCAAACAAAACGGGCATTGTCTGTACGATTATGATGCAGAACAACAGAAAAATGTCTACAGTTGAGCAGATGGGAAGGCCACAAAAAATAACTAACATCCCCTTTGTTAACTCTGCTCACTAGCTACGATCTGCAGATATTTTGTTGTATTTAGCAATAATATAAGCATATGAAAGCCGGGTATATTTAGACATGGCATTAGCTTACAGAAACACCCCGTAGTCAACCAGCTCTTTTGTCCCTCTTGGTGTTGGTTTCCTTTGGTTAATCTTTGAAGGGTTTGTTATGTCCTGCGTCGCCACCAACACAGTCACACTATCTGTCTGTTCATGAACCGAGGAAACGAGGCATAATGACTCCGTTTCAGCTAACGTTATTGGGCAACCAGAGCAGAAATACTTCATTTTGGTTTTCCCAGCTTTTGTAAATGCTGCTGCAACACCAGCTGACCACGAACCAGGAGGTCACAACAATTTCCCTCAGGGTAAATAAAGTCTTAACTAGGGCTGCACCATATATTGTATCAGCATCGACATTGCGATGTGCAAAAAATGCGCAAAAATGTATGATGTAAAATAGACATTTTTAGATTATTATCAGGAAAACCAAAGAAGGTTGGGTTTTTAACAACAGCTGACTGTTTGAGATGTTTGGAAGCTGCTGAATGTGGTCTTATCCTGTTCACATTCCCTCACTTTGACTTAAAAATAAATAAAAATGAATTTATACAACTGCGAAACACGATGTATCTCTCTCTGTTCGCTTGTCATAAGTGCTTCATTTATTAAATGTGATTTAACTGGGGACTTGTCAGAATACCTCATCACTTAAAGAGCTTAATGAGACTGGCCTTCCTTATGACATTAGCATTAGTTGGATTAATTCTGTAAACAAAGCCACTGTGTCTGTCAAGCAATCTGTTTATCAATGTGTTCATGAAACAATGAAACTCAGCATAATGACTCAGTTTCAGCTAACATTAGTGGGCATCCAGAGCAGAAATACTTCCGTTTGGTTTTTCCCAGCTTGTGTAAATGCTGCTGCGACACCAGCTGACTGCTAACCAGGAGTTCACAACAATTTCCCTCAGGATAAATTAAGTTTTATCTTATCTCATCTTGTCTTAACTAGGGCTGCACAATATATTGTTTCAGCATCAACATTGCAATGTGTGCATGCGCAATAGTCACATCGTGGGACGTGCAATATCGGCAAATTAACTTAAATGTGTCATGCAACAACTTTTTTGCTGCCTGAAGCAAAAGGAAAACTCCCACCGTTCTCATTTCCCATGACTAATCCAGTGTTTCCCATTAATTACCTAAAGCACCACGCACCTGGACCTCGCCTCTTCCTGGGGCTGTGGACTTAATTATACCCCCACAACAACGTAGTCGGGGGTATATAGCGCTCTGCGTGTCTGTCCGTCCTTCCGTCCGTCCTTCCGTCCATTCGCGTGTCACACTTTCGTTTCCGGAGCAGAACTCGGACACTATTTAACTTGGGACCTTCAAATTTGGTATGATGGCTGACAGTGTGGTCTAGTTGTGCCTTTTGGGGGTTAGAAGTCCAGGGTGCCCATTAGTTAATTAGTTAATGCCCATTAATTCCATTAGTTCCAAAAGGGCAAAACCTTTGGCCCTACTTTAGTAGGGGTCAAGCAGTGAGCGGGGGTATGTGAGCCATACTCACTTTTGCCTTGTTCTCGCGGCGCGACTGTCCTCAGCACGAGGGGTCTGCGGCGATGTTGGCAATCCACGTCTTGTTTCAACCTGTCTTGAAACACGAAGGCTATCTCGTTATCCATGCTTTGTGGATGTGACTTTTGTGCCGTGTCATCATCATTCATATCCATACAACCAATGTGTTAATGATTAAATTGTTTACACAAAATTGTTTATCTAGCCGTTTATTTTGCTGCACCAGATTGATGCAATTAACTTAAAAATGTAGCCTACAAAATATAGGGTGAATATTCCTGTATTTTTTCATATTGCAAATTAAATATTTATATTGCAGAAATAAAAAGTGCAGCCCTAATCTTACACAACCAGCAGTCTTCTGAGCCCCTGCATTTTTTTAGCAGCAGTTTCTAGCTCCTCAAACTTTATTCGGAGGAAAACTGCTTGCCTTCTTCAATAAAACTCACATTTTTGTTAAGGTACAACAGAGTACAAACCGTTAGCTTTACTGTGAGGATAGCATCACTGAGATACTACATGCAGTCACTGAGCGCAGCTGTCGTTGGTCAAGAAATAGTTAACTAAACCACAATGGCTTATTTTCAGTTTCCACATGCGTTAGCCTAAATACAGCGTGCAACTATGATAGCTCTGAATGCACATTTGACAGAGCAAAGCTCAACGTTTTCCTCTGGCTTATTACAGCCTTTCTGCTGAGCCAGGCTAATCTCATCCTGGACGTATCACCACACAGGATGCGCAAAAATGAAACTGATATTGACTTCCTCTTCTGAATATGTGCAAGACAATAAAGAAGCATACAGTATTTCCCAAAATGTCAGCGTCTTAAGGTTATATAGCATGTGGCCCTAATCATCACTTCCACGTACAGTTTGCAAAAATTAACTGTTCAAAAAAACATGTTTGCAGCAAGTACAAAATGCATAGTATTTAGTATCCATGGCACTGTTCAAAAAAACATGTTTGCAGCAAGTACAAAATGCATAGTATTTAGTATCCATGGCAGCAGATATAGTTGACAGAGGTCTGTAGCAATGCTGTGAAAAGGCTTATTCATAATTTCACACTGTTACACTGTCTGATCACACATGTCTGGCTAAAGTTTTTACTCAGGGAGGGTACACACAGTAAGTCAAGATTGACTACTCTGATAGATTTCACTTTGGCCACTGTGATCTCCAGATCGGTACTCTGATGAGACTCTAGTTAAACCACAGACCAAAGTGAAAGAAACAACTACACAAAACAAAACAGAAGTTATTTAATGACTCAAAACCCTCAACAGAGATCCAGGGTTGAAGTGACGGGCTTTGTTTCTTTATTCTTTATCACCAGTAATGCCTTTAATGAGTCTAAATCCAAATGTGTGTTTTCCAAAGTCAGATGTAGCTGCTGCTGTTAAAGTGCTTGGCTGCCGCTGTTTTCCGAGATCCATTAAAACCAGCTTACAGGGATATACTGCTGCATGGACACAACTAATCCATAATGTTACAGTCATTTTGCCGACAGCTCCTGACTATGGCAGATACATCAGTGGGTTTAAACTCTTTATGGGCATTAAGGGGAAGATATCAACTGACACCAGTATCGCCTATAATGGCCAACGCACACAGAGGGCCTTTATGTTAGTGGTACATTGCATGTATTCAGCACACTGAGCAAACTAAAGTTTCAACTTCTAAGTAAGTGCACTTAGACAGTCTTAGGATAGCGACACATATTTGTGGTGTTGGTGCTGTACACCAGCACGCTATGAGGTGACTCTCTGCTTTACATGCAGGAAAGTAACACCTTCTGTGGGTTGATGTCAGGTCTGTGCAGCCATCTTTGCATCTTCTTTGATCGTCGTCTTCCCCCCAAAACGAATTGGTCCAAAAGTCCCACTTGTTGGTGTTCTTTCTTTAACACCAGAGGAACCTAGTGTTGTTCAGTCAGTCACAGAGAGGAAACGTACCTGGACAGTGGATTAGCTTGGGGAGTAGGGATGTTAGATGGTGGTGAATAGACCATAGAAGTGCTAGACACTGTGTGACACAAATATGATGTCACAAAGTCACTTGGCAGGGAAATCTCGACGAAATGAATGACCATGTTTGATTTTAATGAAGACATTTAATCTCAAATTGTTTTAATACACTCAATGAACATTTACCATCTCCTGCAGGACTGCAGGACTGCAGGTTTGCAGTCACTGCTATAGGCCTTTTCTACTCAGGGAACCTAACAATCTGTAACTTAACCTTTAACGTGTAGTCACCGGGTTCTGCTTTTGTTTCCACTGTTCTCTGCCCACTTTGCCGACCAGAATTACATTTTGGCACTGCTCAGTAGGCAATACTAAATTCAACTTCCATGTACTCTCAGCGGGTGCAATGCAACGTCTCGTATGCATCATTTTTAGCAATCGTTTTGTCTATAAAATGTCAGAGAATAATGAAAAATCTCAACTTAGCAGACCCCAAGGTGACATCTTCAAATGTCTAGTTTTGTTTGAATAAAAGTACAAAACCCAAAGGTATTCAGTTTAGTATTGAACCTGCAGTTTGTGAAGCAATTACATTATTTAAACAACAAAAAAATAATCAATTAATCAATTTTAATAATTGCTTGATTGCGTACATTTTCAAGCATAAATGCCAAAGAATTTCAGTTTTTGCATTCTCTAATGTGAATATTTGCTGGTTTTCTTTAATTAAACTAAATATTTTGGGATTTTGGACAGTTGGTCGGACTAAACAAGACATTTGAGTATGTCAAATCGGGCTGTGGGAAGAGGTAATGGACACGTTCAGGTTATGGGCAGCTCCAGGTTATGGTTCGTTAAATTCCTATAATGGAAACACGCCCAGTGCCTAATTTGCCACTCATTGGGCGTGGCAAATTAGGCTGGTGGTTTTGTCCCCCCTTTCTGTGAACTGTCTGGCAAAGATGACAATGAGATGGGTCAATGAGACAGCCCTTGGTGCTTGTGAAACAGGATATGACTGGAGTTTGGCGACATGTGAGCAGTTTAGGTTACACACGCAAACGCACAAGGATGCAACGCTGTCACAGAGGAACTAGTTTGTCACCCGACAGTTTCACAAGCACAGCATCTCACTGAAACTTTACAATGAAGTCACTCAACAAAGACACGTTGAGAGAGTGAAATCACTGATATAACACAAGAAGGTTAAACTGTTAAACATGTACAGAAATAAGTTATTGCTTATGCCAGAAAGTTGGACACGTCAGTTTTCTGTGACCTTTGTTTGCACCATTGTGTGCACTCTTCCTCTCTCTCTTCCCCATACCCTCTTCCTTCCACCAGCCTCTGAGGATGCGTCACATACTCATTTAGCCATTTCATAATCCAGACACATTGCTAGATATCTGATGTTGGACAGGAGCCAATCAGACTTCCTTACTTGCTCTTCGTTTATAGTATGTGTAGGTTGTTTGAGGTCAAGGTTATCCAAGCCTCCAGCTCCATCATCTGGGCCATGCTCACTCTCTCCTTTATTTAATTACAAACTCAATTGCACATGAAAGATTAGCCTGTAATCTGATTATCTTAAATGTGATTTTGATTTCAGCTGAGATGAAGTGAAGTTGCACAAACACAATGTCACAAGACTCTAGCTGCACCATATACACACACTTCAGCATCCTGTTTTGAAATGTGGTCATGTGGGCAGCTCATCGTGTCATTTAAGAAGAAGGGAAATGGACTGGGAGTGGTGGGTGTGGCTGAGCGCTGCTCACTCATTGATATGACGTAAAATATAAATTTTTGGATTTATTATCAGGAAACCGAGGAAGGGTGGGTTTTTACCAACAGCTGACCATTGAGTTTGAGATGTTTGGAAGGTGCTGAATGTGGTCGTAACCCGAACACATTCCCTCACTTTGACTTCCAAATTAAAAAAATAATTTATAAAACTGCAAAAAAAGTATATTTCTCTCTGTTCGCTTGTAGTAAATGTAAACACACACTTCCTAGACTGCCTTGTGTTATCTTAAAAGCAAAGTTTATGTTTTCTTGTGGTCCTGTTGTTTTTAAAGATGTACTCAGTAATACCCTGAGACTGGGTTTCTCTGGTGATGTCTTTGCCTTCCCGTAATAACCGCTGTCATTAGTTGCAATTTGCCATTTTCCTCTGAAAGGCTGAACAACCACATCGCCCATAGCCGCAGTAAAGCTTTTTTGTCAGTCCACTAATGCCTAGTTCACAGTAGGGCTGCAACTAACAATTATTTTCATTGTCGATTAATCTGTTGATTATTTTCTCAATTAATCGATTAGTTGTTTGGTCTATAAAATGTCAAAAAACGGTGTTGATCAGTGTTTCCCTAAAGCCCAAGATGACATCCTCAAATGTCTTGTTTTGTCCACAACTCAAAGATATTCAGTTTATTCTCACATAAAGAAAGAAACCAGAAAGTATTCACATTTAAGAAGATGGAGTCAAAGTCTTTGTACTTAAAAAAAAAAAAAAAAAAAAGAATTACTATTATTTGAGATGCAGCTCAGCACTGTGTGTCAAGTTGTTCTACTCATTAATAAGAAATAAAAAATTAATTAATTAATCAATTAAAATAAATTGAAAGTGTATAAGAGTGTAGAACATTATAATATAAGTTTTTGATGATCATCTCCATGCTCTATTATGTCTCATAAGTTGTTGCAGCAATTGATACCATTTGTTACACAGATTTGGTGCTAAATTTAACCATTTTTTACCACTGGAGAATTGATAAAAATGATCAATAATCCCTCCAAAATACCACATTAAGACACCAAGAACTTGAGGAACACCATAGAAAAAGCCATGCTGTGATTTGGGATCAAAAACTTTTGACATTCGGAGATTTCTGCAAGAATTGCATTTTTCATTGATTGGATGGCGAGCACTTGTAGCACTGTGTAAACTGCTCAGAAACCCTCTTATTGTCAATCTAGCTAGGAAAGCCATCCATCCTCTGAATGCTCTAGGTCTCTAGTTTGATCCATCCATCCTCTGAATGCTCTAGGTCTCTAGTTTGATCCATCCATCCTCTGAATGCTCTAGGTCTCTAGTTTGATCCATCCATCCTCTGAATGCTCTAGGTCTCTAGTTTGTGGCTGTGATTATCCTAGAGGTCACCACAGGTCATTTTATAAAGTGAGGTCAATGAAATGTCTCCTATGGGGACTAACATCATCACATATGAATACAGTTGGGCTCATTGGATCCACAATAGTCTCAGCTTTACAGTGATACCCAATTTATGTCATTCCAGACTGTTTAGGGACCCCAGTATGCAGAAATACTCAAACACACCATTTTAGAATAGGAGACAATAACACAGTTGTACTGCATGCAAGAAACTGCATGTGATTACCATAAAGTGGGCATGTCTGTAAAGGGGAGACTCGTGGGTACCCATAGAACCCATTTTCATTCACATATCTGAAGGTCAGAGGTCGAGAGACCCCTCATGCCAGTTTTTCCTCACCAAAAGTTACATTTGGAGCGTTATTTACCCTTCTTCCTGACGAGCTTGTATGACATGGTTGGTTGATTTCATACGATATCCTTCACTCTAGCTTTAACACTAAACCTGCTACAGTTTCTGGAAGACAGTAAAGTCGGTCCGATCCCGCGGGTCTCAGAGGGTTTTAACTCTAATGCCGTTGCATTCATGGATGTAACGTTGCTTCATAATGCCATTAGTCGTAATCCTGGCTGTTTGTTGTTATATCACTACTCTGTAGTTCTTGGAAAGTATAATCATGACTGTACATAGTACATGATTAATGTTGCAGCCTGAGATATGTACACGGTGTCTTTGCTCATCGGGTCACACTGTGAGTCATGTGTCAGGATTAAACTTTGCATGTTTTATGTAATGCATTAACTGAGCACTGACATGGACAGCAGCAGTCACACACACACACACGCATTTTTAAGTTTAGATTACGTTGAGTGTGAGTGTACGAGTCTCGCCAAAGAGAGAGGTGACCTTTAGCATGCACAGTCGGACTGACAAGTATTTGTTGATAATTAGAAATTCCGTTCTATTTTAAGCGTGTGTGTGTGTGTGCGTGTGCGTGTGCGTGTGCGTGTGCGTGTGCGTGTGCGTGTGTGTTAGGATTATTGTCAGCTGATGTAGTGTGCTCTTTATTCCACCACCATTTTGTAAAACATTGTTTTCCTTTTAAAGAACCGCAGTTTATTTAGTAGATTGTCATTTTAACAACATATTGAGAGACGTGACCCGTGTTGGCCCGGGTTGTTTTGGCTCCACCATCCACCATCACGGGGATCCAGGTTCAAGCCTCCATGTTGTAATGCATCTCTCAAGTGCCGAATGCTGCTGAAGTGTCGCTGAGCAAGACACAATCAGCTGTAGGCACACAGAGTGATCGCTAACCTGACCTCCACTATTAATCAACGCAACTGAATGTTCTTCTGTTTCAGATGGACATATCCATCATTCAGAAAAGAGATACTGAAGCTGTTTGTAGACAGGATTACATTAAATGTTCAACTAGACCCTGTTGTGTTTGATTTAGTAGAATAAAACAACCTGAACCGGTTTTAAAAGCCAATGAAATCATCAGTCAAGCCCACGTGTGTGTCACTAATGCAAGACGATTTTGGTCCCGATTCCCTCCTCCCAACAATCGTCAATAAAGCCCTGATTTTTTTGATGGTTCTAAAGATGATCTTTCCAGATATTTCTGTGGTGTGAGGTATGTTACATCCCCCGATCGATCCATCCTGACCACACCGATCTCAAATCGTAAATATTAAACATCAATATTTATGATCTAATTTCCTGTTGTGTGTGGGGAACACTGAGGACAGCTGAGGACACAGTCACGTGGGAAAGAATGATAGTCAATTGTGAACCAAGCTAACTGAAGAAGGAAGCACAACCAACGCCGTCATGGCGGCCACAAATAATGCTAAACATGAAACATAAAGTAGTCGTAAGATGGAGCTCAGAAATGGAGGACCAACTTGTTGATTTGTGGCAACAACACGAGTGTTTGTGTAACGTGTCTCCATGACTTCATCTGTTATTTTTCTTTTTTCTTTGATTTCAGCACAAAGTAGTGCAAAAACTAACATCTCTAATTCTTCCTGCCCGTCGTCCGCCATGTTTGTTTACACTAAAGTCACGTTTGATCGCCAGAGATTTTGCGAGATTTCCGGTTTTTTTTTTATTGGGGACTCTTGTTGTTGATGAATGAATCTGTTAGTGGTAGTGGCTGTTTTACGTCAAATTTTTTCTCACCACACACTATAGTAACAAAACTGTTAAACTTACCATAACATGTTGTTATGTGTGGGCTCTCTCACATTTGACACATCTGTTAAGATTTGACAAATCTTTAAGTGTGGGCCAGCCTTTACTTTAAAGCTGCCCACACCAAAATCTCTCTGCGCTGGCTGTGCCATTGTTTTCTTACGGGGAGAGCGGTGCCGCCCGACTAGGTAGAAGCGCTTCCCTTGGTGCGACGCATCGCTTGAATTTGCAACCGAGTTCAAAGTTGAAATTGTTTCAACTTTGACCTTGGCTGCCACTGACCTTTCAAAGTGCAGCCAAGGAGAACAGCTGCAACTGGCGTTCCTTGAGCTCTTTTTGGTGACATAGTATACCTGCTGCCTCTAGGCTCTGTGCCCGACCTCGCGGTGAGTGAAGAGCACATTTCTTATCATGTGAAGGCAGCTTAATAGCTGAAGTGGGACCTTTAGCCCTTTGTGAATACTGGTGTGGACTGTCGATATTTGGTGGGCAGACTCCAGCTCAGACGGCACCTCTCTTAGGCTATTTATGGCTCTCTGTATTCGCACCATCTCGCTATTAGGCCCACATTCCCTCATGCGGTAACATCCTCTTATATTCTTCAGGCCTCGGTCAAGTAGAGCTCAAAAATATCTCTTTGGTAGTTGTAATCTACACCGCTGCAGGATGGACTGTGTGTGCAACACATTACAACACAGGGACAGGGAAAGTTTATTTACAAAGCATGAGTCATGCACAAAGGCAATTCAGAGTGCTTTACATAATGCATAAAATATATGAAATAAGACGCAGAGCAGGTAAAAGTTAAAACGGAGATAAATGGCAGTGATATAACATACTCTTCAAAACCAGGAATAGTAAAACGTCTTATGTATTCCTGATTGGGGCGACATACCGTAATCTGCTTTGATTCATGAATAATGATTTTGCTTTGTTTGTGTAATCAAATATCCCTCTGTATATATTCATAGGTCATTCGTAGGACACATTTAGGCTGGCAGTGTTTCAAACAGATGCATTTCTAGCATGGTGTGGGCGGCTGGTTGTGTGCCTGTCTTTCTATTTCTCGCTGCTGACGTCATATCGAACTCCACTGTGGAATTTAAGAAGTAGAACATGAGAGAAGTAGATCAAGTAAAACATGGCTGAAAGATACACTCTTTGATTTGATTATAGTGTCCAATAGCTGGGAGGACAATTGGAAATTGGAACCTGTTACTATTCAGAGCCAGGTCTTGATACCCAACGCTAGTTCAGACGATTAGTCATATGGAAGCGCCCACAGATAAATAGTCAAACCAAAATGCCACTAACGCTTTGCCTTTATGTTCAGCCTTTATCATTTGTCCCTCCTTTTTGTGTTCACAGGAACCCCCATTTATGTTACATCCCTGTTAAGGGAAGAGCATAAACAAACATCTCAATCGCGACACATATACATTAATCACCAATAAACCAGCGGTGGTTGGCACAGAGGAAATAGCCCTGACTGGTGCTGAACCAGCAACAAACAAACTTAAATTCACAGCTTTTAACTGATCAAAACTACAAATGTAAATAAAGGCAAAACAAATACCTGTCTACTTAATTAATGAAAGAAAAAACGATAACCCCCAAAACAAACTAATCCAATCCCAAAGCCCCTTTGCCAGTTTAGAGTTGACCTTTGTCCAGAGACCTGCTCCGGCCTCAGTGTTGGACTCTTGTGAGCTTGCGTTGGCCTCACGTGCTGTGACCTGGTGACCTCTGTCACACAAGTTACTCTGGTTTATTGCATCAGAGAGTGAGTGAGCTCATTAGCTAACCACAAACTCCACTTGACTGGTTAGTGCAGAGGACACACCTGTACACAGTTTTATAGCCTTTTTGCATGCAGCGTTTGGAGATGACTTTTTTTTCTGAGACCTGCCGCTGAAGTTTGGTCAACAGAAAAGCAGGTTGTGTTAATCAGTGCTGCTTCATTAGTTGTGTTCTCAGCTGCCAACAGAAATGGCAGTTAACATGACCTTGATTGGGAGGATTATTTCCAGGTAAGAGGAGCTGTGTTAACCTAGTGCTTTTATCCACAGCGGATATAATTTAGGCCCTGAGGCTGTGAGACAACCCTGAAAATCATTAGAGATGTCACATACCTTTTGACATTTCTTTTTAATTCTTTGTCGCAGTAGTGACTACAGTAGTGACTGTAGTGATGGAGGTGGTGGAGAGAGATATCGCAGCATGTTTAATCCTTATAAGGGAGTGTCTGAAGTTCAGCCCGACCGATGATGGATTTTTGAAGAAGATATCGATATTTGGGAGTTTAAAAATTGTGATATCAGCTGTCAATTTATTTATTTTTTACAATGATCCTGCTATGGATCTCTTAGATTTGAGATTTTTAAAGAACTGTGACATGATACATGCTAATCTGGATATTTCACAGTTGACAAATAAACCAGTGCTGTCTTTTTGCCCTTGCTCCAAAAAAGACTATTACTACTACGCTGTTTACATGGCTAATGAAAATGAATATTCTGGTTTACATGCAGCCGTACATACTCTGATTAACGTAACCGGTGGTGAACACAGCCTCTCTCTTTCATTCCTTCAACAACCTTCTTGAAAAGGTTGACGTTGTGATATTTGTGCATACCCAAAAACCTGTTGATATCCAAGTCTTTCATAATTTTTGACAGTAGGTGTGTTTCTCCTTCCGACCAGAAAGGTGGGCTTTTCTTTTGGGCAGCATCTCTGTAGACTGTCTGCTAGTTGGTTTGTCTACAACGCACAGAGCTGGACGTAAACAGGCGAGAGACCGTATGTCGCAAACTGCGATAAGAACCCCAATTAAGACGCATATTCTGAATGTGTATACATGTCCAAAGAATGCTCCTAAGACATGAATAATATCAGCATATCCCACATGTCTTCATCTGAAAATGCTCCATTCAGAATACTGTTAACATGACCCTTATCAAATTAGGAATATTGTCATATTCTGAATAATAGTGGATTATTAATGTGCATGGAAACATTCCTAAATTACCTCAGTCCTGGTTTGGCATTTTTCTGCTGCAATTTCTTGTATATTTGACATACTGTATACACCGTTGCTGTTAAATCTGCAATAATCTAATACCAGCCGTCCTGATTTATCTGTCTAGCTCTAGTCTGAAGGGACTCATGTTTCTTATTTAGCTTAGATAAGTACGTTGTGAATGAAGTGGTTGACAGTGTGCAGGATTATTTGGTTTCTTTAAAAGCTGTTAAAGATACAACTGTTAGAAAGATGTCTGTGTTACATTTGGTTGTCGTTTAAAATGGAGAAGTTGAAGCCAGGAATTAATTCCTGAACAAGTCAAACAGACTGTAAAATCTAAGAATTACTTTTCTTTTGTGAAGGAAGAAGCACAAACAGAGAGTGAACTCCAGAGTACACAGTATTTAGATTAGAGTGCATTCAGAAACTATAGAGACATTCCTTTGTTGATTAACTCGTGTTCCTTTCCCATTGTTGGGTGTTGGATAATCTTTAAGTGAATATTTCAGACGGTTTGTACGTTAACCCCACACAGTGAAAGGGGATGTGTCCTCATTATCTGCTGACCCCTCATATCTAACCAGTAGAAGCAGTAGTGTAATGATTAACAGAATCCAGTCGTGAGCATAAAGGGAGCTTTCCTCATGTGTTGCCAGTGTTTGACCGCTGACTGATTTAATCTGGTGGTTGACTGGTGTTTATTTGAGATCCTGCTAGTTTCACAAACCTCCTGTTGGGGTTATTAATCATTACTGTTTTACAGCCCGCTGACAGCAGTCAGTAGTGTGACAAATATACAAAAGGGATATTTATACTTGGCATGCAGTCCGGCTTAAAATACAGACTTTAGATGGGAGTTTACCAGCGTGGTGGTGTATACACTGCCAATGTTTTTTCCCTCTGTATTTGGCTCCAACTCTGTTTACACACTTGTTTCTATTTGATCACAGCAGCTGAGAAAAATAGTTGGTTTTCTAAACAACTTGAACAAGGTTTCCAGGTCGAGTAGAGGTACCAAAAAGACTGTCTAACAGTGGAAATGTTTTCGGTTTTTAAATTTAAAGATTAAATGAAACATGCCTTTTTAACCCTTTTAGATCACATCTCCGGCCATATTGTGCACCTAGTTAACAATTAACAAAAAATAAATTTCTTCATATTTTTATAACAAAGCCCAATCATCCTTTCTTCTTGTAAAACCAAATATGAAGTGTGCTTAGGTAAGCTAGTACCAACCAATGTCAACCGATAATACCATGACATGGCTCCGTATCGCACTACATTCCAAGCCTGCCCACTTTTTGGCAGTCCAATCAAATGCAAAGTATTTGATTTAAACCCCTCTCGTAACTACGCCGCTCAAATATTCTGTTAATACTCACAGTACAGAAGCTAAAGACGCTCTAACTTCCATTTCACTGGGACTGTAAATGTGTACAAAATGAGAAATGTTATCACAAATGGTCATTTAGACCTATTTTGATGTATAAACAACTTATGTGAAGACACAATCTAGACAGATCTGGTTTCCAGACACTCAGTCTGAGCATGACCTTCATGACCTTCATGACTTCAGACATACCTTGTCGTCCAATGGGAATGTTTGAGTTGTCAGCTGTGAGCACACTTCTAAGTCATAGGAGTGTTACTCTGGACATGATTCACAGAAAACAGGACAGGGTTGAACGCTGAGACTCCTCAGCTCCCTGATGGATGTGGATCACAGCAGAGATGCATGCAGCAGCATGCCTACATGAGAAAGAGAGGCTCGAACATAAAGAGCTCCAAGCCTGAGGGGGGGAAAATGACATGGGCGAGCACAGATGTCTGTAAACTAATGAAGATCTCTGAAAACAACTATTAGAGCAGCCTCTTTTATCTGTGGTGGGAAGAACATCTGTGACTTTGTCTTTATCTTAAAGTAAATGCTGTAGTTTCTCACGTCTTTCAACAAGTGAGGCGGTGAGAACGCTCTTCATTGTTTACTGTATGTCGGTGTCTGTTTCATGTCTTCTGCAAAACATGACGTCTTGTTGTCTTTACTCCACCTGCTGTGCCTGTATGTGCTTCGAGGTCAGTCAGGACATTTACATGCTCTTAAATAACCAGGCGCCAGTCTGCAATAATCTGATTTCTTAAGCATCATGTAAATGAGAAACCTTGTTTTCTGCGGATGGAGGATTAGAGAAACCTGATTTCACCAGCCAGAATCTCCTGGAGAAAGCTGAGTTATTGGTAATGTACTGTATACACGTATTGCTGATACCCCTGCCAATTTTCAGACTATTTATTTATGTATTAGGTGGTGTGGCAAATAAAGTAGATTCCCAAATACTACTAATATTTTACATTTAGAACTAGAATATGATATGAAACTATCTCAGCTCTACTTCCTCCAATGTTTGTTCTGACATCTGCTTGCTTCTCTACAAACTTGTGAAGTGATGTGTTTGGGAGGTGGATGGATGACTAACCAGGCTGGAAAACAGATGAACTTGATGTTAATCAGCATGAGCCGCTCCGCTTGTTGGTTTGGTTTAGTTTCTCTTTTTTTCCAATATTTTTGAGAACATATACCACACAAAAATCGATGCCTAAAACCCAACTTGAATATACACACATAAACACACACACACATTCGGAGGGAGGAGTACAAATAACGTAAAGAAATTCATCTTAATCTCATGTCAAGGACACAAAAACTTATAACACACCATCCATGTGTGATTGTTAAATACATCCCATAAAGAATAGGAGTATAGAAAAACAAAACAGTGAGTATATAAATACAAATGGGGTCAAGTTGAGTCCAGATGTTGCAAAAAAGGGCCCTAAGTTTCTTCACATTTATGTTGACTTTTTTAATGATTAAATCGCAATTTCTCCAAGTGGATAACTGTAATAAGTTCATGCAACCAGTTTGTCGTAGTTTAGTTTCAATGGAGAGAGACGCATGTTTTTTTTTTCTCTAAATCATGTAAGAAGCTCAAATTCTATTTATATAATATTAAACATCTACTGTAGATAAACTAACACTGAGCTGTCAGTTGTTTTGTGTTGTTACTTTACCATCAGACCTAAACTGTAAATTAGATACTACATATGTTTTGTTGTTAAATTAGAGTCTGAATTATTTGAATCCAGTTGAGAGCATGCTGTCACCTGCAGGCTGCATTATAGTGGGTGTCACTGCTCTTTTTGCATCTTGATCATTCCCACGCTTGTATTTTAAGGCTGCAACCAACTATTATTTTCATTACTGGTTAATCTGCTGATTATTTTCTTGATTAATTGTTTTGTCTATAAAATGCCAGACAATAGTAGTCTATTATAATTTCCCAAAGCCCGAAGTGACTTCTTCAAATGTCTTGTTTTGTCCAAAACCAAAAGATATTCAGTTTACTATCATGTATGACACAAGAAAAGTGATAAATCCTCACATTTGAAAGGATGGAACCACCAAAGGTTTTGCATTTTTTCTTAAGAAATGACTCAAAATAGTTGCAGATTAATTTTCTGTTGACTGACTTATCGTTGCAACTCTATTGTGTATATACTGTGCATGCTTAGCACCGCTCAGCTACTTCTCTCTACAGAGTGACGGCTGAACTGTGGTCGTGCGCTGAGACCGGGGTCGGATCATATCGGGTAACGCCGATCGATAACAATGATGATATGGCGATCTAAAATTATAGACCTATCACATAGTCAAAGATTAATAGTTCAGACTCTCTACCTCCTGCTCTTTAACATGTTCGATCAGTTCTCTTGCTCGTCCTCTCCGTTCTTCAGTGCTACTTCTCTCTCTTTTGTACATATTTTCTTTTCAACATGTGTTCAATAACAGAGACCGGTCTCCTCATGTTGCTGATATTTATCTTGTCATTTTCCTCAAGCCAAGTTGCTCACAGCTGTCTCACAGGTTGTTCCATCTGGTTTCAGGTTTGACCCTCCGACTGCTCCTCTCACCTTCCTGATCCATCATCCTCATTGGCTGCTGTTCCCCAGAGGGCGGAGCTAAGTATGGGGTAAGAGAGCTGAGCGGAATCGCCAAGACGACACGAGCTGAGGAGGCGCTCTAACCTGCACAGGTACGATGAGCACTCACACCCTCAGAAACACATGCAGCATATAGGTGACACACTCACACTAGCATAGAAGTCATATTACATTTAAAAACACCTTTTAAAGATGTTTCTCACCAGTGTGATGCAAAAATGTGCAAATTTTCAGCATGACAGCTATGCACACCGGTTCTGGTGCAAATTATCAGTGTTGCCATGTTCTGTTTTCTACAATGAGGCCAAACGAGTTTCCTCCTAAATACTGCAACACAACAAAAACCTCTCCAGACAGAGAATGTCTATGGGGCTAACGTTAACTACACAGTACATAAACTAATCAGACCCCAAATGTGATGCTAACGTTAGCTGTTGTGGTTAGCCCCAGTGCATATCAGCTACATTATCATCTTCATCGTATCCCAGCTGCTGGGCAATCCCAAGCCATATTGTCCTTTATTTGGTTGTTGAGGTCGTAGTGTTTGTCGTACATTATGGGGTGTTGTGAAGGGGACGGCCCGTTGTTATTCTCAAACACCAATAGTCTGAAAAATGTCCTATTGGACCAAAAAAAGATAATTTGTCAGCCAGTCCGTTACCCCGGAAAGGAACACCCAATGATCTTTTCATCAAACATATATTTCCGCATGCAGAAATCTGCTGAAATCAAGGTCCGTCCGAGTGTTTTTCCTCCGCTCAAATGTTCCGCAGGGGTGTGCAAGCATTCATAAGAACCCACAAAATTTTTAATTTATAATTTTCTGTGCAAATTTTTCAGCTGAAAATCCGTGCTTGGTGTGAAACTGCTTTTAGTCTGCAAAGTTTTTTGGAATTAATGTGTGATTTTAAGGGGACTATATGTAACTTTTTACTCGTATAAACATGTTTTTAATCGCTTTTTTATTGCTAATGTGTGAACAGGTTGTAACCTAATATAAAAAATGAGACCTTCCACAACTCTCTGGGTTTCCTCTCTCAGCCTGTAGACTGCTTTTAATGTGAAGAACCCGGGCCCTTTTTTACGGGAAAATCCAACGGATTCATTTTATTTTCAGCTCCAGTGTGCAATGATAACGATAGGGTTCGGTGAGATATGGAGTCCGCTAGCGCCAACAAACGACCAGCCACCACCACAACTCAGACTGACAGACACAAACTCCACGGAAGCATAAACAAAAAAACAAAGATATTGACTTGTCTTATTGTTTTTAATTTGTTAATTTGGAACAATGTGCTCAAGAAAATGTCCAAATTTCACTTCATTTAATCAACACCTGACTCCATAAAGAAGTATTTATTTAGATTTGTCCAACCAGAACTCTGAAGCTCATTTAGATCTGCTTAAACTCAGGGACACACACAGAGAGACACACATCTCTTTTAACCTGCCTCAGCCATTGTTTCCTGCTGTCTCTCACCCATCCCCCCCCACACAGGTGAGATGTCTTACCTCACTGAGCCTTTTATCAGGTGGAAACCACGATGGTCAAACACAGCCTGGCATTGTCAGGAAATGACTGCCAGATGTAATCCGTGTGCCACAGACCTGCTGTCTGTGCTGATCAATGATCGCTGTTGTTGTTCGGATCTAACAAACACTGTCCAGGAAACTGTTTGACTTTTAGATGATATGTAAAACGTTAACTTCTAAATATTAGTATAATATTAGTAGAGTAAGTAGAGCCGAATTGAGATATACAGTATTGAAAATATATGACTATGATTTGGTAAAGGACATTTAAAACATGTTCTTCATTCTCGTACGTTATAATTATCATGCATTACTACATACGTATCAAACAATGAGTGTCCATACAGTAAAGAGTCAGTAATCCAGCCAAAGACGTTCCTCTGAGTAGACGCACCACTCTGTCCCTCTTCCATTGTCATTTACGAGCACTCTTAAGTAAATTCATGCTGTCCTTCCTGTTCCTGGCCACTTTCTGACTCGTATGTCTTGTCTTTGGGAACCGTGCTCGTGCTCTGCATCTCAATCTGTTCTTATGTATAAAGAATATCTTCATGCACCATTTTGGTTTTTGCAAATATTTTACAACCCCAGGTGTAAACCGCACCAGCAAAAGGGAAACAGGTTTGCATTTGAATATTGGAGGGAAAACACATTAAATTAATGAGATGAGGCCTCCTTCAGTCATAAATCTGCTCTGTTCTGTGGCTTTCAAACTGGAATGTGCCTGGAATAGTTCACCCATAAGTCACTCATGGAAACAGTTTCATGGAAGGCCAGTTTTCAGATGATTACAGTCGACGTAGTAAACAATCCACTGATGGGATCATCAGCTAAAACACCGTTATGGCTGAAAGAAATGCCTTGTAACCACCCACAGATGTTCCATCAGGCTGATGCAGGTAGGTGTATATTACGCCCTGCGCTACTGATGTTAATTAGACGTCCGGAAGCTGTGGTCTTGTCAACATGTTGTTCCTTCTTTAGAATTCCCCCCCTTCCCCCTCCCACTCATTTCCCAGAAGTCTCCTTGTTTGTATGGGGATGCCGAGGACAGGAAAGCCTAATCATCCATGAGAAAATGAGAGAGAAAGGAGGGGGTCCGAAGAGAAAAGGCTATGTCTGTGCTTGTTCTTGTTGGTAATGTAACACTGATATACATTCAGGATTATGTATCATCATCCTGTGGGGATGTGACTGGCCTTTCTTTCTGTTTTCATGTAAATAGGAGCTAAATTCAAAGAGAGAAAGGAGGAAGGCAGGTAGAGGAGGTGAGGGGAATAAAAGGGGGTAAACATGCGATAGAATAGAGAGCAAACAGGGAGCGGTGCAGAGTTGTTGCTAGGAAGCCGAGACAGCAACACGATACAGAGACAGGAAGGATACAGGCAGTGGTGCAGAGGAAGATACACCCACTGAAGCACGACTCACTTATCCATTTTAACTGGGCAAGTAGAGTTCGCTCACCTTTTTAAAACTGCTTATTTTAGTGTTATTTTTATTTATTACAAGTATCAGAGAGCAAAAACTATCTTCCACAACATCTATAACCCTATCTGTTGCATTTGTCTTGCTTTACATCTGTACCTCTTTCTTTGTGTCATGATACTAATCACAGATTTCTAATGTCGGACGGTCGGTCAATCAGTTGGTCCACCGCTACAACGATTTGTCGATTAATCGATTAGTTGATGGACAGATAATCACCAACTATTTTAATGGATTAATCGTTTTCAAGCAAAAATGCCAAACATATGATGGTTCCAGCTTCTCAAATATGAGGGTTTGTTGCTTACTTTTATCTTGTATAATAATAAATGAACAGTTTTTTTGTTTTGAACTGTTGGTCAGATAAAACAGCCAATTTCAGGACATCACTTTGGGCTCTGGGAAGTTGTGGTAGCCGTTTTCTTCACTACTTTTGGATGTCACATGCAGTTTAGGGCAAAAGCCATGCAGTATAAATGTGTTATTTTTGCCTAAACTAAAATGGATTACTTCTGGTGTGTTCTTTATACTTTGACAGTTTCACAATATATCGCCTTGCTTACAGGATCGCAATATATTGAATCGTTACCCCTGTATCATTATACGTATACCAGATTCTTGCCAATAAACAGCCCTACTAAACCACTAATCAAGAAAATAATTGGCATGTGTTCACCATCTTAGTTTAGCGTATTAGCATGCTAACAACAAGTACAGCTGAGCATGATGGGAATTTCATTTGTTTTGAAGGTGCTGGATGAAAAGTGAAGGAATTATCAATTCATCCTGAAGGGGACATGAATGTGTGAATCAGATTCAATGACAATCCATCCAATAGTTGTTGACACATTTCACTTAAAATCACAAATGCTATGGCATTAAGCTTCATCCTCTGGGGACCTTGAATGTCCATCAAATACCAGATATTTCAGTCTGATGTCGGGCTGTAACTAACAGTTAATGCAATTATCCATTAATAGTAAACATTATACCTGCCAAACATCAGTATGTTAGTATTGTCATTGTGAGCATGTTGGCATGCTGATATTAGCATGTAGCTCAGAGTCTCACAGAGCTGCTAGCATGGCTGTAGAAGTTTTTTCTTTTTTGTGACAAGGATTTGATTGAAAGGGTCACAAAGTAAAAAATGACTGCCCCCAAATGACCATAATATCTCCCAGATGCTGAGACTTTTGGCTTTCAGAGCTCACCCTCTGGCCTGTTGGCTCAGTTTCAGACCAAAAGCTGCACACTTAACTGCCATTTATTATAACTTTTTATCATCATTCAGTCATCAGTTTGTTTTATTGCTTCAGAGTGTTGTTTATACAGGATACGTCTAGTTTGAAGTTTACATTCCCAGAATTAAAAATAGGAAAGTTCAATTGGAGCCTCGGGGTTTAAAGACGTTGATCATGTAGTCTGTAGTTTGGCTGCATGTCATCCCTCCTCTCTCTCTCCTCTCGTTTCCCGTCACCACTCTGCTGCCAGCTATCTAAATAAATAATCGTGGATTATTTTCAGTATTTTCTGATCATCCGGCCTAGAAAAGTTAGTGCCCCAAGAATCTCAAAGGCGTAGTTCATCATTAAGTTAATGAAAACCCTACAGTGGCTCGGACAGATGTACAGTCGATGTGGCTGCCTCGCTGGCGAGCACAAAAAGAAGGAAGAAACAGGGAATGAGAGGCCCAGAAAGTGAGGGGAAGAAGGCCGAATACAGACATTTTCAGTAAGAAAGTGAGACATGGTGAAGAGAATGTTATCAGCGAGGATGTGTGAGCCTGCCAGAGCAGAAACCTGAGGCCGACTCAAACCTCCTGAAAGGCTGTATTGTCTCTACTCACATGTTGTCCTCATTTCTTTTTTGGTCCAACTGACACCGGCCAAAAAGGGGTGAAAACCAACGGACAATACATCCTGAAATATTTGGCTTCGATGAAACTGTCCTCTGTCATTATATTGCTTCAATGAGGTAAACAACGTTTCATATCAGTAAACAAAAGACACACAGCAGTTGTGGTGCAAATGTTTAGCGAGCACGCTTTGTTTCATGAACTCAGGTGACCCTTTTTTTATGGTGGATAAGTGTCTCTATTGTTTTATTGTATTTAGTTTGGACTGTAGCCAGAAATACTAGTTAATGCTTTATGATTGTGCTAACTGTCTTTTTAGTGTGTGCACACACACACACAAACTGCTTGGTAACCTGAATAACATCTGTTGGTTATTGATTTGCAGTTTGCAGAATGATTTTCTGTCTTAAACTTACACAGCGGATGAAAACAATCAGAACCAGAACTATTTAGTGGGATCACAGTGCAGCAAGAGTTAATAGAAAGGGATTTGTGATTTGAATTGTGGGTAACAGGTTTAAGCTCTGTTGGCAAGCACCATCCCTCTGAAGTCTATTTGAGAGCTCTTGTTAGGGGGGAGATGTGATGGGAATTTCCAGATATTTGATCCCTTGTGAAGTTTCCTCCAGCAGTTTGAAATGTTTGTGCATCTTCATGTGACTTTGGGTCACAGTGGTCTTGTGGTTAAAATATCTTCTCACCAGTTTCTTCTTAACAACGAGATAAGTGGTAAAACTCCACGCTTCACCGTTGTGCCAGCCTAACTGACCGTAAAACCAGTGATGTCTATCTTGTTTTCCCTGAAATGGAAAGCACATGATCATTACCCAGAAGTATCCATTGATTTTTCCTGTCAAGACTCACCAAGCTCCTAAAAGGCCTAGATGCATGAAAGATCAATTACAAACAGGTTTTCTACAGTAGTTAGTAGAGGTGTAACGGTTCTGAAACCGAGACCAAAACCGTGACACAAAACCTCCACGGTCTGGTGTTGCATTTCTGTCATAAGGCCCAGACACACCAACCCGACATCAAAGAACTAGCGGCGACGAATGGAAGGATGGATGGATGGATGGAAGGATGGAAGGATGGATGGATGGATGGATGGATGGAAGGATGGATGGAAGGATGGAAGGATGGACGGATGGATGGATGGATGGATGGATGGATGGATGGATGGAAGGATGGAAGGATGGAAGGATGGATGGATGGATGGATGGATGGATGGAAGGATGGATGGATGGATGGATGGAAGGATGGAAGGATGGATGGATGGATGGATGGAAGGATGGATGGAAGGATGGATGGATGGATGGCTGGATGGATGGATGGAATGATCAGATGAGATGAAGCTGAACAATAAGAAGAGCCTTCTGTGTCCTCTTGACTTTACTCGTTGGCTTCCTTTCCTCACTTCCGTTTCTCTTCTCGTGCACTGATTTGTTTAAACTAAACAGCCAATCAGAGTGATTTCTCTCACCGACGAGCTCCGCCACCGATCCAACATGCTGAATCAGCCGAAAAAACTCCAACACGGGCAGACTAGAGCCGACGGTGCGTCAGAGCCTTTACGTGTCGCGGTCCCCCCCCCCCCCCATCATCCTCTTCCTCATTTTCCTGTCCTTAACGTCTTTCTTTGTGTCCACTCAGGTGGGGACGGGTGCAGGACGCTGTCATGGCGCTGTTGCGGAGGAGGCTGAAGCTTGTGGTGACGGTGACGATGGTCAACCTCTTCATCTTCATCATCATCACCCGAAACGGCAGCCAAGACAAAAACAGCCGTCACAAAATCAACATCCCCTCCAAACCCTTCTGGACCAAAATGGTTCCCAGTCCGGCTTACTGGAACCGCCAGCAGCAGATTCTGGACCTTCAGAACAATCCCATCCTGTTGGCTAACTACAGCCTCGCAGACATGCCCGATTGGCTTAACGACACCAGTTTGACCTCTGACCCCTGCCAGCCTAACTACGGGATTACCACTCAGGTGAAGGACTACAACTCCCTACCGGACCGCTTCAAGGACTTCCTGGTGAACATGCACTGCCGGTCCTACCCGATGCTGGTGGATCAGCCTGACGTCTGTAAGGAGCCGCCGTTCCTGCTCCTGGCCGTCAAGTCGCTGGCGCCGCACTTCGACCGCCGCCAGGCCATCCGTCAGTCCTGGGGACGGGCGGGGGTTATAGCCAATCAGACGGTGGTTACTATCTTCCTTCTCGGCAACGCCACGGCCGGGGACCACCACCCGGACCTGTCCGGGATGCTGCACTACGAGAGCGTCCGCCACAAAGACATCATCCAGTGGGATTACAGGGACTCCTTCTTCAACTTGACCGTCAAAGAAGTTCTGTTCCTGGAGTGGATTCAGACTCGTTGCCCCGGCGCTCGCTTCATCTTCAAAGGCGACGACGACGTCTTCGTCAACACGTACCGCATCCTGGACTTCCTCAAGGGCCTCTCGGAGCCCAAAGCCAGGGACCTGTTCGTGGGTGACGTGATCACCAACGCCGGGCCGCACCGAGACAAGAAGGTGAAATACTTCATCCCAGAGAGCATGTACATCGGGACGTACCCTCCGTATGCAGGAGGAGGCGGATACCTGTACTCTGGTGACCTCGCTGCTCGCCTGCACGACGCGTCACAACGTGTAGCGCTCTACCCGATAGACGACGTCTACACGGGGATGTGTCTTAGGAAGCTAGGGCTGGCCCCCGAGAAGCACAAAGGCTTCAGGACCTTTAACATAGAGGAGAAGTACAGGTCAAACCCGTGTGCCTACCAGAGTTTAATGCTGGTTCACCCGAGGACCCCGCAGGAGATGATCCAGATCTGGGCCTGGCTCAGCCGGCCTGACCTCAAATGTTAGTGACGGCTGCGCAGCAGGCGGTTTGGGACTGAAACAGCCCGAGAGACGAAGACATTTGGAGCTCAAAGAGACAGATATTTAATTTTGAACAGGGTCATGACTTTCGAGTCGGCAGCTTTAAGTTAAGATGTTATTAAAATGGTCACTTGAAGCCTCAGCTTGGAGAAGTTGATGCATTGTACCTCTAAAAAGGAGGCAGGATGTTTTCAAAACGGCCACCATAGTATTTTGACTTGACGTCAGACTTCCGTAGACGAGCTAACCCTGCTTTACTGTCGCACGAGCTTCACCCAAAGTGACCGTGTCTTTCTCTGCGTGCACATATTTATATCACAACTATTTATAAGGCCTTTATAATGCTTTAACACTGTGTGTGAGCTCCGTGAGGGAGCGTCTCGATGCTGTATTATAGAAATAAGGAGACTAAGAGCTGGGATGTGTCCACCTGGGACTCTCACGGGAACAGACACTGTGTCAGGTTATATTTTCAACACTGTTGAGTGTCTAAACATTTCAAACAAGAGAAAAGAGTGAAGCTCTTAAACTTCACGTCTTAGTGGTTCCCACATGCAGCAGTTTATTGCTGCCAGCTTTAAAAGAGCTTCCTGGTGAACACGTCCTAGTGATTGTTGCTGGAGGCTTAGTTTGTGCTGCTATTCCCATCCACACTCCCTAAAGTATTTACTTGTGACTCGCTCCAACTAAAACTAAACCAGTTTCTCCTCAGAAAGAACCTCAACGTTTGTGTTCACTTACAAACCTTAAATCCAGTTTCTCTAAAGTCCAAAGGTCTCGCTCTTCCTTTTATTTAATAGTTTCCCACAATTTGTGCTGTGTATTATTTTTGTTTTTAACTGGTAGATATATCATATTACAACTTCATCCATAGAGCTTCAGAAGGAGGTGTTAGGTGGAGTGAATACACACTTTGCTTTCAGGAAACAGGAATGTGAGTCCGGCTACAGCTCAGCAGGTCTGGGCTTGGTTTGTTTGACATGGATGTAGAAATCTAAATGCTGTCTAATTCTGCTTCAGGTTCTCACTTTACACAAAAAGACAAACTGCTCCTATGAACCCTAAGTGCATTTTCAGAGATATTTCAAGCTGCCAGCGTAGAGCTTCTGTCTGAAATACTCGCTATAACTTGTCTGCAGCTGTTAATGTGGACGTGTTGAATGCTGTTGCTTTACTGTGATGTCAGTGAATCAGCGTTAAAGTGCTTTAAAACAGCTGGAACATGGTGTCTACGCTACCTAAAGCTTTCATTACTTGACAAATGTCTCTGCGATGTTCACTGATCTGATTTTGAAGGCTGCATTTCAAAATGTTACATATCTGTTTGTGGAGGAAATGAGTTCTTATTGTCTTTGTTTTACCTTCTTCTTCCAGGACTTTGTGTTTGTTGGTGAAGCTTTAAAATGTTTTCTAATGAAAGTTACTGCTCCGCTCACTACTGTATAGCTTTAGTCTTTTACTCGCTTTATGAGATAAATGCTGCACACATTTACTTTGCGTCTATTTTCAGCTGCATGTGAGACACAGTGGGACACATATTGAGAGTTTTCTCATGTCTCAGTGAAGGAGATGCTCTTTGGTTTCTCTCAACAGTGTGTGACATGAATGTATATCTGTACCCAGGTTTAGGGTCAACCCACTTTAATTCATTTCAGTTCAAGAAGTGTCGTCAGTATTCACACTCAGACCCTGGTCCTTTAGAGAATAAGTTTCAGTCTGACCCTGAACCTGGTTGTTAACACTTTCTGATCTGAGAGAAGAAGGGTTACGTTCCTCCGCCTCTGTTAGAGCTCCCCCTGCTGGTCAGGATGCTCATCTTTATCTTGTTAAGACTTTAGCTTTACTCAGACACTGACGACTCCAGGACCCAAAACCTAAGTCAAGACCTAATTTATTTATTTCACGTTTTAACCCTCCGTTCTTTATCTCATTCTGTGACTCTTCAGATGCTCCAGATCGTCACTTACAGCTCTCCGTTTTACTGTTTCTGTTACTGTAATGTGACTTTTTTGCTGTTACTTTTAGCCTACATTGGTGTCAGATAGTTTTTGTCCACACAAGAAAAATAAAAAGTTAAGACAATCACAGTGAGGTTCTTTAAGGTTAATTTTGTATATTTCTTTCTGGGATTACCGACTTACTGGTCACTATTTTAATTCCCCCCATGTGCTCGAATCCGTCTAACTCCATGTAGGATAAAACAAACACTAAAAAGAAAGAAAGAAAACCGAAGCATCACCTACTCAACATCTTCACTGCGCTCACGTACCAATAATAGGTCACATTCTGTCCTCGCCACACAGTTTGTGGCTACTTGAAATGTTTACATGCTTTTAAAAAGTCATCATTAATAATTGTTCATTCTGTCTGATGATTGGCAACTTTTTCTTTATGTTGTACTGTCTGACGTCTCTGTCCTCTCGAATTTAAAATCTTTATCCCTCACTGCGCTTTATTTTCGTAATTTTGCTTCACAGTTTTCCTTTGAAGGACTTTTTCTTGTTTCTTTTACACACACTGTGTTGTGTGTTTGGACAGTCAGTGTTTCTCTGGCCTCGGTAGCCAGAATGGGTCATTTTCTCAACTTCTGTAGAAGCTAATGGGTGTAGAAAACCATCATATTACCACCAATAAGCAGTGAAATGTATTAGTCAACACAACAGGGAAACTTAATGGACATGATGTGATAGATGCACCAGTGTTTCGAGCATTTAATCAGCCAGGATTTGGATCAAATATCTAAACCTTGGATGAATCCACAAGCCATTAACTGTCATTCACAAGTATTTCAGAGTACTTGTGATTACTGTGTTCCACCTGCACTAGTCAGAGACGAGTACCACATCTATGCCTGATGTTGGTATTGTACTGTATGTGTAAGATTATCCTTCAAACACATTAAGTGTGATCGCCTTTTTTTTTGTAATACCTAGAATGACTTGATAATTTCAATAAAGTTATATTTTGCTGTTTTTTGTATATACTGTTCTATGCATTTTTATTGTGATACAAATAAATTATGTGAAGTATAAGCGTTAAGTAAATCTGTTCATCATATTGTTTTTGTAAAATGCAAAATATATAAATAACTTTTTTTTCTGTTTTTATTATACTTTTTTATAAAATATTTAGACTTAGAAAAGCGTTTGTGGTACAGCACAGAAAACAATAAACTTTATATAGACAGAATTAAAAGTAACTTATAATTTCTTCAAACTGTCCGTTCTCTTGTCCTGTCACGTCTATTTTAAAAGTAAAAGCTTCACACAGGTGAGAAGGTTAATTCTAATGTTCAACTTCATTTTAAAACCAACCAACTAAAAGTGAAACTTTTTAGTTTAGTTAGTTAGTTTTGGACGAATTACTGCAGTAATGATTACGGCATCGGTTCAGTTCAGCTAGTGTAAATATCAAACTTTTTAAAACATTGCAAAAACCTTGACCCTTGTTTTTAATTTCAAGTCACTGAGCAGCTACTAAACCAGTGACTTACATCCTCTTTTGAACCCTGAAAATAAATTAATGGCTACTTGTGACAGATTATTATTAC
The DNA here is from genome assembly GCA_916701645.2 of Sebastolobus alascanus. Lineage (NCBI taxonomy): Eukaryota > Metazoa > Chordata > Actinopteri > Perciformes > Sebastidae > Sebastolobus > Sebastolobus alascanus. Next base: position 253,951 of record CAKAOJ020000201.1, on the reverse strand, counting down.
AGCTTTTGTGTGAACAGTTCAACCAAAAAGTGGATTTTCCTTCTCTGGTTGTTTCATTTGAGGATTTTTAGAGACGATGAAGAGCAAAACCAAAATCAGAAACACATTGTTTACTTTAGAAACCATCGTATTAAACCATCCCAACAAGTGTAAAACTAGAGATAAATTGGATTGTTAATGCAGCTCATAGAACAGGTTAAAGATGTTATTCAGAAAGAAAGAAAAATATTAGATTTCAGAACAATTATTCAGATATAAAATCTTGTGTAAACTGAGATCTCGATCACATCTGTTCATGCAGTGAAAGCTCCTCAACAGCAGAGGGCAGCAGTGTATAAACACTGACACACGCTGTGTTCCAGTTCACAATACACACTGATTATAAACAGGTTTTTAGTCTGTTTTAGTTCAGTATAGTCAAAGTAGACAGCATGCATACTAAAAAAGGTGCACACAATGCACAAAGGAAATGGAGAGGCTTCACAAAGCGAGGAAAAAAAAGAAATTGTAGACTCAAAAATACGTATTAAATCTCAGGAAAAACATTTTGAGATCTTTGTGAAGTTTAATTTGTAGCTTCACAAAGTCACAGTTTGATTTACAACCGACGTCACACATATTGTATCATTTCCTGTTAGTATAAAATGATAAAGTATGTTGATATTTTTCTGTACTAACTAATGAAACGATGCATAGACATACTGTATATAATATGGATTTGGGGGGGGGCAGCGATACTGTATAGTACAGTCCAGTGTGCAGTATTAGATGCTTCTTTGAAGTCAGGTGGTCCTGATTTACAAATAAAAACTGTGAGTTAAACACTTTTATCAGGTTTTATTTTGAAAATATCATCATAATAAGAACAATTCTTTCAGTTTTCCAACATTAATTTCTATTCAGCTGTTGAACTAGAAGATGAGCTCACATTAGGACAGAGTCTATGTGCCAGGAATGGACAGCTCTTTATTATAAGACAATGAATCTGAATGCATCAGTATGTATCTCTTCCCCTCTATTGGAATTGTTTTATTCTGTATTGATCATTGATTAATTATAGTTATTCTACAGTAACATCTATCAGACAAACAGGACTTTCAACCAGGAGACCAATGTCCTAAAGTTTTGTTGAGTTATCCTGAAGTTACGTTAGTGACATTTGTGGCGTGTTTTCCGTACTTATGATTCGTTGTTTCCGTATGTATTTTACTTAGTTTACTTACTTATTTTAAGCCCAATGATGTTTTTCCTAAACTAAATGGTTTTGTTGCCAAAACATAACTGTGGCCTAAAATGCATCCTCATACGCGGAATGTCCTTGTAATGTTTTGCTATTTATACGCTACGTTAAGTTCTTACAATTCAACCTGAGGAGGAAATGAATGTGTGTCTGCAATCCATGCAATAGTTGTTGAGTTATTTCACTTCTGGACAGTTTTATGTGCTGCTTTCAACTTTTGTCTTTTTCATTTGAATATTCTACATATGCTGGCTTTAAAAGAAAACGCTGGCATTCCCATGTGAGGTCAAACAATCTACAACAGTAAACTACTCGTAAACAGAAATTAAAATGTTCTTGTGCGTAAATACGGTGAGACTGAGCCAAAGGAATACTTGATGAGACACAAACAGCAGCAGCAGCGGAGATGAACTCATTGTCCTTTTTCTCTCCCGAGGTGTTTACCCTCCACTTCTTCACAAGGGGATAAAGGGGAGAGATGGGACGCGGTTGTCATGACGACCATATTCCCCGAGGCGGCGTCAGTCCTCGTCTGGTGCAAATGTGGGAGAGCAGAAAGGTTCACGAGGGGGATGTCGACACTCCCTGCGTACTATTATCTTAATGATCTAAAGACGAATGTTTGAAGAGATCTGGTTCTTCGCCAGGAGAACATGAAGGCTTCAGTAAAACATTCAGTCAGTGCAGGTTTACTTTCACCGCTGCTGATGATGATGATGTTCAGATGGTCTTCTGGAACAAAAAGGTTCCTTCTTGTTCTTCGTACTCTTGTTAAAAAACGCAGGGCGTGAATACGAAACACAGCTTCTACCAGAAAGCAGCAGAGAGTTGATCGATTCTCCACCTGTCTGTCTGTCTGTCTGTCTGTCTGTCTGTCTGTCTGTCTGTCTGTCTGTCTGTCTGTTGACACCTGAAGCTTCAGAACTAACTCCACCCGCCTGCTTCTCCCTGCTGGAGAAAACAAACGGCTCTCTGGTCCAGGTCTGAATCAGACTGAGTCATTCTGACCACTGAGCTCTTTTCCACTTTCTGTTCCAGCAGAAAGATTTTCAACACTTTTCTTCACTAAAAGCTTGTTGAGCTCAGTCCAGCTGCACTTTGTCAAGGACGAGAAAGACTTTCTCTCTTCCTCTTCATCCTCTATGTGTAGTGTGGTTTTAATTTGATTTACTCGTCAGTCTAATCTGTACTGTACTTCAGAGATTCTCTGCTCAGGCAGACATTACTCCTCTATATCTTTACAAAGACAATAGTTGTTTGCTACTATATTAATGCTGTGGATATCGTATAGAGCACCTTTAAACCAGCTGAGCATGGACAGTTTATCTGATCAAGGACAAAATTTGACCAAAAACACAACTGCAATATTCATTTTAGTGACGTAAATGTTAAAAAATGAGCCTAGAAAATAACAGAGTAAATATTAAAACCTCAAAAGGAAATTAAACCAGATTCCGGTCACTCAGTCTTGGATTTGATTGGTTCAAATCTAAAAAATCTGATGGTGATCATCAAAGCTGACCACATCCTGACTCAGGGATGGCATCTTCATCTTCATCATCATCATCGTCACTAGAAGCAGCAGCAGCACGCTGCCAGGAAGTCGGGATGATAAACCGGAGCTTTAAATTCTCGGAAACTGATGATGAGAGCAGCGATTCTCTCTCACACACACACACACACACACACACACACACACACACTGATGAGATGATGTGCACTTCAGGGTCTCAGGAGGTTTCACTTCCTCAGCTGTCATTTAAATGAATGAAATCTCTCCGGGACTAAAGAAGCACGAACACTCAGAGACACCGCAGTGTCACACGCACGATGCAAACACAGCATACATGTTTTAAAGCTCGTATAGAGGCGATTTAAAGCCTCCGGCATCAACTGGTGCCTGCAGATAAAAAGAAAGAAGAGTTAGACAACCTGAATCCTTCAGGCTGAATGCTTCTGTTTCTTGCAGCACTCGATATTAATCACACCTGCAGCACTTAGAGGAAATAAAAGCCGAAGAAAAGGACATTTTCATGCCTTTTTGAAACCAAAATAAGAGAAATGATATTACTTTGATGCTCTAAATAAGTTTGGATTTGCATCCTTATATACTTGCATATATCACGTCACATAATAAACTAACTGTGTCTCGTTCCTGCGACCAAAGATGCTGGAAAGTGTTTTTTTCTTTTTTTCTATTTCCAAACTGGAACAAGTGAAGTTGAGGAAACAGTCGGTCACAGGAGGGAGTGAGTCACTCTGATCCAAATCTCAGCTTTCCAGCTAAATCACCCAAATACAGGAAATGTTTGTTGATGTTTAAATGCCACAATACAACAGGTAGCGACTTCTCAGCCAGCAGATACTGTGTTTGAGATTGTTGTTGAGATTTTTGGCCTTCACGCCCAAGATACCAGTTATGTTACCAGATAAATCCAATGTAAAGAGTCGTTTCAATAAATACACAGTGGGAATATTTATAGAGCAACAAACAAACATAAAAAACTGTTTAACTTTTCTCTGTTCTCTCAAGAAAACAGAAAGTCTTACTAAAGAACCACTGATTACAGTAATAAAACTAATGATGCTGCGTAAACACAAACCCTTGAGACGCAGCGTGTTTACCCAACACAGTCAGACGAATAGCTCCGAACACCAACATGAAGCCTTTTCTGCTCACAGGAGGGAGAGAAGAGCAATTTACTGCAACACAAAAGATGGAGGGAGTTATGATGGATGACCCACCTCCTGGTTTTAATGATCATATATAGCTCACAGCTCTTCCAGTCGGTGCTTCAGAGGGAGGAAGTTGTGCTGTAATTCTCTGCATCCTTTAGGGAGAATAGAAATGACGAGGGGGGGGGGGATAAATAGGGAGGAAACAGAAGCAGCAGAAAAAGAGAAAGAAGTGATGGAGAACTGGAAATGTGGAGAAAGAAAGAAAGACAGGGGAGAGAAAAGGTGAATTACAGGGAGAGAGAGGAAGGAAATATACGAGCAGAGCGTCTCTGGAGAGTCGTAGCTGAGGATCTCATCACCCGGACTCGTGCAAGAAAAGAATATCAAAATGCAAAGATTGCAATTCAGAGTGTCGCTGCAGTCGTAGATGTAAAATAATAATATAATAAACCAGGCTGCAGCAGCAGCAGATTAACAATGTGCTCTGACAGGACTCCACCTTTCTGCAGCACTCAGGAGAGGAAGATCTCTACCTGCATTTTAACACTGATGTTACTCTGCATTCAGTCATTTTCATTAATACAGTAAATTAACAGCACAAGGAGTCGATAAACTAGACTCTGTGAACATGATCCAGGATCCATGATGTTCTCTAGAGACAGGTGAAATGTTAATAAAGGCTCTACAGTATGATGAAGTGTACCCCCCCCCCCTCCTGTCCTCTTCAATTGTGCTGCTTGAAACAGAAGAGATTTTTAAAATAGAAAAGAATATCAAACAGAAATATCTCTGTGAATAACGCGGTTTTCAGTGTCGCCAGATATACGATAATTATCGTATTTGTACGATAATTTTGCCCTCTGTACGATGAACGATCAATAACGTTGATATAATAAATAAATAAAAAAAAAATGTTCTGTATTAAATCATAACCACGATCTTTTTCCTAACTTTAAGCTGCAAATGCCTAAACACAACCATAAGAAAGTTGAACAATGCTGTAGCTGCTACTAGCGGATATTGTTGGAAAGACTTTACCGAGACATTCAGTGTCAACTGAACTGTTTAGATTAGTCGTATATAAAGATAATTTGTAGGAGACAGGGCTGACTCTTTCTCTCATCAATGCCAGATTGATAGGAATGTCTTGAGTTATGGTCGGTGTGTCTGGAGTTTTTGTTCCAAAGCAGAGCAGTAAATTTGAAGACTTGACATCTCTGCACCTGGCTGATCAGGTTGATTAACTGTTCCTTATGTTGCTCCGCAAAACAAAAACACTTATTTCCTTTTGATGGTTTAAAGTTGAGAAAACGTTGTAATCTTGGATCTGAAGAGTTTGCTTATCAAAGCATCTTTAATTTCCTCTCATATGTCATATTTATTGATGATTATAGACACACCTCAGTGAGAGAAAATCCCCTAAATATCGACTCATTTTCATCTCTCAGCGTCGGTGAATCTGTTTCTGTCTTGTCTTCAGCCGACGTGAACCCTCTCCTCCTCTCTTCTTACCTTTTATCTCCTCTTCTGTTAAATCAAGAGACATTCTTCAGACGACTTTAACGTCCTCTGTTTATTTTCACCTCTTCTCCTCTTTCCTCTCTCTCTCCCTCATACGATCTGACCTGCAGGGTGTGAGGACTGTTTGTCATACCGTCTCTCTCAGCTCCACCTGCGTCAAACGGGCTTCTCGATGTAACAAACCAAACAAACACAGTAAATCTTCATCTCCCTCAGTAAAAGCAGATGTGGTTTTTTTACCCTGTCAGGGAGGAAAGTGGTGCCACAGAATGGAAAAAGTGTCTCTCCTCCTTCCTCTCGCTGCTCATCCTGATTCCTGGATCTCAGAGGATCACATTAGGCCGACCTGCGGTGTTTCATTTCAGTGTTACAGACTCCGATCAAGCTGTAGTTATGTTACACAACTTTAACTTTATTCAGTCATACAACACAATCATAAAAAAAATGATTAGACCAACGTCTCAGGACACAAAAGTACAAGAATTAAAGTTAGTTAACAGGTAAACAAATCACTGTTTTATGCTCATTCAGTTGCCTGACAACAACTCAATTGTGAGTTTGGCTGTCAGAAAACACCACCCATCTGAAAGGAAGGATGGAGGAGAACTGATTCAGCCGTTGTCCTGTTGTTCAGGTGTTTCAGTGCTAGAGATTTGCAAGAAAATTACTTAAAAACTGAAGTTTGGTGCACAGCATTTGTCAGCCGTGGTCGGCTTTGTGCGTCTAAATGTAAATGCACATAACTGCTGCTCTGTATTGTGGTTTAAATCTTTTAAAATAAAAAACAAGCTACATCCAGTTCATAAAGTTTTTACAGTTATGGTTCTGAACATGTGCTATCCAGATGGCAACCTCTTAAACCTGCATCCTGTCTCCCAGCCAGCAGGGGGCGACTCCTCTGGTTGTAAAGAAGTCTATGAGAAAATGAGCTTCTACTTCTCTCTTGATTTATTACCTCAGTAAACATTGTAAACATGAGTTTATGGTCTCAATCACTAGTTTCAAGTCTTCTTCAATACAGCATGATGTTCATTTAGTAAATCATGGTCCCATTTAGAGTCAGATAGACCATAAAGCAGGGGATGCTTTAGGGCGGGGCTACCTTGTGATTGACAGGTCGCTACCACGGCGTTGTCCGGTCTGGGAGTCGTCCGTGTTTTTGTCTTAGAACTTCAGTTCATGAAAGTTAATTATAAATGTTTTGGTCGCCTGAAAATGTCTTATTCAGCGATGTACTTAGCTCCGCCCTCTCGTGTCACTTCTGGTTGCAAAAAAACAAGATGGCGACGGCCAAAATGGCGAACTCGAGGCTTCAAAACCACCCAGAAACCAACGGGTGACGTCACGGTGACTACGTCCACTTCTTATACAGAAGAAAGATTGGGTAATGTGGTGATGATAGATATATGAATATATGAATATATGAATGAATATATGAATAGAAAACTAGATACAAAAGAACACAACATAAAGAAACTTCATTAAAAGAAAATCCACAACAAGACATCATTGGCAGGTGATCTCTAAGAAACGCAGTGCAGAAACATCATATCAATACGGTCAAATTTATAGTAATAAAATCAATAAGTTATGGCTTAAAGGGGCTTATTGCACAACTAAATCAAGTAAACAAACAGGCTTCACAACAAGTTTTTACATTCAGTATCCAGGTCTTCTATATCTTTATATCACCTGCTACTGAGTGACACTGAGGCAGCTTTGTCTGTTAGTTATGTTGCGTAAACGGTTTTAAATTCACTCACAGCAGAGCGGTCTGTTTAGAGAAGTAATGAATTGAATTATTCTGATTGAGTTACCCAGGAGGCCTCGGTGTTTGCTGAACATAATTGTGTAGGTGTGTTGTTCGCAGCACTTCAGATGCTCGACTCTCAGAGGAACACGGAGGAGGGAGTTTGTGAAGTCAGCAGCTCATTGTTTAGTGCTGGTTTACAGGATTTATGGCGTTTGTCTCAACAAGACAACTATGTTAACAATACTACACACAAATAATAGAGTCACACAAACAAACAAGCACTGTGGCGTCGCTCTTTAGTCCTCAGAGTCTCTCAACTAATGCTGCATGTCCATAACACAGTGATTATCATTCATTTCTGTGGTAGTTTTGTGCTCAAAATATATGGTGATATCTCAAAATATAAGCTCTTAGGACCACGTGCCTTATTGTACATGCATTAAGGAGGTTGATCATGGAGCTTATTTGCCAAAATCATCACTATAGTTGCAGCTATATTAACTCTTAACATCTGTCTGTGTTTGTCCTGATGAACTCAGATGTGAAATGAGCCACAGTGACCCAGAGTCAACCAACATCTGGTTTAAATTTCCCTATATATATATATATAAATGGACTGGAGAGATAAAAAAAAATAACATATAATAAAAAATAATGATAACAGTAAAAAAATAGAGTAAATTATAATAAATAATTAATTAAAGAACCTCACAAGCAGTGAAACAAACAGAAAAAGAGAAACAGAAAGAAAAGTAAAGATAACCAGACAAATGTACTGGAGAGTAAGAACAAAAAATAAAATAAAATAAAATAAAATAAAATAAAGATAATAAAAAATAAAGATGGAAGTAAAGAAAATAGAATATAATATATTAAAAGATAAAGAAAAGATGAAGAAAAAAAGTTAAAAAATAAAAAAATTGAAAAATAGAAAATAAAAAATAGATAAATAAATAAAAACATAAAAATAAATTAAATAAAGTTAGGAAAGAAATATAAGATAAAAGTAAAAAGAAAATAAATAAAAAACCAAATAAATAATTGAAGCAGTGAAAGACAGCGGGGAACACTGTAGCTGCGACATATTATTCTGCAAACTGGATCAAAATGGGAACACATTTACACAGCTGAAACTAATCAAAACAAAACACCAATCTGACCTCTGACCTCTGATCTGCAGTGGAGGAGAGAATTCAATAACATGTAAAAATATTATCAATAATCTCCTCACGTCTGCAGCTTGAACCACAATAACTCTGGAGTTTAAACCTCCACTTTACTAATATTAGAAAACATAACATGGCCCATCATGGTGCCTCAAAAATATGATTTGTGTGGCTTCAAATCAAGAACACTCAGCATGATTTAATGCATCAGAAAAGCCATAAAAGCGATAATAAAACAGGACTGGGATGGCTCATCTCCTAATGGCTGATGTCTGTGTCTTTATAGCAGATAGAGACGGAGATATGAGACGTTTTAGTGGCTGAGCTGCTGTTTTCCGGAGGAGAGGGAGGAGAGGGGTTTAGCTGCTGAACCCCCGACCCCGGTTCTGGATCAGTCCGTGTTATTACACCTGCAAGCAATGAGCGGGCCGCCAAGATCTGCAGCACACTGGAGATCAACCAGGGAGACTATTAGGCTTCTCACTGCCACTTTTTCTCTCTTTATCCTCCTTTTTTTTACTTTTTAATGCAGCTGCTCGTTTCATTCTTCTGATTTTTATTTTAAACTTCATCAGAGGAAGTTTGATAGACGTGGATTCTCTGTTTCTGGGTTGAGTGTCTCGCTCGAGGGCAGTTTGACCGTAAAGGAGACTCCACACTTATTTTTGCTCTTTATTTCCTTAATAAAACAGTTTTTATAATGAACTCCGGCTTGGACATTCGTTGCATCCTCCTTCTTCCCTTTTTATCCTTTCAATCTCTCTTTTTCTTCCCCGTCGTTAAATTCTTTGCTTTTCGTCCGTGTGGAAACGCAGCCAAGACTATGAAGTCTTCCACCGCCTCGCTCCTCCTGCTGCCTTCAATATGTTTGGACAGCCAGAGAGAAAAAACTCCTGATAATAAACTCCAGAACAAATCAATTATCCCAGTGCCAATCTCAGTGTGTGAGAGGGGAGACAGAGCGAGCTCTTCACTGCACTTCAGAAACTTTTCAGATTCTGCAGACTGTGCACAACAGAAGCTTTTCATGAGAGTTTCATGAGCTGCATTAGCGAGTCAGCTGCGTCTTCTGGAAGTTTATTATTAGCAGTCATCAGCATGACTGCTGAATCATCACATCTTTAAGCTTAGTTTTAGTTCTCATCAGTAATTATGTCTTTTTAAAACAGTAAAAAAAAATTGTTTCAAGCAAAAATGCCAAATATTCTCCAGTTCAAGCTGTAAACTGTGAAGAGATGCTGCTTTTATTTGTCTTAAATGCTTGTGATCTGTTCTAATAATTTATTAATTTTTTATACTTTTACTGCAATAAACTCATGAATCAGACTAAACGAGACGTTTGAACTCTTCACCTCGAGCTTTAGGAAACCTTAATGCACTTTTCTGTATTTTCTGACATCTTATAGATCAAGCGGATAATCGATTAATCAAGAAAATAATCAGCATCTTGCTCGATAATAAAAATAAACCTAAATTACAGCCCTAACTCAAACATAACACTCATTTAAAAGAAAAACAAAGACTAAAATTAATGAACTTTGACACTTAAAAACTGAACTTTCAATTCAAAGTACAGACTTCCATTTTTCCCAGATTATACTATTAAACATTAATAAACGAATGTATACTGTAACTGATAAAAGAACTGCCATGCTCATATTCAGATGGAAAGTATCAGCGAGAGGTGTCATGAGGAAAAATGTGAATACAAAGTTTAATATCGGTACTGTACTGAAGTATATTAATAACATGAGACTGTCAGACACATTTTTCACAGTGAACTTGTGACCCAAAGCAACTGTTCCTCAAAACGCACGCTGACACATTTCAACTGTTGAGAAACGAGGGATTTGTTCATATCTGTTGCTTCGTATCTCTTTGCTTTGATTTGACTTGTATTTGCAGCTCAAACACGATTTGTTTTCCCTCAGCTCAACATTATAAATCACTGTCTGCCTCCTGTCTCCTGGAATAAATGCTGTACGGCTAACGCTATACAGACGGGAGCTGCTCTTATTTATTTGTTGACAACGGGGAGAAAATTTAAGTTCTCTTCTCTGCCGGAGGGAGGAGGAACATTAAAGTCTAATATTCAGCTCCTGCACCGAGCCTGACATCCAAGCAAATAATACATAAACACAACCGACGTGATTCTTGGGTTTCTCGCCTCTGTTTTGCACCGCAGAGAATCTCATGGGGTCTTTAAGGAAAACTCTGTTTCACCTCCAGCATCACTTGACTTCTGCAAACTCTCTATCTGCTCCACGGTGTCGAGGCTGAATGATGGATGGACACAAGAGGGTAATTACATGAATACTGCTGACTGGAAGCCTTTAATGGTTTGCTGTGTTAGAGAAGCGGCCTCATGATCGGAAACAAGACAGTTCAGATCAGCAGATTAATATCTGCAGAAATCTGGGTGGTGGAAGTGAGACGGGTCACACTTCCTCTTCCCTTAGAAACAAACTTAAATAGCACACACTGCCCTCCTGAACGACTGCTATGAAAGCCCCCCAGGTGCTGGTATATGAACGCATGTGACCCTCCGTCCTCCTCCAACAGAAGAATGTGTTCTCAGTCATCTTTCACAGTCAGAAGTTTAAACGAAAAGCTATTAACCAGCACAGAAGGCCGTGTAGCGTCAACCAAAGTCTTCACATCTGGATGCGTTTCCAGATTAGCCCCTAATAGCTGATGTTAATGCAAGATATTTGTCAAAGTGTCAAGTTTTTTTTCGCCCCTAAAATGTAATTTTATTTCCTGCTTTAAAGGAAGTCGACCTGCCACACAGGAACAGGATAATTTGAGAGGAAGAGGACTATAAACAAACTGTCCTCACTGTAGAAACAGGACTTTGATTAAAGAAGAATAATGAGTGAAGAACCAAAGACACTCACTTGCTAACAATCAAGATGTTTATTCTGCACAAACTGCTTCTTCTTGCTGCTGCTTTACATCAATAGAGGGTTGCAAAGTTGTTATTTCTACAGTAACAAGGTTACAGTCTAGGCTCTGGTGCTTTGAGCTAAATGCTAACATCAGCATGCTAACATGCTCACGATCACAATGCTAACATGCTGATGTTAAGAAGCCTAGGTATAATGTTAACCATGTTCTCCATCTTAGTTTAGCATGTTAGCATTAGCTAAAATTTGCTAATTAACATTAAATAGAAAGTGCAGCTGTTTTGCAGATATTTGATCATAAACCAACACAAATCCGGGGAAATACCGGAAGTAAACAGGTCGCCACTGCGGTGGCGTCTCCCTATAATACGCATATGAATGCAGGCTGTACTAAGTGGTGTACAATTTTATACTTTAACCTTTACTTGAGCAGTTCTCAGTTGCTTAAATCGTCCTCGTAAAAGCCTTCAATTTGACTTTAATCCTCTTTAAATACATACTAGCACAGCTGCGTCAGCTGTCCATTGTTTCTTTAGACTGCTGTATTTTATCATCTCTGTCAGATGAGCAGAACCATGTTCATGACAATTTATATATTTACAATTAATTAAGTTCACAACCTGGCATATAATGTGACAAGTACGCATCTTTTGTACGTCCGCAAAGGATCCACCTGTTCATCCTCGCTCATAGCTCCTCCAGCAAACCTCCTCTCTCCTCGAGATAGATAGATAGATAGATAGATAGATAGATAGATAGAGAGATAGAGAGAGAGAGAGAGAGAGAGAGAGATAGATAGATAGATAGATAGATAGATAGATAGATAGATAGATAGATAGATAGATAGATAGATAGATAGTAACTTTATTGATCCCGAGGGAAATTCAAGTTTCCAGCATCACAGTTCCATAGTGCAAACATGTTAGTAAAAACATCACAGGTGAGTAGTACACATATTAGTAAAACGACACAAGTAGTAACAAGACACATGTAAGTAATACAGAGTATAAAACAAAATATGCAATGTGCAGAAGAACTGTTAAAAATGAATATAGTGCAGGGTAAACAACTGAGATACAGGACTATTTAAAGAAAAAGTGAATGTAGTGCAGAAAGTGATATAGTGCTGGGTAATACAAATATAGGAGATATAGATATTAAGAAATGTCAGATATGGAATATAATGCAGGATAAGAATGCATGTTAGGGATTGAGACGTCCTTCAAGATGGCGAGCAGAGATCGATTTCCCGTTTACAGGCAGGAGGACGAAGGAGACGAGGAGGCACGAGACAGAGAAATGAGAAGAGTGGCATTTTGAGCCAGTTCATCCAGTAGATGTTGAGATATTTCAGTCTGGACCAAAGTGTTTGGCTGACAGACTGATGGACATTGCCGTCCCTAGAGCCACACCGCTAGTCTGCCTGAAAAAAACACATTAAACAGCACAGTGAACATCCTGAAAGCGTGCCTCAGATCCGCTCCTGTTCCACAAGAAGAAAAACCGATAAGGAACACCAAAGAGCAGCGAAGGTCATATTGATCTGAGCACATTAAACCAGCCTGTGGTGTTGATGAGTTACTTCCTGCAGTGAAGCCCTTAATGACTTCATCAGCCACCCTGCTGCTAATTAACAAGCTATTTAAATGTAGGAAGTGTCTCATCTATACTGCTGCTGCTGCTGCTGCTGGTGGAGCTCACAAGGAAGTCATTCTGCTCTCCCCCCCGCCTGACTGGGTTGCCATCCAGGGACTAATTTAGCCTTTGTTCAGGTTGTGTGAATGGAAGTGGAGAGCTGTCTCTGGGGGAGAGTAACTGGAGAGAGACTCGTCTGCTGGACTGTCTCTGTTCATTCACTGAGCCGACGCTTGTTGGCTAATGATCTCTCAGCAGTGTGCTGATCTGGTGACATCTCTCCGGGTCGTTCCCTCTCTGTCGGGGGGGTTAACAGGGCGTGCACGCTATATATACTGCTGTGCACTCACACATTTATATTTATATTTCAAGCCTGTCTCTGACCCTTCCATGAATCCCAGAGGAAAGTGTGGACGGTTTCCAGTTCGTTTAAAGGTCCAGTGTGTAGCAATTAGGGGATCGATTAGCAGAAATGGAAATTAATATTCATAACTATGTTTCCATTAGTGTATAATCAACCAGCCTGGTCTCACTTAATGCCGTATGAATGACACGGTGCAATAACAACGCCTTTGTTGTTTGTCTGTACTGGCTGCAATGCGTGAAAATAGATAGATAGATAGATAGATAGATAGATAGATAGATAGATAGATAGATAGATAGATAGATAGATAGATAGATACATAGATACATAGATAGATAGATAGATAGATAGATAGATAGATAGATAGATAGTAACTTTATTGATCCCGAGGGAAATTCGGGATCAATAAATATGCTACGCTCAGAGCTAGTGACGTAGAATAAAAAGTGAGAAAGACTGTTTATTGTGGGGGCAGAGATGGATGGGTCCAACAAACACAGGACTTTCATCCACGAGACCGGTGTTCGTGTCCCAAAGTGCTGTTGAGTTATTTTGAAGCTATGTTAGTGACGTTTGTGACATGTTTTCCGTACTTATGTTACGTTGTTTACATACGTATTTTACATTGTTTACGTACTTATTTTAAGCCCAACCGTGATGTTTTTCCTAAACCTACCTAAGTGGTTTTGTTGCCTAAACATATAACCACGACCATTTCATGATAATGACGTGGCATTAAATGACAACCAAAAAGTCGTTTCACAATGTTAATGTCGTGCAATTTATACGCCTTTCCATGAGATCAGGTTGAATCACCTGATAATAAGAATCATTGTGTTTTCGTTAGCTTAGAATGAGTCCTTCATATCTACATAGAGAGCAGGTCCTCTTCACGGAGTCCTCCATGTTGCTCCTCCATGTTTCTACAGTAGCCCAGAACGGACAAACCAAACTGTGGCTCTAGAGAGAGACTTTAATGTTTTTTACGTTACCTGAAGGCCACCGTAGTTCTCCGACACGCTTTTGCACTCGGTGGCTCACGTTACCGCAGTTCTGTTAAGGGAGGAGTGAGTGGAGCAGTGCTCAGTTGGTTGCAATCTGCAACCACACCACTAGATGTCACCAAATCCTTCACACTGCACCTTTAATGGCAGAAACAAAATTGAGAACGATTTTATTTTCAACCCAAATGATCTCAATTTATAAATTTATATCTTCAAGCTGGATGAAACACGTCTGAGCCGACGAGCTCATCCTGTATCTTGCTTTGTGCTTCTACATTAAATATCCTGATTTCATTTCTGAAGACTCATGACTCAGAATGTGTTGACCCTTAATGGGTTTTCGGCAGCTCTAGTTTTGAAGAGAAATAAGCACCTTGAACTGCAGGTCATTCAAATAATTCAGAGCCGCTGCACTCAGCAGATGATGGGATTTCAAACCATGACAGCTTGAGTAAACATTTATTTTGTAATCATTGTGAAGCAATACCGGCCACTACATATCTGCAGCGCTCTCACGGTCAGCATAAAATGGGAATGTGATGTATTGGCTCTCACTATCAGCAGCCAGCAGGCCATATGTAATCAGCACCATGTTCCTCCGGAGGAAACGGGATTCTTCAAACTGGGGATCATTTGTGCTCCGGTCCAGGCTCTCCCCTGGTTGAATGTGGGTTTAATTTCACACAGACATGCATCTGATAACCGCCCAGATGAGTGTTAATGGGTAATTTGTGTTCCCTGAAAAGCCATTCCTCAGCAGAGGCAGAACAGGTTCATTTAATTCTAATTCCAGAGTGATGTAGCCGATCGAGACCTCGGCGGTGAGACACTCCCACAAAGACTTGAGTATAACGTGTCCATAAATGTCTCCGATCCACCCTCTGCTCCACTTTCACACTGTGAAATATACATTTGAGATGTTCTATTCATTGCAGGAGTTACTTAGTGATGACATGTTTGTAATAATTTACATTTCGTTGTACTCTATGTCCCTCCGACTCTGCTTCTGTTGTGAAACTACCTTTGTGTTTTTTGGCATCCCTCAGAGAGCAGGTGTGAGCTTGTTGCTCTCAGTAAACGATGAAGGATTGGCATATTTTTATGATTGCACCTGTCACTCCCTTACTCAAGTCTAACTTGCATTCTGGGCTGTTGTTGATGGAGATCTCTCGGCCTCGTCTTTGAGGGATTTCAGCATTTATGAGCGCTGCTTGTCGATGTGAAGAAGGAAGTCTTTGCTCTTTGATTCTGAGAGACTGAGACCAAAATAATCTGAGGTTTATCATTGAATTGATTCATTGAATGGACCCCGAGATGCAAAGTACACGGCGAAGCTGTTAATGATAGTGTTAGATTTGTATATTCCTGTTCCAATTAACAATTTCACCAGGAGGCCTTAACCCATTTGTGCCCAAAGACTATATTTAGTATGATAAGGAAATTAACAAAACATTTGTTCTCATTCGTCAAAAGTCTTAAATTTTGGTACGGACATACTTGAGGCAAGTAGCTAACAGTACAACTTTGAAAAATCACACTTTTATTAATAGTCAAAGTCAGGATTTTTGAAAAATTGTGTGCATGAAACATTTGTCATATACATTTTTGTGTGCATATCTTTGATTTGCAACTTGTTATGAGTTCAAAGATACCAAATACTTGATTGATCTCCTACACAGCCAGTTTCTTATAACACTATATCTAATATTTGTGCACATGGGACTACTGATTTTTCTTAAAATATAATGGAAGCTATTGCAGAAACAGTAGTCCCATGTGCCCAAATACTAGATATACTCGGATATCAAAAACCTGCACAAATGGGTAAACTCGAATGCAACTAACGACTCTTTCCTTCGTCAGTAAACCTGGTGATTATTTTCTTCTTATTAATTAATTCAAATTGTTTGGTTTATAGAAATAAAACAGTGAAAAATGTCCAGAACAATTTCCTAAAGCCCAATATAACATTTATAAATGTCTTGTTTTGTCCAACCAACAGTCCAAAACCCCAAAATATTCAACTGACTATAATGTAGACCAATAAAAGCATTCTTAAAAATATATTTTTACATCTGAGAACCTGAAACGATTATCAACATAATTGATTTTCTACTGATCGATTAATCGTTGCAGCTCCAACTGGAATCAACTCTGTTATCACCATTATCGCTGAACAACAGAGCAACACACTTTATTAAAAGAAACATATATGGATAAAAGGCCAACCTGGCACACAGGTGATGGAGGGAGAGAGGACATAGCTGTTGTGAGTAATTTTGCAGAGTGAAATTTGAAACCAAATCACAGATAAATCAAATCCATATTTAACCCAGTTGTGGCTTCGATGGCAGCGATCCAAGAGGAAATTACCACGCCCTTCATCCATCCATCTGTAAATCCAGTCCTCCTTCCTGTAACTGAGCCGCAGATACCGCCAGACGCTCTGCTGCCACGAGTCAAGACGGTTCAGATCAAAGCTGAAGATGCTTATCTGGCACGGCGAGCACGGCGCTCACATTTCCACACGAACACAAGCACAAATAGGAATCTGTGGAGGGAGGAGAATATGATCTGATGACCCGAGCTGCTTCGGTGAAGATACAATCAGTTATATTCATGTTTGTGTTGTGGGTTTGCCTTGTTGATAGATGGAAGGATATAACTTTCTAGAGTATTCCCTACTCATCACAATTCCAAATACCAGACCGTTTCCTGTGTGTTAAAGGATAAGGCTGGAGTTATTCTATATTTTTGTTATTGCCAAAAAATCCGGATTCTTGCGGTGTCGTGATCACACGAGAATCGCGGGATCACATATCACACGAGAATCCATCTGGCCAGGACTCAAGTAATGCGTTTGCGAGTAATGCGTCCTCTTAAACAGCAAAGCACACTGAATACTGCACATTAAGAGGTACAAAAATGCTCTTAATAAAGAATGTGTTTGATCACAACTGAAAGTGGTGAAGTTAAAAGGCTTCAACTTTCGTTTTCCTATTCGTCTCTCAATACTTTTGGCTATCTGTGCTCCACTGAAGTGGTCCAGACTCACGTTGGCTTATATCTAAAGAGCTCTGCTTTGTTAACAGGTCTTTTCAAGTGGTGTAACACCAAACACCGGAGTCTCTGCGCCTGAAGAGCTGGCTTATCCTGGAGGACGTGTGTTTGTTGGCTCTTCAGTCTCCACAGAGGGAAACAGAGGACAGAGGTTAGGTGTGAAACTTTCACTCTCTCCAAATATAAAGCACAATCAATATAAAGCCTCAAAGTACTTCATAGTATTTGAGCATGTTGTGTTGAGCAGTGTAGTAGTGGGAGCAGTTTCATCATATGAACTGGGACCTCTGGGGAGTAATGTACAAAACAAACACACAAATCAAGAATCAAAATTTTACTCAACGCCTGCATGAGGAGCAGAGATGATCTGTTTTCAACTCCAATAAATCAGGTAATCATTAATCACGTTTGTAGGTCTTGTTTTAGTTTGGATTCATAATTTCTTAATGCTGGAGAAGTGAGAGTATCTGTATATATTTGGCCAAATAGGGCGAATCTCAGTTTGAGGGGATGGCACTCTTCTCTATTGTGTCCTCACTTTCTCAGTTTTAGGCTAAGAGGAATCTATTTGCACATGAAACGATTCCCTGGTGCAGTATTATAGTCGTTATAGTGATTAAGGGATGAAATAGCTTTTGCAGTGAGATTATGAATATCTTGCTTCTCTGTTTTTTCCTCAATAATTAAACCATTAAAGCAGCATAGTAATGGGAAATTAAAAATCATCATTTGGCAACAGGGAAATGCTAATTGTTTTCAGGAAAGAAAAAAAAGGAAGGAGATGTCTGGAGTTGGGAGGGGCTCGACTTGACCTTTGCACTCTCTCTCACAGTCCTCCTGTAATACACTCTTTCTTTCACACACCGGCCGGCCCGTCCTCCTCCTGTGTTATGTATGAAACGAGGCCTCTGCTGACATGTGGCCAGACACACAAAGCGTCATTTAGCACCGGGTCATTTGTCCCATCAAAGCATTCCTTGACGCATGGAGGGAGGCTCCCTGTAATCTGTCAGAGTGAAATGTAAACAGGCGACACAGAGCAGCGGGATCAGCCGACCCCCTGCTGTCAAATCGCCTCTGACCCTAAACCCTGAAATGTTCTCAGTTAACAAAAAAACGATCTGAATGAATGAAAGCTGATCTGGCTTTGTGTTGTGATGCCAAAACACCCAATATATCATTTATCTTTAGCAAGATATTCTCTGCAACCATTCCCATGGCGTCAAATACCAACGCTTTGTCACGGCCATCAGCTTCGATACCACCTCACAAGGAATCCTTTAGCACCGGTATGAGACGCTACGGGCTTTCTATTAACGACTATGTAAACCCATCCGCATCAATATTAAACACTTAGAGAAAGTGTTGTGCTGACGTAGCTTAAAGAGCAAAAGAGACACTCAGGGCAGGCGGGTCCAACAAACACAAGGCTTTCTTCCAGGAGGCCGCTGTTCATGTCACGTGAGTTAAGTTTCACTTTGCAATGAGCTGATCGTTGATGTTCAAGGTTCTTTATTTGTCATTTGTCAATTCCAGCAAAGCATTTATTGGTAAGGAAAGTCTTTGGTCTCAGGTTCCTTCAACAATGCTCATAGAATATATAAAAGGGGAAGTCACACAAGTAAAAGTAAAAGCGAAATGATAATCTGAGGCAGTTAAAATAAATATAAACAGTAAGTAAATCAAAAATTGTAATGTAAATGTAAATTTGTAATTTTGTTGAAGACAGTATTTCAGATGGGAAAACTGAATGTAACCAGGATGTATGCAGACATCCCGTGTTCACAACATCACATTTTCACTGTACAAACGTAGTAATTTTAAGCCCAACCATGCTGTTTTTTCCTAAACATAACTACAGTGGTTTTGTTGCCTAAACCTAAGCAAGCGTTTTTGTTTAATTCACAACATTAAGCACGTGTTTACTGCGACCGAAAACTGACGCCGAGGGGTCTGACAAAGCATCAGTATGTGACGAGTTGGGATGAGACGTGTTGCAGCACTTGATTTAGAGGTGCATTTTGCAAAAATTGCACATATAATCAGAATTTGTTGTGTTTTTTGTGAACAAATGTCTGAAAGTGACCACTATCTTCTGTGGAAATCCTTATAGTGTTTCATTAACAGCAGCATTTTGATGTCAAAGTAGATGTTATTTGACATCAGAGGGATTTTTAGGCCGACCCAAATTCAGAACAAATTCTAACCACAAAGCAGGTTTTTTAATGTTAAATGCTTTTTCAGGAGCAGTTATATCGAGGTGAAATTGTTGGTTCACGGTTCCTGGTGAATGTGTATAACTATCAAAAGTGTTCAATAGAAACCCTGGTGCTGTGTTATTGTATATTCTTCTAGATCTCTCTCCATCCAGCCCCTTCAAACAAACAAAAATAATAAATCCACAATCTCCCTGTTAGCTTATAACCCTGAGCAACATATAAATGGATACAAATATCAATTTCCTGTTATTACATCCATATCTTCTTTGAGATTAAATTAATCTGCCTCATATTGTCTTTCCCTCTGCAGCGCTGCTTCCCCTGCATTAGCAAGCCTGTGGTTACAACCAGGGAGGGATGTGTGTGTGTGTGTGTGTGTGTGTGTGTGTGTGTGTGTGTGTGTGTGTGTGTGTGTGTGTGTGGAGGAGGGGGGTATTGATTTCTGATGGATGGTAGGTGTTTTATTTCCTCTCAACATGTGAAAAAGACCCCCCCGGCATGCAGGAGTACAAGGTTAACACTCACTTATTAATGTGACAGGACCAGGAAGTGGAAGTCTCCTCCTCATTAGCACTAACCTGAGGGGCTGAGCTTTGATACTATAGTGTAAACGTATTGTTTTCATCCCAAAAGCTTTGAATTTATTTTGCCAGTTAGGCTGCTGTTTGATTAAAGTAAGGATATCTAATGATAAACATCATTTTTTTTTATTAATTTGGCTTAAAAGTTGTACTTTGGGGACTTATACTCAACTAATAGATAGTTTAATCTCTGAATGAGTCTTTAGGAAGTGAGCAATCATAACAAGGAAAAACCATCGAGTTTGTTTATCAACTCTCAAACAGTCAAGGATTAAATGTCTTTGAAGGCGGTTGGATTTGACCATAGTGATAATAACAACAACCCAAAAATGCCTCATGAATCAGTAAACAATCTGTAAATGGCAGAAGAATCCCACCAATGGCTGAAGCCCGGGGGCGGGACTTCAGCCTTCAGTCATCCAGGCGGCAGGCGAACTGATGGAGAGGCGTCAAGCTAACCATGTAAACAAAGAACATAACCGGAAGTATAGAGAGTAGCCTTCAAAATAAAATTGTATTTATTTTATTTTATTGGTTTAAAAGGACTGTGTGCAAAGACATTAATTGTTTACATAGAAACAAAAAGATGGATGCAGATTTAGCAGGGAAGCTAATTTCCATCTGTAGTCCCAAACACAGACAAAATAGGCACAATAGACGCACTACATAACATCACAACAGGATCACAATATAACATCACAGTTTCAAGTACAATCCAAAATACAATAAATACATATAACACAATAATAAATATGACAGACTTCAGTCAGGCAGCATTATCACAAATAAATACAGTAAAAATACCCCCTGCCTGACATAAAGTGTGTCATGGGGCGGGGGGGCTGAGATGTGTTGATGTGGGACAACCTGTGCCACATCAATGTAGAATTAATCCAAACAGGTTGTACAAAATAAAACAGCCACAGATAAAAACATCAACAATATAAAATACATCAAAAACATGAAATACATAAAGATATATAAACCATAAAATATATCAAAAACACATACAATACATTAAAAACATAAAATAAATCAAAATCATAAAATACATAAAAACATATAAAATACATCAAAAACATGGAATACATAAAGATATATAAACCATAAAATATATCAAAAACACATACAATACATTAAAAACATAAAATAAAATAAATCAAAATCATAAAATACATAAAAACATATAAAATACATCAAAAATATACCTCTCACTGTGTTTCGAATATATCGCTTTAAATAAGGAAACAAACAACAGTAATTACATTAACTGCAGATTAATTATAAAAGAGCACATATATATCATCTAGGTGTTCTATTAGCTGCTACCGCTCTTCAGTGAGGCTTTTATTTTGCAAACCACCACCGGAAGTGGTTTTGAGCGTCGGTTAACTTTCCGCTCTCCAGAGGAAACAGACTCAAACTATCAGTGAACAGTTGGGATACTTTGCTGTGAGGATTCCTGCCGGGAGGACTTCTGTTTAACTTTGTTTTTGTGGGTGAAGCAGCTTTAATAAGTGTCGGTTCTGACTCGGTCCAGAGTCCCGGAGCTCTCCTCTTTACCTGAAGGAGCTAAAGGAGCCAACGGGCGACCAACGGTCTCCGCTCGAGCCGTGTTGTGATGGCGAGCCGCTAGCAGGCTAAGCTAAGCTAAGCTAAGCTAAGCTGTGTGTGTGTGGCTGGTGTCGGTACTGCTGCACCGCTCGGCTGCTGCTTTAGTTGTGGACAGTTCATCATCTCTTTAACACGGGACACTTCACGGATAACGCGCTGGATGTCACAGTGAGGTGAGAGTCATTAAAGCTAGTTTCACATGTTAACTCGTTAGCATAGCAGCTAACGGTTAGCATAGCAGCTAACCGTTAGCATAGCAGCGGCTCAGGCTACTCCCTGGATCCAGATCCAAATATTCCCATGTTTACTAAATGTTTATTAGTGTCCCAGTTTCCAGTGTTGTCTCTCTCATGTTTTTTTTCTAGACTTGATAGTTAACACGACTTATTTTGATGTGATGTCATAGCTTCTCTGTTAGTGTTTCAATACAAACATTCATATTTTATATATTATTAAACATCCCAAGTTAGCTTCCCACACCAGTGAATAGCCCCCCGGCACGCCGTCCTGGCAGCAGCAGAATATATCTTTACTGTCTTTATTAAAATGCAATCCTTAAAAAGTGCAAGAAACACAAACAGTAACGTGCCTCTAAAAACTATAAAAAAAAAACACACATACCACACACATTCTGCAGGTATTGCATATAATTATTGCACAGTGATATTTGCAAGATGTTCAGTTTTTTTTTGCTGTGTTTAGTGCAGTTATGGTGCAGAAGAAGAAGAAGTGGTGCTGCTGTGAGTCCTCAACACATTCTTACACATGAACAAAGTGTTGTGTTGGCGATGTAGATAAACTGGGTTGTTTTAACACTTATGGTGCTACAACCGACGGTAACAGAAACAAGATGTTACCCGGACAAAGCATCGGTGAGTTTAACGTTAGTAATAAGCGAGGATCCTCCGGAGTGTCGGGGCTTTACAGTCCTGCTGCTGCTCCACTCACTGTGCCCTTTTTTCCTTTTATTTTGCAGGACGATCACCAGATGGAAATATCACATTAATACCAAGTGGATTACTCATCACGCCTTTTCTAAATTATGGAGTAAATTTCTTCACAACATCATGCGCGCCGTCAAATCAAATCTCGACCACTGCTGCAGAGATTCCGTGTCTTTCCATTTCAGTTTTTAAAGACCAGCAGCCACGACTGCATGTGCAGTCTTATCTTTTTATTCTATGTGCTTCCGGTAAAACATTAATTATGTGTCTACACGGGTTGGATATGCTCAGACTCCTATAAACACTAAGCGTGAATTTGTGCGGAGGAAGCCCAAAGAAGGAAGTCCAGGACGGGATAGGTGCACAGAAACTACCCGCTCCCAAAGAAACATGGCCTCGGTGTGGAAGAGACTGCAACGTGTGGGGAAGCATGCGTCCAAATTCCAGTTCGTGGCTTCCTATCAGGAACTGATGGTGGAATGCACTAAGAAATGGTGAGTTTTTTGGGAGTTACAGTCGACCACAGTGCTGTCATTTAAGCCTCATGAAAACTGTGTGTGTCTCTGTGTGCTGGAATGCTGAGCTCGTTCCTAGTGGCCATAATTCACACACACACACACATTCAGTCTCCTTGGTGTGCAGGCATGTCTGCATGCTGGGAGGGGCCCGGCTGCCTTGTAAAATTGCTATGTTTTTTTCATCTTGTGCACCAATGTTGACTTTGTTTGGTTTGAGTCATGAAAAGAGGGTAGCAGGCAGAAAGATCTCCCTTCCTTCAACCTGACGGGCTGGGTTCAAGCGGTCCCTGCTCTCCTGAAATGTCCTCGAGCAAACCACTAAACACCTACCAGCTCAAGATCTTCTGCTGTAGGGAATCTGATCTTGACTTCTGACCTCACTGGAAGTAGGGAAACTATGAGAGAACTATTATTCTTTGCGCTGTTATATCAGCAAATAGATCATGTGTAGAAAGCTAAAACATTACAGGAGCTTAGTTGCAGAGTCATTATAGTGTATCTACTGAAAATATGAGCTGCTGACTGAAAAGTCACTCTTGTCAGCTTTCTTGTTGCACAGTTTTTTCCCACTTATCACAATTTTTTATGGCCACGCTATTGCAAAAGAAGAAGAAACAGTTTTATTGCCAAGTAGGTTTTCACATGCAAGTAAATTGCCTTGGTGTTTTGGTGCATAACGAAAAACAAGCACGGCTAAAGTCGAGAATCATAAATATCAGTGTTTCCCACAGGATTTCGTGAGACTGTGGTGGGTGGACCTCGCTCGGACCCTCTAGGGGCAAACACTGAATAAAATATAATCAAAATATTTAGTTCTTGATAACACTTGAAGAGATATTTGTTATTTACACTAAGACAATGGCCCTGACTTATATGTTTAAAGTTGTAAACAGTGTTAGAAACAATGACAGCAAATGTCCGCACACTGACATAATCTATAATAAGTAGTGTAGCATATAATACGTACAACCCAAGGATATTTCTGTAGTAGGCTCGCTGCGGTAGTCGGTGTTACCGGTGTTACACTGATTACATAACTTGCCCACTGCCCCCACCGTAGTTTTGCTTTTTTTTATAGAAATAAAACCCATTTAGTTCATTTTCGCATATCAGCGCCGTGTTATCAATACATAGTCGGACGACGGATTCTACAAACTCAAAGTGAAAGTGTCTGTCAGAGTAGCAGGAGTCAGATTTCACACACTTATCACGGGATGACGGCAATATTTCGGATTTAAACCCAATGCCATTGGAGCGTTAGAGCTATTTTGAACCCGCGGCCTCGCAGTGAAAGCTCAACCCGAGAGGCCAGACACGCATCCATCCAGCGTAAAAGATTAAAGTAAGCGCTCCACAGATATTGAGCGTCATCTTTTCTTGTAAAATGTCCGGTGTAATCGGTAACACTGGGGTTGTCACAATGTTATTAACTGATGGGAAAATGTCCTCACCGTGACATCCCTATTCTGTAGTAAAGAATGAATTAATGATATACACTGCAAGAAGGTGGAGGAGCTTTCGGGTGTGTTTTCAGAGGTGTGGGGAGATAGATGGATGTATGCTACGCTTGAGCCTGCAGGTATGTGTCCTGTAATGAGTGAAAAATGAGGAGTTGTGAAGTAAAGACGTAGCCTGCAGACATGGATTCTCAAACGGCATGCCGTAGGCGTGACTAACACAACCCCACAGAGCTTAGACCTGAGACAGATGTTAACGTGTTGGAGAATGGAATGAGAAAAATGTACATCTCATCCCAGAGCAAAGGGTGGGTGGGCTCAGCACACTGTCAGTAATACGCTTTGTTTTGCAATCTGAGCAGAACTCTGATGTTATTCAATGGAAAAAAATATGTATATATAGCAATGTGTTGTTACATAATTTAATTCTTATCTGTAGTAGTTTGTGATAACAGGGATAAAGACATAACATCTAAATTTAGTAACCCTTGGAGATGGATTAATAAGTGCTGTTTTTGTTTTTCAAGTAAAAAGTCTTGTCATCATGCCCATTTCAGTTGCCAGCCACTCATCTTAAATGTCAGCTTTACGGCATAAAATAGTATTTAGATAACCTCTCATACAAGTAGTGTTTGGCTGAGAGTGCTCCCTCAGGGTCTCTGCTTGTCTTCGATATGTGTGTGTGTAGGTGTGCACGCCTGGCTCATAGTGTGTGAGAAAGCGTTGGCGCACGCTTTTTGCCTTCCTTGGACTTCATCGGTACGGTATGTTATTGTTGCAGTGGAAACTTTCCATCTACGCAGGCTGGAAACAGTCCCCAGAGCTCAAATGGATCTCAAATCCTGAAGCCCTCAGAAGTGATTTTTGAAAACCTACAGCCCTCTCATTTCTGGCATCAGTAACAGGAAGAAAGGCTGAACACTTATGTGTGCCCATAGATGTGGGTGCTTTGAATGTACATTGTGTGAAATGTGAAAGCATTTTGCACACTTGGCTGACACTCAAAGGCTCCGTAGATTAATCTCTAAAGTCTAGATAATTTAGGGCACTTCAAACAATCAGAAGGTGAGAAGTTCAAGCGTCTGCTCTGCTGTGTGTGTGTGTGTGTGGTTCTTCCTGTGTGATTCTCATGCTTTAGGGCCAGCGTACACTCAATCAGAACTAGTTCGTACGGCGTGCTGCCCGACCACGTTGGAAATCAAACAGCCATAATCGAAGGCGGAGTGAAAAGTCCGCCATCATAGAGAGAGGGGTGACGCGATATCGTTTAAATATGGGATTAAATTTCTCCTAGAGATTAAGGCCCAGAAACACCAAGCCGACATCAAAGAACTAGCTGCGATGACGATCAGAGGAGATGAAGATGAAAAATGAGAAGAGCCGTCTCTGTTTTTCCTCTTGACTTTACTTGTTTTCTTGCCTTCTTCACTTTCGTTTCTCTTCTCGTGCACTGATTCGTTTAAGCTGAACAGCCAATTAGAGTGATTTCGGCCGAAAAAACTCCAACACAGGCAGACTAGAGCCGACGGTGCAGGACACACCGAGAAAACTAGGCCGACGGACGCTCACCGACGGCTCCAAACTGTCCGACGGCCGACTGTCAGCTTGGCTTGTCAGGGCCTTTAAGATGCACATATTCAGACAGTTTCTTCTGGAGGTTAGCTCTTAGGTGTCGCTTGACTCCTCTTATCATGTGGATTTGGGGTGGAGTGAGCTTGCAAGAGCATTTTCATCCAGCCAGAATAAATGCTTGAATCTTTCTTAATGGTCTCAGGTAATGCTGCCTCTCTCTGTCTTTCTCTGGACAGAACTTCACCCCAGACGGGACCTTTTTTTAAGTATTTTTTTTTTTTTTTTTTTTTATACATCTAACAGTAATTAAGATGACTTACAGAGCGTTGACCTGCCAGGTTACATGATGCATAATAATTGATATGGTTCATTGTGCATCTCCTCAAAGCACAATATGATATACATGTGCCTTTTTAAGAGGAGTCATAATCGGAGCATCTGGGAATGTCACCTGCAGATGGAGGATTATGTAAATGTAAGGGCCCTGGTCCGTCGTTAAGTGCCTGTTGCTGACTGTTTTTGCTCATAGTTTTTGCAATAGTGCTGGTAGCTTTTGCAGTAGTCGGCCCTTATCGGTGGCTAAATGTTGAATTGGTGACAGGCAGTCTGTGAGTGTGTGAGAGAGAGTTTTCTGACTACTAGCAAATCAATGATTTCACCACTTTAGAGACGTTTTCAGCTTATTTTTCCTCTCTACATTTTCTTTTTCTACAAGCTTAATATCTTTTTTATCTTGAGATGGAAGGAACGTGGTGACAGACCAGGAGCCTAAGAGTGGGGGAGTAACTGTTTATCGTAGATATCTATGTTTGTAAAGTAATTTCTGGTCTTTATCTGTTGCCCTAGTTGCTGTAGTCGACTCCTCTGTGGAGCAGAGGGAGTTAGCATTCCTCTCACACTCCCATTTCAGACTCCAGAATCAATTCAGACCAACCATTAAAACATTAATGAGTTCAGTGTTTGTGTTTGCCGGTGAAATGAAGCACCATTAACAGTGTTGCAGCACTGCCTCTCTGAAACTTGATAACATCTTTGATGAAAAATGAACAGTGTTTTATGATAATACAGGTCAGGGCTAGAAATCAGACCTCCTTGGCACATGATAAGTAGCAGTTTTTATATTTTGACCTCTATAGAAATGGATAAACTGAATAATATTCAGTGTTTATACTATTTTCTTACACATGTACATCTTTCTGTACCTTATTTCACTGTTTTCGTGATTGTTCTGTCTATGTATAGTTAACTACACGTATAATCTGGCCTTTACGCCTCATTTAGATGCACATGCTTGCATCAAGTTTCTCTGATTTGCTAATCTCTCTGGTTGACTGACTCCATAATTGTCATTAATGCAGCTATCATTATCTAATAAAACATTTAACAATTAATCAATTAGAGGATGATAATAGGGAACGTTCAATATCAGACCTCAATAAATGATTGAAAGGACAAAGTTTAAAGTCATAATATGGATGGAATCAGTCACATATCCAAGTTGTAAAATAAAATATTAATATAAGTGCACTATAGGCTTTGCCTTTAAGGCCATAGGTTTGAGATTAGTGATCCCACCTCTTTATTTCCCTCAACTGATGCAACTGACCAAGGTTCATTGGTGACACAAAGAACTAGCTGAGCAAATATCCTGCTTGTATCGTGTATATTATGTCCGTTTCATCATCAACATACTCTAGGTGAGTGGACAAAAAAAACTAATATCCGGTGAGCATTATTTTTTCCACACATAACTGCTGTCCAGGCTCAGAGAAACATTTTCATTAAGGCTTAAGCAAATATTATACATGCATACTGGTGTGATGGAGCAGTGCAACGTCTGCCTGCTTTAATCGTTTAATATCTCACTCCTGCTGCTGCTGTTAAGCAGTAGGCTCTCTCTTGCATCTCTTATAACTGTGTCCAAGGACCATATCTATCTTTTAGCATCATTACTTGATTTGATAAGTCTTCCTGTGTGCATTGATGTGTGGAAACGTCTGTGGGTTGTTTGTATGAGATTACACACATGCACAAACTTTTTTGTTTGTTGTTTGTCTTACAGGTTTGTTTTTTTCTGATACCATAGCTTGTCAATGCATTATGTCTAGCATCCAATTCTGAGTTTTCAGTCAGTCAGAGCTTTTTGTTAGCTCTTGAATACACCACACGCCTCATGGTTTTGATCACATTATTAATTGGGACGGACGCAGCGTACAGTCTTCTTCTTGTGGCAAATGAAAGTGTCAAAACTCAAACTTTGGCCTGAAAATGAGTTGCCGTGTTGGTTAAGTGAGGAGCAAAGTTCATTATAGTCTGGCAGCAAAGTGAACTCACTGGTGAGTGGGTGAGTGCTGGTTTCAAACCCTGCAGTACAGATTGTTTGATCATACCCCCTGTGCAACAAGTTGTCATCAGAAAGGATTATATCCTGTGTGAAACATTTTCTGTTCTATGCTGGTTTCTGTTTTGTTGTTGTTGTGTTGTTGCTGTATCATAATATCTAGAAATATAAGCTTGTAACCAGAGAGTTGTTGGTTCAAACCCTTAGATACCTAGCAATACTTTGAGAAGTAAGTGAGGCACACTTTTCTGTCCCTTACCTAATGTCAAAGAGGGTGCAACCCCAACAACGAAAGGCAACTCAGTGTGAACTTAAGCATGAATGCTTTTAGTTTTCCCCTGAGGCTGCTGCTTTTGAGCAAGAATGTGTTGCTCATCAACCTGCCTGGTAAAATTTAGTTTGAAAACATCGTCAAAAGCCAACAAGTGTCATTGCCGCTGACAGACGTGTTGACACGAGTGGCGAGGATATGAGTTATACGCTGGAAACAACACAGAGACGCTATTGATTACATGGTAATTCTATCTGGCTATATGCAAGCGTGACTAATCAGGACTGCTTCCCTCACTGCCACATGACAGGACGGGGATGGTAGAAGTCTTCATATCAATCAAGGACTGTGCAGAAACCCTGAAGGTGCACGTACACACACATTAGTCATTTCATAGGGATTTAGAAACTCTGAACACACACACACACTCACCAGACTTGAGCAGATTAACACTTTTCCTACGAGGTGTGCGGTGGTCCCGCTGCGGATTCCTGCGGTGTAGGAATTGATTTATTTCTCAGCAGTTAACCTGTGGATTGTCATAGCACCACTGCAACACTTGATAGACGTGTCACACATTATCAGCCTCAGTTGTTTATTCATTATACACCAAAGCAGCCATGTCTTTCAATTCTTTCATTCACTTTGTGATAGAAAATTGATGGGTATTTCCCACTTGCAATGGAAATTGCTTTGCTAGGGTCCAAATACAAATGTTTATCTACTGAAAAGGAGATGATTTATGAATAGAGATGCACCGATTTATCGGCCGAACATCGGTATCAGAAGAAGCCACTGACTGAACAAGACTCTGACGGCGGGTACCGTGCACACGTGTGGTTTGTTTACAAATACAAATGAAAGGAAAAAGAGGGCCGTGTCGGAGAAAGATCAGCGACAAGAACGTTATGTTCAACGAAAAATACCAGTAAAACAATGTCTTATAAAGATTTATTAAAAACAATCACTGACATGCTGCAACATTAATACAAGTATTTTTGTTGGGCTATGAAAGTACTGAAACATTCTGATCATTGAGTAGGTAGTTCTATAGAGGCTGAAAAGGCTTTTGAAACAGTTATCTAATAAAAAATATATATTTTTCATGTGAAAGAAGGCTATATATTAAAGGTTGTTTCATAAATATGTATGATTGAATTTGTGCTCATTCAAAGACAGTGCAATGAAATGCTCAATGACTTTAAAACAGCTCAGTTATTTCTTTATAATGAAAAGTTCTACAAAACAAAATAAACAAAAACATCTGTATCGGCTATCGGCCAAATTGTTGTTTTAAACATCGGTAATTTAAGCGTCGGTGCGTCCCTATTTATAAACACTGAATGTCTACTTGCTCTCTCATCGTCACTGAATAAAAGTGTTGCTAAATGACAAAAGTGCAGAAGTGTGTATATGAATGTCAGACCTGGACACCACAGTCCAACATCTGGCTGTCATTTTGAGTTGAGTAATGGCTCAGTGTTTCAGTGGAAGTGACCAGCGTGTGTCAGGCTGGGACTTGTTGTCTTCTGTTTAACATGTGTGCATTATGGCAAGCGTCCATCATGTCTCTGCCAGAGAAACATCCTCCTGCCAACTTGGTCTGACGTGGCTCTCCATTCTATTCAAATTCGAAGGCCTTGACGCATTCCTCAGTATAAGTTTGGCACCAGGAGATGTTTTCACTGCCAGTTTATAGTACGGAGCAGTCGTTTCTGTTGTGCAGAAGTTCTGAGTGAAACCACACAATTTGGGTTGTGTGGGTTTGGGGGAAAATAATAATTTATTTTCTTACATCTTCTTTAGTTTACTCAAAGTGTTTCAGTCTGATTTTAAGGCTTCAGTCACTGATTTGTTTGAATGTTTTTGGGAAATTCCCAAACTGGGACGAACACAAACATGTGTTTTCATAGTTGATACTCGAGTTGTTTTAATTAGTGTGCTTGCTTATCACTTCCTTAATTATAGCATTTGCAGCTGATTTAACTCTGCTGATTGTTTAGTCCTCTCCAGTACAGCTTGTACTCCTCATCTCCTCCTCCTGTGATTCTGTTTTTATGCACCAAGCCCACTGCTGTCATCTGGGGCAGCTCTCACACTATCATTAATAGTAGCTCTTCTTTCTCTGTACCACTCTTATCTCCTCTCTGTCTCCCTCTCTTCCTTTGTTACTTGATCTCTCTTCTCTCTGCCTCCCCTCACTACATTCTCTCTTTCCGATAATGTCACTTTAACTGCGTTGCAGTGGAATCCGCCCAAGTGTAGTTGTTCTGTGCTGCAATTATGGACACAAACAGGCATTTACACACCCCCTCCCACACACACACACACACACACACACACACACACACACACACACACACACACGCACCAAGAGACATGAAACATTGCAGGGTTGTGAAGCAGTCAATGGGGTGTTAAATGTGATGAAAAGTGTGCTGGTGTGTCTGTCTCTACTGCTGTCAGGCAGAGAAACACATGGTCCTGGAGACTGCTCATCATTTATCAGCCTGCAGAGCGCTGCTGCAGCATCTGCAGGCTGATGAATGTATGTGTGTCAGGATGGCAAAGCAAACAACACAAACAACAGTTTGGAAACCCTGTTTTATAAAACATTTAGCTGTAGCAGGTGCAATTTAGGATGTTCAACCTGCTGCAGATAAAACATGTGTCCTTCTCTAGAATTAGAAAAAGTTTCCTCCCCTTCTCTCCTCTTCTGTGAAACAAAGATGTCGTCCCTTTAGGCCAGTAAATTCTCTGTCTTCATTGTACCTGCCCCTCTGGGCTTCTGGAAAAGTTAGGAGCTCCTGATTGATGACTTTGTGGTCAAAGTGGTAGTAATTTATCACCCCCCCCCCCCCCACCCTTTGGTAGAACAGTAGTATAATCCTTCTGCAGACCAATTCATTCCCTCGATTCTTTACTCCACTCTGTAATTTCTGTGGGCTTCCTTCTGTAGATGCTCCCCGCCACAAGCAGCTATCTTTAGGTTAGATCAGTGGTTCCCAGCCTTTTTCCTTAAGGGACCCCTTTTCTGTCATTGAGTAAACTGATGACCCTTGACCCCATAACAATAACAGTACAGAACATCTGATTATCTGTTTAACTGCAGGAAGTTTGAGTAAAACGAGCAATCTTGATGAATTTTGAGCCGATTATTTGAATATTGCATCAGGGGATTTTAGGATCTTTTAATACAATTCACGCTCTGTATTATATATATATATTATTTATTTTAATAATCGTACTTACTTAATAGGCTTCTTCTTTGATAAATTCAGTGTTTTCTTCTCCCTGACGCTTGGACATTGTTCTTTTCTAATGCAGGACAGGGCTGTTTATTAGGGATGTGACGGTGAGGACATTTTCCCACCGGTTAATAAACTTGTGACGACACCGGTGTTACCTTACACCGGACATTTTACAAGAAAAGATGACGGCCAATATATGTAGAGCGATTACTTTGATCTTTAACGTTGGATGGCGGTGTGTCTGGTAGGTCTCTCTGTTAGAGCTTTCGTTGCTTCGCTGCAGGTTTCCACCCGCTGCTGCTTCGCCGCGCACACACCGGCTGTGACCGCTCCGTCCTCCTCACGGCGATTACCTCATTAATGTTATGTATAATATTCCCTTATAGCATTGGGTTAAAATCTGAAATATTGCCATATAGGCGCTTTTGCTTTCACTTTGACACCAAATCCTCCGCCATCGTCAACTCTCTTCATTCACTTTCAGTTTGTAGCGTCCGTCGTGCGACTATGTATTAACAACACGGCGCTGTTATGCTGTACGTAATATAATCGGTGTGTGCCCGACTGCAGCGTAACACCGACTACCGCGGCAAGCCTACTGTTTATATCTTAAAAAATATTCCAAACTTTAAAAATAACGATTTAATTTAGTTTGTTTCACATAAATGAATGAAATACTGAGATATCCCCAGGTTGGGAACCACTGGGTTAGATGACGCTGCTGGCTCAATGATAACATGAAAGAAACATAAACAGGAAAATAAATTAAAACATAGGCCTAATGAAGAGAGCAGTTTCATTTGCCAGGAACCACGAAAGCTCATCCTCTGTTATGAATATTTTTTTCTTTATCAGGCGAAATCACTTTTATAAGTAATTAGCATTACTGCTGAAGCTACGGTCGCCTGACTGCTCATGTATCATTGCCTGAAGAACTTCTTGTTTCTCTGCTGTTGGTGCTCTTAGGCACATGATGGTTGTGAGTCCTACTGCGTCAGTCTCTCTCTAGTGCTGTTAGCAAGCTGGTATAGAGAGAGTAGTTGTTAAAGGGAAGGGAGATTTTTATTATCTCATTTAGACTACTGAAAGGCAGCTTCCTATCATTCCCTTCTTTATTTTGGAGATGCTCCCAAAACACATGATCTAACTGATTCTTACTGTGCCTGATGATCTCTCCCTGAGGCTGTCATTGTGCTGTCTTGTTGTGTGGAAGTAAGGTGTAAACTGATTTCTTAATCTCTCTTTTCTTTCTATTTTCACAGTAATTTAGTCAGCAACTTTTTTTTTTGAGCAAGCACGTAGACTCCTTCAACATTGCCTTGCTCCACTTCATATTAATAAATACCATATAGAAGACAAAAATTTGCATGAGAGTTTTACTTGTGATAATCTGCCTTGTTTCTTTCTCTTGAGAGTTAAACAGCGGAAACATAGATAATGCATTGCTTTGAGTTTGCCCTCTCAGAGCCTCAGAGGCTTTTTCAGACATACTGTTAATGTGGACTCCCCCACCACTGCAGAAATCTAGTGATAAGGGAGGAATGAAAGCACATTGGAGATGAGCCAGTAAACTAATTTAGGCAACAAGACGAAAAGATGCATACTATTCCCAATAGAGGCAGGAATGAGTCCTAAAACCCAGAAATGAGTTAGCATTTTAGCACTCCCTCGTCTGGAATTCAGTTGGTTTTTAGTTAGATGCCTGAAGAGATTTTAACGTTTTGTTCTACAATATAAAATATATCAGTAAATATCACACTCGTGAATTTTGAAGCCTTTACGTGTCTTAAAAAAGATGGTTGCTAACAAGTGGCTAAATGAGACTACTAAACGTCATCACGCCAACTCGTCCTCCTTTACAGGACTTCACTTACATGTCTATCAGTTATTTTTGTCCCACACTGAAGATAATCATTATTTTTATTGGGTATCTTTCCAGAATTTGGTCAACTTCACAATCTCAGCACAGACCATTTCACAATTTTATTTTCCAGCGGCTCTCGAAATCTTTCTGTCTTCACCCACAGCCCAGTCATGTCAGCAAAGAAACATTTCATTTTCTCCTCCTGGCTGTCAGTCATCACCACTTAGAGCTGACAGTTCCCTCTTCTCTGCCCCCTATATGCTTTCTCAGGGGGTAAGATTGAAATAACTTACCTGACCTCCATCCCTCGGGGCAGGTGGAGCTTCTGATGTTCACTTAGATCTTCCAGAAACATCCGTCCAACCTGCCTGCTGTATTGTTCGTAACAAGCCTCTCTTCTCAGCCATGACAGATGCATATTGGCCACACTTGACCTCCAGTTGGTCTCTGCAGTTGAGCTCTCAGCTACGAGTCTCTCAATGCAACTATGCTTTTAAGAAAACTTCTCAAAAATAACATGCGGCTGACTTGAAACAAGCCAGGCTGCTCACTGAATGTAAAATGCAGCGGCTTCAAAAACACTCTTCATGCTTGATGTCTTCACGTCCTCACTGGGATTAATGAAGTCTGAAGCAAAAGTCTGGAAAAATGTTGCGCAGTCCCATTTCACACCCCACTATGCAGCTTTTCTTAGTTATAGATCATTTATCAGATCCTGTATTGATGTTAACAATAGTCTTCATCAAAAGAGGGATATGACACAGCTGAATCCAACTGGGCAATGGGATTAGGTACATATGTTAATCCGCGATGAAACTCCTCAAATCTGGCCATAAAGCATACAGAAGAAATGTAAAGGTCAGATTTGGAAAACATATTGGTCTATAATAATGGTCAGACTCTGATCTAATAAATGTCATACTTGGTGCCAGTCTTGCTGACCTTTTTGAAATGTTTGGTTCCAGAAAAATATAATGTAATTTACAGAAAATTCAAATATTTAAAGGTCTTATTGATGACATTTTTATGTAGACAAATATATTTCAGAATCCAGGCTTTTCCTGAAAACAATGATTATGATTGTGAATCAATCATTTAAAAAATGTTGGCGGTCCCAAAATGAATGTTTTGTTTTATCTCTGTGGAAGATACCTGACATTTGGTTCCCACGTCTAACAAGGATTGTGAGCCAATAGTAAAACAACGTTGGCATCACGTGGTATCTCTGGATTGTCAGTTAGTGGGGAAAAAACGGATAAATGGCTGAGACTGCCTGGCAACGACTTGTTGAGGGAGAATGCGACATAGTGGTTTAATGTTATCAATAGCACCCTTTAAAGCTTGGTAAAGGGATGTTTACTGTCAGTATGACAATAGAATAATGTCATTTACACACACATGGCCACATACTTTATGCACAGTTGTATAATATTTCTGTTTAATCCTGGAAATTTCATTTGATTTAACAGCATTTTACAGTTACAGAGAGTGGCACAATCACTGATTAGTGAGGTGCTTAAGCTCTCAGTGTCTGGCGTCAGTGCTTTCAACGTTAACTCTGTGTCATTGACCCGGCTCCTGATTGCCACATTCACACTGACTGACTGTAACTGGAGGTCAACGGACTGCCAGTGTAGACTAGAAGAACTCTGTGAAACACACTTCTAATTTTGTTTTCACTTTTAAATTCTGCAAATACATGCAGATCCTGGTGTCTCAAAGGTCAGTTTTTTGTTCCTCTCGAGGACAAAATGTTTCAAAATACCCATAGAAACTTCTCAAACAGCATAATCCACTTCTGCTTTATGCTTAGTACAGTCTAGTTTCAACAAAATACAGCTAAACACACAGTTTCTGCTTAAACGAGAGTGATAGTATGACATGAATATTATTAGGAGTCAAAAGAACAGATGAGATTTTTGCTGGTAAGATAGATAGAAACTCCAGAGGCTCATTAAAACCAGTTAAAACAAATTAATCCAGACAAATATTAAGACAAATAAATGAATTGAAACAAATTAAGAGGAAATGAGAAAACATACAATTAGGAAGTTCAGATACAGAAAGTTAAATCATAGGGATAGTGGCTAGGACAGGTTTTTATAAATGCTTCTTACCTTGCCTATCACACCCTGTTAACGTTGCTTTATACAGACTTAATGAAGATTTAAAGTCGTAGTTTGCCCAGTATGTGTGGGCTTGTGTGTGTGTTAGTTTATCAGGCAGTCTGGAGTGTGACAGTCACACAGATTGTGTTTGCTCTGCTACATCTGTCTTGATAGTAAAGGCCACAGTGTGACTGATAGCATAGCAAAGTGAGAGCAGCAGTCCTCCCTCTCCGTTTCCTCTTTTCCCTTTCTCTCATTTGTCACTTCCCACTCCCGACCTTCCTCTTGTTGCCGTCTTTGCTGAATCAGACATTTAACTGTCACTGTCTCATTTATTTCATTTTGACTGCATCTTTGGTAAAAAGTGTCCATGGTTGTGGTCTTCTAGTACTGCAGATTGCCTGTCAAAGTGTGAGATTTCCACATCCTTTATTTGTTTTTTGCTGGTGAAGTGTAAATATCTGTAGTTAGCACACTCTTTCTTCCATTCAGTCCTGGTCAATATTACTGCTTATGCACAATATGCAGATCTTTTAAGTGTATTTATTTTACTGTATATATTTCTACTAAACAGCCCTATATCACAAGGAAGTCTGGAAAGCATTTTTTTTTAAGTTTATTCTGTCCATACAGGACAGCGGAGTGTGCATTATGTGTAGGGTTTGTGTCCAGCTGTTTAATCCAAGCATTTGCCATTGCTGGTGTTGGAAACATAAAACTCACTATTTTGTGTATGTGAGGCAGAATAAATTTGGTGTTTGGAACAGCAAATGTTAAAGCTATCATGCACCGGATATAAGCTCAGCAAAATGGGTCTTTTGGGTACTTAAATATGTATGAATTGTTACGTCCCTGTTGCATAAGGACAGTATTCAAATAAATATTCATGGTAGAGGGAGGATGGTAAGTACGACATGACGAGGCAGTATTGTAGTGTGGATAAATCACAATAAATTGCATTGACTATTTATTTCACTTCTTACAGCCCAGCAGTGTACATTCAACAGAATTCAATCCCATTATATATTACAATATAATAATCATGCATTGCAGTGACACAGTCTGTGGTACTTGTCAGTGTGTTTGTATGTTTTGCAGCAGAGCGTCTGTTTTAATATGCATTACAGCGCTGTAGTCTGTGATGTTTCAACTTTCACAGCTGCTGTATTACAACGCTAACAAATCCACATTTCCCTCTCTGCTAAAGTGTGTGATTGACTAATTATTAAATTATATCTTATCTATAGGCTACATATCTACAGACTATCAGACTAGGCACGCAAAAGTGCATTATTATCATACTGTCGGAGATGTGTCTGTGTTTTTGTTCCGCTGCTTTACACAGAGCTCACACCTGCATGCTGTTTCCTGGCAAAGGCAGCGGTGCCGGCGGCACAGAGGTCCCCCGGGACCACCGGTAAAATAAACTTCTTTTAGATGTTAAGAAAATGTACCCAAATTCACGAATATATAGGATATTACTACTGCATACTTCCTGTAAACTTACGTTGCAACGTCTGCCGTATTAGCCATGTGTTTACGACGTGTTTATTTGCATATAGAGCGGGGAAGTGAGATCGGATCAGTGGTCACTCGAGTGACGATGAATTCTTCTTAGATTTTGAGATCATACACCCCAAAGCTTGGAGACTTCAAAGTGCTACTTCAAACCTACCACAGCCTACTTTTTAATACACATATGACAGAGTTTTTCCTTTCTGTTTGAGAAATACTGGCGTGTATTCTCTCATCTTTTTTATGCCTCTTATCTTTTATTTGTTACCATCCACTTACATTGTAATTATTTTAACTTTTTAATGTGTCACAAGCCTGTTTTCTGCTTCTACAGACTGGATGTGTAGGGCAGCTGCTGGGTGCATGTTGCTAGAAATATGGCGGCCACGTAGAGTCATTCTCTTTCACCTGATTCAGGGATAAAAAAATGGTAATACATATTTGGTAGACAGCTTTCCCTCTTGGAAATCGGAAGTTGCCGAAAATACATGATAATCTATCACAGTGTTCATCACTTGGTTATGTTTTATCGCTGTGCCACTGAGCTAAACTGAGCCCTACCCTGCTATGTGTTTGTGTTTCATAGCAATCTGTGTATGTGTGTGTGTGTGTGTGTGTGTGCAATGCTGGTGTGGGGGCCGTCATATCAAATGTGAAGTGGTTCCTTCCTCCGGCCTACAGGAAAGATAGGGCAGCTGCAACATCCTGACGCACCCTCCACTTCCAGCCATGCAGATGGACACAGAGCCTCCAGTGTTTTACCACAAACTCATTTAAGCTGCCAAACTCATTTCTTTGATTAGCAAGCTTTATTGTTATGTCTGTTTTAAGTGTCACATATCGTCCTAGAAGAGCTAGAGATCACAGGATGATTTCATTTTTGTTAAACCACCCATCTGATCCCCTGAGCTCTGATTAAATAGTTAACTGTATCCATGTCCTCCTTCCTGACATCCGTCTTATGGAACAGATTTGCTTCGCTTTGAAGCAGTGCAGCTCTGCAGTCTATACCTGCCCTGCTTCACTTGATCTTTATGTGCGTAACTGCAGCCCAAAGCATCTTTTTACTCAAGTTTTTTTTATATATATATTTGTGCCCGTAAGCACATGATTTTGTATTGAGCTGTGAGTGCTGACCTAATGCTTCAGAGTGCTTAGCAGTGCTGTGGCTGAGCTGATGCAGTGTAGACACTGATGAAGAACTGCTGAGATGCTGCCTCCACTGCACAGCTACAGTAGACAAGGTCTAACACACACTCACACATTTAAGCAGCATGGAGCCGACTGTAGAATGTAGATTTTATAAAATGTAGTAATTTAATTGTAGAAATGGCACTACAGCCAAGGAGTGGGGTTAACTGTAAGACAATTAAATTCAAAGGATGCAGCATTAAAAACAAAATGCCAATTAAAAAGATCTGCATGAAAAAGAGTCTGTAACTGTTACTGGTTGTGTATACATGAACATAAAACATCGTCCTCTTCAGTAACTGCAGGGAGATTCTTGCAACTGTTTTTCTTACCTGCTGTGATGCTAAAGTGTCTTTGAGGAAACATTGAACACCTACATGCTCACTAATTGCACGTTTCTCTGGATGAGAGCTGCAGCTAAATGCCTTAAATGTAAATGTAGGAGAGTTTATCTGAGTTTTGTGTCAATCTCAGAGGGCTTTCCTGTCAGATCCTGCTGAGCTACTGACCCACTTTCACTCTTATCTGCCCTCTCTCTCTCTCCAGCCCCCCCCCCTTACACACAAACACTATCACAGATTCTTGTCTTCATCTTTCATATCTTTTTCTTCTTCTGAACACATTGTGTTGGTAATTTTTTTTTAATTTTAACTTACTTTTTTAATTCTTTTTATCATATCTGAACTTATTTTTTTCGAGGCTGAGATCTGCTGAGGGTTAAATAACTTTTTTACAGATCGCATCATACAGAAGTAATCTGGGTATTCAGGATGTTTGATAAATGCAATACTGAAATACAGGAAGACGTATCTTCTACATCCAGTAAAATCCATCCAATAAAATGATGGGAACAGTCTGAACCTCTCCATCAACAGTGCAGAAAATTTACTACCAGATTATTACAAATAAACATATGTATTGCCATATGTTTAATAAACCTTCATTACCTCTTTTACCTATTTTTATTTTAAGTTTTAACTGCACAGCTAACGTTGACTCAGCTAGCGCTAGCGTTCACATTATTCATAACCTTATTGATTAGCTTACTTTGGAAACCTACGTCACTGCTTTTTGCTAACAGCTGAGTGGACGTTTCCATGTGAAAAAAAAAACCCAGAACAGAACACAGATGAACTCGCCCGTTAATGTTAAATGGCTTTTTGTGTGAGCGAGAGCTGCTGAACACACGTCATGATGAATGCACACTTTAAATGCCTTTCTTCAGCGCTCTCTGTATTATAATCACCATCATCATATTTGGTTCTTCTGTTGTGGCATTCCTCTCTGATGGCTCATTGATTCCTGTGAAACACAAAAAAGAACCTGTGTTTGAAGCTGAACATAAGAAAGTGTGAAGAAGTCACTTAGCCTGCAGACAAATGGTTTAAATTTTTCTCATAGTGCAGCGAGTGCAGAACAAAGGGGATAAAGTAAGCCGGTGATATTTAGTGTGTGTCTGCATGCTCTCTGATACGGCCTGTGTTGTTAGACAATAGCTTCTCTATGTGAGGCCTCCAGGCTGAAATTGTTGCCTGTCATTCTCCCTCTCTCCTCCTCTCTTTTCCTTCTCACTCCTCCTCTTTCCTCCCCTCTCTGTCTTTCTGTTTTCTTCCCTCTTTTCCTCTCTTCTGTGTCTCCTCTCTTTCTCTCTCTCTGTCACACAGTCAGTCATTCTTTTCCTAGAATGGCTGCTTTGCTGTTGTTCTTCAAGAGTCTTTGACATAAGGGCCCATGCACACATAAAGCCAGTGTTGTTCTTGCTATGCTTAACGCTGGAGTATGTGCATATAAATATGGAGGACGGAACCTGTCAAATAAAAAAATAAATGACTCGATAAATAAATAAAGGTCATTAAATGTAGCAAAAGTAATGTCCTTCAAGTAATGTAGCCATTAATTAAGTGATAAAATGTGACATAAATTGATATTTCTGTTTTAATTTGCTTCTTTATTTATTTATCTTTACATTTAATTTTCACTCTTATTTATTCATGTATATATTTGTATTATTTTTTAAATGTATTTATTTATTTTTGCACTTATTTTGTATTTATTTTTAAATGCATGTATTTATTTATGAAGAAGCAAATTAAAACATAAATATCAGTTTGTCAGATTTGATCAATTAATTAATGGCTACATTTATTTTTAATATTTTTGCTACAGTTAATGACATATTTATTCATTTATCGAGTCATTTATTTATTAATTTATTTTTTATTTTGGCAGGTTCCGTCCTCCATACATAAACCGAGTGATACAGGAATATTGCCACAGATATAGAGGTTCAACATCACCTACCACATGTTGACTTCAAACAGAGCCTGAGAGAAGAATAGAATAAAGAGATTTTAATTGATCCCTGTAGGGCACTTTGCTCCCTTTCTTTTCTCCATTGTGAGGTCGGAGGTCAGGCTCAGTAACAGAGCATCAGCTTGGTAGCTTGAGCTGGAGAGCTCAGGAGCATGGGGCGGATACTTACCAAAACAGGGACTTAAACCCGGACTCACCTATTGACAGACAATCTTGCAGACTGGCATCTGCTACCTGTGCCACTCCGTTCCCTCTGACCAAAAGCCAAAGCATGGTTTGACCTATATACTAGGATTTGGGGTGCAAATGTAGTTTTTATGAAGGTAAGCCATGCAGGGTCAAGTCCTGACAGCTTGGTTCACGTCACGACTGACGCCTGATCCGCTTAATAAGGTCATCATCGGGCTGATGCTGATCCAAGGCATCCCTATTAATATATAAATTAGTATTAAAAGATTAAATGTTACTATTAAGTGGTACTTTTAATATAGAAATTAAACATTTCAGCTTCAGAACTTCACACACACTTTTACAATATGCACCAGGAGTGACAGGAGAACAGGTCCAGACTTGCAAACTTGCCAGGTAGCTAACGGCTTTGTCTGTTTTTCAGATGAATTCTTAGACTGACTAGAAGTGTATATAATATAATTTATAGTGTGTATAAGGGAGAACTATCGAAAGCCCCTAATTTGTTAGGGTGTTATTTTCACATCAAGGCAAAGTAGCGTGTCAGTTGTAATTTATTAAGCTGCTCCAAGCAGGTTTATATTTACGATTGTTTTTTAATGTGTGAGAGAGAGAGAGAGAGAGAGAGAGAGAGAAAGTGGGCTAATGCTCTGTGAGAATATTGGTCCTCTCTGAGTTTATAATATTTACAGTTGATTGCTTAAATCAGGAGTTATTTTAAATTACTTACTTGATTGTGACGGATACGCTGATATAGAAGCAGAGTGGACCGTGACTGCTGCAGTAAACACACTTTTAGGCTATATACTATGCAAAAAACTTAACCAAAATCTCTTTATTTTCGCCACCTTCCACCTTCTCTTACCCTCTTTCCGTCACTCTCTCGCTCTCTCAACAACGTGCATGGCGCCCCGCGGCGGCGGAGCTCAGTCTGTCTCTCTCCGTCTTGTCTCATACCTCAATCCTGACAATTGTGCTACTATAATACATACAGTTGGCGGTTTGCGGGTCGGGTTCAGGTGGTTGAGTAACACATATTTTTACATGTTGGGCGAGCGGATTGGCTCTCATAACGGACCGGTGGGTGCGACTGAACCGCGCATCACTAATGAGCATCGTCAGGAGGATTCGAACTAACTGCAAAGCTGCATTCTTTATCATTCTGTGTTGAAATGATTGTTTGAAAGAAATGTTCAATATGATTTGATGACTAAATAGCACTAAGATTTAAATAATAAACTTGAATCAATTTGACTAAAATCGAATGACTTTTCGGTGACTAAAACGTCTTGAGTTGTTGTCGACTAAAACTATGAATGAGCGTCGTGCTGCAGATAATCTGCCTCAACACCCTGACTGTGTTTCTCCGTTTACATTTAGTATGAAAGAGAGGTAAAGTGTCGGGAGAGGTGACTGTCGGATCACCCTGCCTCTCCTGTACGGTGTGATTGACCTGGACTGGGTTAGGTTGTCGTAACTCTCAGCCTCATTGGGTTTTCTACCTGTCACACTAACCTCTTGTGTGTGTGCTGCAGTCCACAGAGAGCCGGGGTTTAGCTGTGTCTCATGATTTATTCATACCTGAGTGGCTGTGCAGGTGTGTGTGTTGTCGATGTGAGGCAGTAAGATACAAGCTGATCAGTTGGACTGACGGTGTCAACATGTTGATGTGTAGGAGACACAGATACAGTAGGTGGATTGATGAATTAATACCTTTTTCACTCATCTGTCTTTTCTTTCCTTCCTCCCAGGCAACCGGACAAACTGGTGGTGGTTTGGACACGCAGGAGTCGGCGGAAATCCTCCAAGGTTTGTATTCGATGAGTGGCGTTCTGAAATAAAATTAAAGAAACAATAAAAGTTGTAAATCTTGTTCTTATTGTCCCTCCGTCCTGCAGTCCCACAGCTGGCAGCCTGGCATCAAAAACCCCTACAGAGGAGTGGTGGTGTGGCCGGTACCAGAGAACATAGAGATCACGGTCACTCTCTTTAAGGTAGGCTATTTAATCAGATCTGAGACCAGCATTTCTGTGCATTTTAAGGTGGACTAGGGTTGCCTCAAAATTGGGAGATTTAGCACCACTTTATTTTTAAGATGTATTTAATTTCAGTCAATGGGTGACACCCAAAAGCAGCATCCTGCATAAAAGGAATTTGGCCATTATTCTGGTCTGTACATTAATACAGTTGTGTCTGTAAATGACACACTTGTACAGACAGTATCTGTCACTGTGCCTGGCTTACTTAAACATGCCGGGCCTCTGTGCTGACAGGCTAACTCAGAGCTCAGTGTCTTGTTACCTCTTTCTGTGTCTCGACTGGATCTCCTGCCACAAATACCTACGTACCTGCCTCTGCATTGTGTAGTGGCTTTTTACTTTTAAGGCACACTGTGCAGGGAATAAAGTCCAATCTTTACTGGCAGTGCTCGTCTAGCTCCTGCTGTACAGTGTCTCTCTATTCTAGGCCCACTTCCACTTCCTGTCCCAGAGGAAGTAATAAAGCTGTTTGTGTAATGAGACACAAAGCAAAACCACTGAAAGCCCAGTTCACCCACATCTATTTGATAAAGACTCAAATCTAATAACATCCCCTCTGCTATCTAAAAGCTTGCTGTCTTTGTTCAAACTGTTTTTCTTCCACTAGAGCCAGTACAGTGAACATTTAGTGATTCATTTTTAAAGGGACAGTTTTACAAATAAAAGTCAGTTCACTCGTCATATAGAGACCCAGCTTGTTAAAATAGCTGTATAATGTCTTCTGTGGCCCCGACGACATAATCGGGGTTATACTGCAAATTTATGACGGAAAGTGTGCACAACAAACCGAGGGCATGGATTTTGAAATGTGCGTACCAGACAGGGAGGATTTAACAAGAATATGCTGTTGGTTGCATTATGGTAAATGTAGGATCCAGAGATTTCAGAGCTTGAGCCATATGAGGGACTAAAAGTCAGGATATTGTAACCTCTGGGACAACATCTGTCTCTCGAGTCCCCCAACTTTGTGAACGTGCAACACTAAGCTGCTTGAGTACCCCTTTTAATATAGAAAATTAGGGCTTTACCCGAATCAGAATTTTCTGATTTTGACTCTGATTTGGCTTTTAAATATGAAGATTTTACTATTTTTTCTTCATATAGACTATCTGGCAATCAGAAACTCCATTGGCATGAGTTTCAGTGATGATTTCGACCATATTAACATAGTCAAATGCCGTCCGCCACAGTTTCACAATGAACCGAAAATATTTTTATACTTTAATACCGTTCTAAATCTGTAAAAATCTAATAACTCAAAATTTGGATATTTCTGCAGTGTGTCGAGTAAAGCGAACGCTGATTTAAAGATGCTCTCATACGC
Source organism: Sebastolobus alascanus (assembly GCA_916701645.2). Classification (NCBI taxonomy): domain Eukaryota; kingdom Metazoa; phylum Chordata; class Actinopteri; order Perciformes; family Sebastidae; genus Sebastolobus; species Sebastolobus alascanus. Next base: position 209,312 of record CAKAOJ020000201.1, on the reverse strand, counting down.
CCCGTCTGGCCTGAAGCTCTGCAGTGAAACCAGCTGAGCTCAGCAGTATTGCAGCCTGTACCTCTGGGAGATGAACACCAGCAGACCGCCTAGAAAAATGTGAAATTAATATGTGACTTTACTGGGCAGTGATTGTCTTTGTGGATTTTTACCCATCTGCATATTACACACAGAAGCTTCGTATAACCTTGTTAATGTTAAAACATGTTAACAGCAGTATGTTATAAATAAGGTTGTATATTCTCACTGACCTGCAGCTTATGTTTACCTGCAGCACTAAAACACTGCAGACACCACCATAAACTGAGATGGCTGATAATATCAGGCTCTGTTGGCTTTTAGAAGTAGTTTATGTGGCAGTGAAATAAAGGAAGGATGAGGCAGCCGTATGACTCGCTGTGTGTGTTCATGTGGGTGTTGTGTTTGACTGATGTGCCAGACTGCAGGAATATTGATTTCCTGGGGTGTGTACCAGGCGCAGTCAGACATGTGTTTGCTTCTGTGTAGGTGGTGTAGTACTGAGGCTGCAACAAACGATTATACTCTATTGATTTTATTGATTAATCATTTTGTCTGTGAAAGGCAAATAGTAATAGCATGAAGATACAGGTATATGAAACTAGAAAACCTGATGAATCCATCGGTACCAACCATGTTATACTAGCTTGTAGTGAAGGAGGTTAAATAATGCTCCAAACTTACCCTAAATTTTGGTGTGGAAAAACTGTCATGTCCATTTCCAAAGGGGTCCCTTGACCTCTGACCTCCAGATCAGTGAATGTAAATGGGTTCTATGGGTACCCACGAGTCTCCCCTTTACAGACATGCCCACTTTATGATAATCACATGCAGTTTGGGGCAAGTCATAGTCAAGTCAGCACTGACACACTCACAGCTGTTGTTGCCTGTTGGGCTGCAGTTTGCCATGTTATGATTTTTGAGCATATTTTTTATGCTAAATGCAGTACCTGTGAGGGTTTTTTTTTTTTTTTTTTTTTTTTTTTACATTTTACATTTTATGAACATTTTCACTTTTTTTTTTTTTTAACTTGTTTTTGACATTTTTCAATTTTTTTTTTCGATATTATTCAATTTTTTTTAGTTTTTTTTACATTTTTTGGAATTTTTTGAGACTTTTTTTTGGAATTTTTTTTTTGACATTTGTCAGACTTTTTTGAGACTTTTTTTTTTTTTAAATTTGTCGGACATTTTTCCGACTTTTATTGGGAATTTTTTCAATATTCAAACTTTTTTTTTTTTTTACATTTTATGGACATTTTTCACTTTTTTTTTTTTCTCGATATTATTCAAACTTTTTCTTTTCTTTTTTTTTTTTTACATTTTATGGACATTTTTCACTTTTTTTTTTTTTTCAATATTATTCAAACTTTTTTTTTTTTTCATTTTTCAATTTTTCATTTCATTTTTCAATTTTTTCAGACTTTTTTTGGGGAATTTTTTCTACATTTGTCAGACTTTTTTGGGACATTTTTGGAATGTTTAAAAAAAAACAAAATTAACAATTAAAATTATTTAATTGTTTCAGCAGTTTAATGTGCATATTTGTGCTATATTGCACTGGTTTAAGTGTGTATTGTTTGTGTGAATACCTCAAAGGATGGAGGTTGATCAGGTTGGATTTGCACGTCTTTGTGTGTCCAGCAGTGATTTGTGGTTGTGTGTGAGAGTGCTTCTGTATACGAGCTCCTGGAGGGCAGTGAAGGTCGACTGTAAGACGGGGCTGCCTGCTGTCTTACTGCCTCCATTACTGTCTCCTCTCATCACATCACAGCTTAACAGGCAGGAAGTGAGACAAGACAGAGAGTCAGAGACACAAGTACACTATATCATCAGAGACAGACGGAGAGAGAAACATCCATAGTTTTGTATTTTTCTGTGTTCTCATTTAATGATTCATGAATGTTTGGTGTTCTAGTGTTGCTTACCCATTAAGAGAAATCTAAGTTACGATTAAAACCCATCGTTAAAACACACACAATGAATTTCAGGCAACTGCTGAGTATACATAGACAGTCAACTGTTGTCAGAAGAGTCAGCAGCTCATTATCGTGTCATTAAAAGTTATCTCATCAATTCAAAACATTCACCACATGTATGAGAAGGGAGGGAGGACAGACGAACCAGGTCAGTGGGTGAACAGAGAGTGTTGGCAGAGCAGATAGACTGTCAGAAACTAAGAGTTTTCTGTGTCACAGCTTTTAGTCTTCTGGCACATTTATGACCAAAATGAAAATCTCCAGTTAATAAAATGAATTGCTGAGTTATTGAGTGACGGGTTGTGTGATGATTCATAGCTATTTCTAACATGTAGTTTTCATGCTTCATGCATCACATGACCATACTGTGGCTGCAGTCTGCTCTAATATACTGTACATTGTGTATTTAAACATGTCTTTCTCCATTGCTCCTGCAGGACCCCCATGCAGAGGAGTTTGAAGACAAAGAGTGGACGTTTGTCATTGAAAATGTGAGTACTATTTTTGCATTTTCTTAACCCTATGGGGGGGAATGATTGGGTGCCTTCCTCAAAGACACCTGGACGGTCACTTACAATGACAACTTTAAAGTATAAAACAAGACAAACACATACAGTAACTCCTCATTCTCAGCTATTTTCTTGGTAAATCCTCTTTGCATTACACATGTAGGTTCTGCCACCATGTGGCCAGTCTGTGCTATTACACGCTTCTCTCAGTGTTTATATGGCATTACTCAGATTAAATCACAAGTGCTGAATTGCATCATGTTGGCATACCTGCATGACCACAATGAGTGTTTAGCAAATCAACACAAGCGTGTGTTTATGGTTGTAACAGCCTGCATTTCTATAAGCAATTATGAAGTGTCATTTACAGGCCTCAAACTTCAGGTGTGCTTGTGTTATATGGAGTTGTATCTTAACTACCAATAAGGGCTGGCAGTAGTTATGTATGCATTTATTTACTAATTTATTAACTGCATTTTTTATAATGCAACTTGTCATTTTCTTGGGTTTTTGTCATATCGGTCACACGAGTCTTCAAGACAACAGAAGCAGAGGGAAGAATGACTTTTACAAGGAAAGGACAATTGCATGCCATGTACTATTAGATGAAAACTAGGACTCACAGTGAATAACCAAACACAGGGAAGGAGAAGGAGAAGGAGAAGGAGAAGGAGAAGGAGAAGGAGAAGGAGAAGAGAGAGGAACTGATTGAGCAGTTTGGGAAAATGGGAGGGATAGATTTAGGGAGGAGGGATTGGAGTAGAGGAAAAGAGAGGGAGGAAATGGGAGACCAGTTCAACATGTACCACTGGCCAGGAAACTGGAAACTTGCTGTTCACAAGTGATTTTCTGTGTTTTATTCATCTGCTGGAGCGAGTTCTGTGACATGGTGTGCCTAAGCAATGAAGACATGTTGGACAAATGAGGCCTTTGTACTCTTGTTTTAGCCTTTTAGTAGAAGTTTTTTCAAAAACGTATGACTAATGCTTTCTGTGGCAGTGAGATGATGTTGTGTCTCCTAAACTCTTAAAGAAATATTGTCTGTGTTAGAATCAGAGTGACACTGGAGGAAAACATGACGGCACATCTCAGACATCATCTAACTATAGAGAGGAATCTCTGTCTGTGTGTCTCTCTGTATGTCCTTTGCATATCTCGAGAACCATTCTTCTGATCAACTTCACACTTGGCAAGTGTTTTGCTGTGAAACCAAGGGAGTGCAGTATCAAATGTGCTGCAATTTGACCAGATGGTGGCTCTATAACAATGAACTTTACGTTTTGGCCCGTAACTTTTTAACTATAAATCTCAGAAACAAAATTCAGCTTTCCTGGATTTTGTGGGTCCAGACAAATCCATCCATATAAGCCACGCCCATTTGCAACTAGATTTGCTTTTTGTATTGTGTCCAAATCAGATTTTTTGCTACTCATCCAACACATTTGAGCAATCGTCACAAAATTTGGTACACAACATCTCTGGACCAAGTTAGACCTAGTTATTTTTGGGGATTTTTGAAGTTCCCTGGTCCTCACAGTTTGCTCAAATGCTGTTGGTAGGGCTTATATTACAAAAAATGTCATATCTCCTGAACTCTTTGTGCCTTTGCAACCATATTTGATTGACATGTGTAGATATGATGTTTGTGATCCTGACAAATTTGGTGCTATTTGGCCAATAGGTGGCGCATCATCTAACTATAAAGGAAAGAATATCTGTCTGTCTGTAGTTGAAGGAGGAACCACCCAGCTGGCTGTACAGTACACTGACACATATCGCATGTACAACCTGACCTCCCTTTTCAGTGCAGACTCTTCTCTCGAAGTATCTCTGGTGCTCACATTTGTTTGTGTTGGTGAAGGTTTTAGAGGAAGCCCAGTTTGAAAGATCACTAATGAAGTCTTCAGCGTGTTTGTAGCGCGTTACGCCTGATTCATGTTTCTGAGAAATGCAAGTCTTGACGTGTGTTGCTGGAATAGTAAGAAGTGAAGAATGTCACTCACCGTTTTGGGAAAAGAAAAGTTAATACCTGCTCTGACTTTGTTTTTGCTGGCATGGAAGCTTTTTTTACAGAGTATTTATAAAGTCCTAGCTGTCTATCACGGTTTTAGTAACAGATTTACTGCATTTCAAGGAAACATTAGGAGATAACACTTTGGTAGGAATTAATCTTTAAACTTTAGCAATGTTTAAGAGGTTCTGAGAGTGACCTAGATGAGCAAATGAATCTTTAATGAATGCTCTGATGTGTAAACTTTTTGACTTTTTGAGAGGGGGGGTATCACTAGTGATCAACAAGGATAGACGTCTGACTGAGACTCTTTTTTTAAGATTGTAGGTGGAAGAAGTAGCAGAACTGGCTGAGTGCTTTACCACTGTCACTTTCTGTACACGTCAAGCTCAAAGGAGCGACAGCAGAAACGGCTCTACCTTTCTCTCTTTGATAGAAAGCTGAGAAGACAAGCAGGTCAACCGGTGTTCTCTGGCCAGAGCGTGGGAGAGAGCAGAAAGAGAGCAAGAAAGGGAGAGAAAAAGACAAGTTTGTGGGTTTTCCTGCGTCTCTGCATACCTGACTAATGACAGAGAGATCAAAGCTCCCTGACAGCAGGAATGGAGAGCACAGAGGAGGGAGGAAAGAAGGGAGGGAGGGAGGGAGGGAGGAGAGAAGGGAGGGAGGGAGGGAGGAAAGGAGGGAGAGGGAGGGAGGAGGGAGGAGAGGGAGGGAGAGGGAGGGAGGGAGGAAAGAAGGGAGGGGAGGAGAGCACGAAGGCACAGAGGAGGGAGGAAACAAGGGAGGAGGGAGGAGGGAGGAAAGGAGGGAGGGAGGGAGGGAGGGAGGGAGGGAGGAGAGCACAGAGGAGGGAGGAAAGAAGGGAGGGGAGGAGGGAGGAAAGGAGGGAGGGAGGGAGGAGAGCACAGAGGAGGGAGGAAAGAAGGGAGGGAGGAGGGAGGAAAGGGAGGGAGGAGAGCACAGAGGAGGGAGGAAAGAAGGGAGGGAGGAGGGAGGAAAGGAGGGGGAGGAGAGGAGAGGGAGGGAGGATAGGGAGGGAGGAGGGAGGAGAGAAGGGAGGAAAGGAGAGGGAGGAGAGCACAGAGGAGGGAGGAAAGAAGGGAAGGGAGGAGAGCACAGAGGAGGGAGTAAAGAAGGGAGGGAGGAGGGAGGAAAGGAGAGGGAGGGAGGGAGAGAGGGAGGAGAGCACAGAGGAGGGAGGAAAGGAGAGGGAGGAGAGGAGAGGGAGGGAGGAGGGAGGAGAGGGAGGGAGGAGAGGGAGAAGGCCACCTTATACCCTCATACACTATGGAATGATGAAATAATGGCAAAAGCAAAATGAGAGAAAGACTAATGGTAGGATTTGAGGTTGAAGGTATTTTATTTGTGTATTTATAAAATACTTCTTAGGGGGTTTAGGACGTTACATAGCTTTTTATAAATTGTAATTAGGACGTATAAACAGGATGTGAACAGGTGTACGTTATGCTTGGTTTGGGAGTTTTTTCTCTATTTCTTTTTTTTTAAAACAAATTTTAGTCATTTAAATTAAAGTACTTACATTTGTCCCCCCCGAGCACTATAGATCTTCATTTTAATTTTTTTGTTTTTATTTAGCCTTTATCTGACCAAGTTTGTCCCATTGAGATCAAGAATAGCAGCAACACAGAGTTTCAACAATTAACATAAACTTTTAACATAAAAGCACATAGAATTGAGTAACATTATCAGATAAAACATTTGCACATCAACATCCTGGACCCTATAGATTTGACCATAGTTTTAAACTCATTCAGGGTTGTTATATTTGAAGGTTCAGATCAGTCTGTAGATTGTTCCATGCAGTAGGTGCAGAAAATCTAAAAGCTTTCTTTCCAAATTCAGTTCTGATTTTGGGAACAACAAAATGCAAAAAAATCCTGCGAACGTAGTTCCATAATTGAAATTTAAAACAGAAGATAAGTAGGTAGGAATTGTACCAAGAGTAGAGCAGGTCAATTCACTTTTGAGAATAAAACACAATGGTGAGTAAGAGATCCACAGTTTGTAATAAATCTCAGAACCCCATGATATCCAGCATGTGAAGACAGTGAGCAGAGGCATGTGGAAATCAAGCTGTTTAGATCGTTGGTTTGATTGCAGTCTTTTTATACTAAATGCCTACAAATGTTGAGTAATAACAAACCCTAGTAAACATGAGAGAGGTTTACTAATGGAAGATGGCAGCTTTTTAAAACACAAAAGCCAGTTAGATGACATTACACTATAAGACAACATGTAGCCTCATCCACGTGGACTAATTCATCTGAGACGCAAGTCCTGTTTTGTTTTGTCCCGGTTTTTAATGTTTACTTTAAGGATATCATCACAGGAAGTCCACATGCATTGACAGCTTTTATATAAAAGCAACAAAACTCTTGAGACATTTGCTTGGTACTTAAGTGCCACTGATTGTTGCTCTGCTGTGACTTACACCTCTCTGAGTACTATCACTGTTACTTCTAATGTGAGACAGACGGACAGAGAGAAATACATATGAAGGGTTTACAAAAGAACATCCTGCTCAGGTAGTCCCAACTTCACATATACTGTAGTACGTAATGTCCATGTGTGAACAGTTAGGCTACTTCTCATATTATTTACTAAACTGAATAAGTTATAAACTTGCAGAAAAAGCCTCAACCAAGACTTAATATATTTTAATGGTGCTGCTGGTTCCTGGTTTCTCACCATCAACAGAGCAGATGAGCAGAAATCAAGGAACTATATAAATTGACCAGAAGAGGGCAGTCTAGCCTAAGATCTGTGAAAACCCTTCTTCAAATATTCACTCATAAATGTGTTGGATCACCTCCTTATGTCACCTGAGTGTTTGTGTGTCAATAGGTATCTGTTGGCTGCGTGTTTCTGTGTTGATGTATGTGTGATGAAACATATAACAATATCCAAACATATCAGATGTTTGTGAGCATAGTCTGAGTTTGCATGAGTGTATAACAGCTCAGATCCCCCTGCTCTCACAGCACCCCCCACCTTCCAGGTATCTAAGCTAATATAAAGTCAGGAGGGATGAATGAATGCGGTACTGAGTGCTGCTCTGAGCAGCAGGAACAGAAGAAGAGGAGAGGTGAGTTCTCCTGACCCCTCATCAGACGGCGGAGGAGAAAGGGGAAGAATACGCCATTGTGCCCGAGCGCCGGAGATGATGAAATTCAAGATCCCGGCGCTGTGGCTTCGTCTTAATCTGGGGGCCCAACCTCGCGCTAGGCTAATCCCTCCCCGTCGAATTACTGGCCCTGGTTTGATTGTATTTTGTCATTGAAAATGGCAGTGTCAAACACTACCTTTTTCTCTCCTCTATTTGTTCGTCTGCCAAAGCGAATCGCATAATCAAAAGATGGAGAGAGAGAGAGAGTGCGAAGAAGAGAAAGCGATGGAGAGAGAGAGAGAGAGGTGGCAGGCTGAAAATGGCTACACAGTAGTATCTCTAAATTGCATGCTACCCTTGCCTTTCACCCTTTTTCAAATAGGCGCGTATTATCAAAAAGGTGGGCAAATTGAGAGTCAAAAGATTGGACGGCTATATTTGAAGGCATTGTGCTGACAGGCTCCTTTGTGTGTGTGTGTGTATGTGCATGGGGGGGGGGTTAATGTGTGCATGTGTGTATTCGCTCTGCGTTTGCATATCAACCAAAGCTGGAGATGGTCGACCAACTTCCCTCATCTTCAAAGCTTTGAGGGAGGATTTAAATAACACACACACACACACACACACACACACACACACACACACACACACACACACACACACAGGACTGTTGTATTTAAAGTGAGAAGCTATCATGTCTGAATACATTGAATATACAGTGATACACACTCCAAGGCCCACTCTCCCTGCTCCTCCCCCATCTCTCTCCCTTCCAACTCACACTTCACCTTTTTTTTTTTCCCACTCACGTTACATCAATGTCACTCAGAAAAGAAGGAATTTCTAAATCTACGGCTGCTCTGCCAAATCACCGCTTACCCTGTTTTGACAGCCCGTCCGCTGCATGTTTCCACATTTTAAATATCGGTTTTGAAATTGCCACTTTAAGGCTTGTAATGGCTTTTAACTGCCTCTTTTAATACTTTAAACCTACACAATCATTGCATTAAGGGTGACTGTGTTATTCTGCTGCATAAAGGGAAAAAGATTCGTCACGCATACAGAAATGTTAAAAAACCCTCTTTTCTAGAACATTTGCTTAGTTTTAATTGTATTAATACAACATGTACAGACCAATGTTTGGCTGATTTAACTATGTACAGTAGAGGTGGGAGGTCCTACGATACGATATTATCATGATAGCTAAGTTACGATGCAATCTTATTGAGATTTTAAACATTTTGCGATATGCTGAGTATTGTGATAAGATATATTGCGATTTATTACCCCTTTTCAACTGCAAACTATGCAGTTGTCAACATCTGTTTAATCTAATAACGTACAGTTTTCACTCGGTTCATCTCAGAGTTTTCACATATCTTGAGGTCAAAGGTCAAGGGACCCCTTTGGCCATGCCAGTTTTTCCTCGCCAAAATTTAGCGTAACTTTGGAGCGTTATTTAGCCTCCTTCCCGACAAGCTAAACATGGTTGTTACCAATCGATTCCTTTGGTTTTCTAGTTTAATATAATACCAGTATCTTCACTTCACTATGACGGAGCCCGCTACAACTTCTGAAAGACAGAATAGCAGCCGGGCCTTCGGATTGTTGAGAGTTTAATAGTTTATATAATAAACAGGGCTGTCAAAGTTAACGTGTTAACGCAAATTTGTTTTAATGCCACTAATTTCTTTAATGCATTAATGCAACTTGTGATTTTTAGGTTTTAACAGGCTCATACTAGCTTGTCGATAAGGAAGTGCAATAACGCTCCATACTTGCGCTAAATTTTGTCGATCATGTCATGTCCATTTCCAAAGGGGTCCCTTGACCTCTGACCTCCAGATATGTGAATGTAAATGGGTTCTATGGGTACCCACGAGTCTCCCCTTTACAGACATGCCCACTTTATGATAATCACATGCAGTTTGGGGCAAGTCATAGTGAAGTCAGCACACTGACACACTGACAGCTGTTGTTGCCTGTTGGGCTGCAGTTTGCCATGTTATGATCTGAGCATATTGTTTTATGCTAAATGCAGAACCTGTGAGGGTTTCTGGACAATATCTGTCATTGTTTTGTGTTGTTAATTGATTTACAATAATAAATATATACATACATTTGCATAAAGCAGCATATTTGTCCACTCCCATGTTGATAAGAGTATTAAATACTTGACTAATGTCCCTTTAAGGTACATTTAGAACAGGTAAAAAAATGTGAGATTAATTTGCGATTAATCGATGGACAGTTGTAATAATAAAAGATCGATACTTGACGTCCGTGTATCAATACAATATTGCCGTTACTATGCTGTATTAATCCCCCCCCCCCACCCCTAATATACTGAATATATTTAGGGATTTTTTATAATCAAGACTTAATGTTTCTGTCACCCCTTCGTCCACGTTGTTACTGCTTTCTTTTCTCCTTTCTCTATCTCTTTTCCTCTCCGTCTCTTTCTCCCTTTCAGTCCTCTCTCTGAGGTGATGTCCTGTCTATTGTGGACCACATCCAACTCCATTAAGGCCATTTCCACGCCACATTCCTCCCACTTGGCGCACACTCATACAGTCACACACTGTCACATCGTCCTCTCACCGCACACACAGTGAAAAACCATGACACCCAACCACTCACACTCACACACAGGCCGACATCCCTCCATCACCTTTACACACACCCCCTCTCTGTATTGTACCCACAGCCATGGTGTGTCTACTGCCCCCCCCCCCCCTCTCCTCTCTCTGTGTGGAACACATTACGTAGGCCAGTGGCTTGTGAGCGCTGACTGGGCCTCGGGGAAGAAAAACACAATTATTTCAGCCCTTGGCTATTCACGCAAAGGTGACAAAAGCTGGTATGAAGTATGAAATCCCAAAAGTTTCTCCCGTGCCGAGGCCGACAAATTGGGATTAATTTGCGCTCGTGTGCACGCATGTGTCTCCAAAGTTTTCACCTTTGCTCGTTTCCCATTTCTTAAATAGTTTGGAGAGCTCAAAAGGCCTAATTTATTGTGTTAGAAAGAGGAGCGTGTGTGTGTGTGTTCGCTGGTGTTGTTCGTGTGTGCTGAGTTAATTCTGAATAATATATGCTCTATAGTTAAAAGCTGTGTGTGTGTGTGTGTGTGTGTGTGTGTGTGTGTGTGTGTGTGTGTGTGTGTGTGTGTGTGTGTGTGTGTGTGTGTGTGTGTGTGTGTGTGTGTGTGTGTGTGTCGGGAGGCGGGGGGATTCTTAGTATGGGATCACACATTCACACACGCTTTCCAAATTAATTTAATCTAATTAATCGCCCCGAGGAGAGGCAACAGATGCTGGTGATTACCCCCCCCCCCCCACGCCTGGACCCCTCCCTACACGGGCACATACACAGACAACCACAAACACACACTAGAGGCGCACACACACACACACACACACACACACATAAGTATTACAACTCTAAATGCTGCCGTTTTCTGCCACGACGCAGCTAAAATGTATTATTTTTGTTCATTGAAGCACATACAGTATTATTGGCTGAATAGGAAAATGAACACACACACACACAATATAGAGCAAATTACTCCACAGAGTTAAGCTCCCAGCTTAAAAACCAACAGTGTTAAAGGTGTGTGTGTCTATGTGTGTGTGTGTTGGTGAGAAACTGCACCTGTGTCTGGAGAACTATGTATCTGGGTGTCCAGTCAGTTATGTGTTAGGGTGCTCTCTGTGTGTGTGTGTGTGTGTGTGTGTGTGTGTGTGTGTGTGTGTGTGTGTGTGTGTGTGTGTGTGTGTGTGTTAGTGGGTTGTAGGTGGCTGTGGAGGCCGGGTGGTCCCTCCTGTCGCCCTAATAGGCTTACTGGCCCCCTAATCCACACCGCACCACCCCATCACATGGCTGGTCTGCTGACTAACTGCTACCACCACCATGAGGTGTGTGTGTGTGTGTGTGTGTGTGTGTGTGTGTGTGTGTGTGTGTGTATAACGTCTCTGTGCAGGTGTCTTACTTGTGTGTGACTGTGACTGAGCGTGTGTGAGGTGGTGAGACTGAGTATTCTTTATTTGGTTTGTGAGCATTTGTGTAATAAACACCGTCGATTAGTCAATAATCCAGCTTCTTAAAGGGCCAGTGTAACATTTCAGGGGATATATTAGCAGAATATTATATTCATAACTATGTTTTCATTAGTGTTGAATCACCTGAAACTAAGAATCGTTGTGTTTTCATTAGCTTAGAATGAGCCTTTTTATATCTACATAGGGAGCGGGTCCTCTTCATGGAGTCCACCATGTTGCTCCGCTCTACAGTAGCCTATAGTGCACTTTAATAGACTGAGCCACTTTAACTTTAATTCTGCACACTACAAAACTTCTCTACCTCAGTTCTTATCCTGCATTATATTCCATATCTGACATTTCTTAATATCTGTTTCTCCTATATTTTATTATCCAGCACTATATCACTTTCTGCACTACATTCACTTTTTCTTTAAATAGTCCTGTATCTCAGTTGTTTTACCCTGCACTATATTCATTTTTAACAGTTCTTCTGCACATTGCATATTTTGTTTTATACTCTGTATTACTTACATGTGTCTTGTTACTACTTGTGTTGTTTTACTAATATGTGTACTACTTACCTGTGACGTTTTTACTAATATGTTTGCACTATGGAACTGTGATGCTGGATACTTGAATTTCCCTCGGGATCAATAAAGTTACTATCTATCTATCTATCTATCTATCTATCTATCTATCTATCTATCTATCTATCTATCTATCTATCTATCTATCTATCTATCTATCTATCTATCTAGAACAGACAACCAAACTCTGGCTCTAGAGAGAGACTTTTGTATTTTTCCGTTACCTGAAGGCCACCGTAGTTCTCCGACACTCTTGCTAAACTACGTTAACGTGAGCTGCTGAGTGCAAAACCGTGGTACCGCCAGCCGCCGCCTGACTTCTGTTGCTCCTAAAGTAGTGTTATTATGGTATGGATGAACCTCTGAGAGAGGCGAACGGCGTTACCACGGTTTTGCACACCACTAGATGTCACCACATCTGACACACTGCACCTTTAAATGTGAGAAAAAGGTTTTATATCATTGTAAATTAAATATCTTTGGGATAGGACTAGTGGTAACACACAGTAAAAAAAACTAAAGACCTGAGCTCTGGGAACTCATGTTGAGGCATTATTTTGTTATATTTTAGAATAAAAGATGAACTGGCAAAATGAAAACAAATATTCTACACATACAGTACTGTATATGAATATTGCGCTTTTCACAGCTGTACCTTTAATTTATCTACAGCAATAGACGCTAATATTTTCAAGCACTGGCCCCACAGGCCCCTAAAAACCACGCTGTGTACTGACTGAGTTATTCCTTAAAGGAGTTTGTTACTTGTATGACACATTTTAGTTTAAAAAAACATCTTAAATATATATTTTTTAAAATGTTCCCCAATGCTTAGTCTCGGTGGAAATGCTGGGGATGTTTGTAGAATTGTAATGTTGAGTTGCTGAAGCCTTGTAGTTTTTTTTTTTTTTGTTTAGTTTAGTTTTATTTAACCGTTATTTATAGACAGGTAATCTCTGATATCTATTCATATAGCACACACATGAACACACTCATACACGCCCTACTCTGTACAGCTTTTAGCACTATTGCTTGCCACTCCCCATATCTTCTATCTGTGTGTGTGTGTGTGTTTTTGCTTACATGCATGTGTTTGTTAATTAACTGATTAAAGCGTTGCCCCTGATGATGTGGGGCTTTGCTGCTGTGCTTGCGTCATCTTTTCCATACTGTCTCTCTCTGTGTGTGTGCGTGTGCATGTGTGTGTGTGTGTAGCTTTTGTATTTAGTCTCTCTTCGTGTTGTTTTGTCTGCTAAACTGTTTTTGTCTTTGTCCTGTTTATTCTTCCGTCTCTCGTCCTTGTGTTCTCGTCTGCCCCCTGCATGCTCTCTGTATGTGTTAGAGACATATGTTGTGTATGTCTTCACGTTTGCATGTGTGACTTTGTATTTGTGCGTCGTGTGAGCGAGTGTTTCTCGTCCCACTGGTCCAGGTTGTGACCTCGGCTTTCATCTCCTTAGTCTGAGGCTCCTGCAGCCCGCTGCGCTCCGCTCCCAGCCAACAACGCAGCAGATGTCACCAGACACTGCAGCAAACACACATACACAGTCATATGTACACTGTCTCACACACACACACACTCACACACACACACACACACACACACACATACACATATAGATACATTTCTAGCCCATCCACACACATGCAGAGTCTGAACCAGCCCAGACAGGTTTTGTTTTGCCTCATACAGTGTGACGTTTGACCCCGAAATAAACATCAAAACACAAGATTCACCTGGGAGACGTCCGTATTACCTGTGTGGCCTTCACACGTGTGTTTGTGTTTTGACTGGAGATGTTGATGTTACAAACTCCGGATCATACCGTGTGCTCAATATTTTGGCAAAACTTATGATCTTATGATGATGCATCTCACGACTGGGTAATATACACTTGATGCACAAAGATATTGTGATTAGTTAAACAAAAGAGGGGAACCTGCTGACGGTCGACTGTTAACAAGATTTGTTGTGTTTGTGGTGCACCGCGAGCTAATATCGATATACTCTCTGTGTGCATCCAGATCAGTTGGTGTAATAGCATCTCTGCCAGTGAAGGAACTTTTGAGTCACAGGCTAAACAGACTTATATCTAAAAAAAAAAGAGGCAAACAATGGAGTATTAAACTAAGTACGGTACTGTTTTAATGAGGTTTGTGTCACCATCTTCATGCTACCTGATTCTGGGTGTTTTAAAGGGATAGTTTGGGTGTTTTGAAGTGAGGTACTTATCCATAGTCAGTGTATTACCTACAGTAGATGGCAGTCAAACATACAGGAGTTACTGCACAGAAGCAAAGTAATGTACTGCTGTGGACGGGCGCATCAGCAAAACGTATTTTAGAACCACAAAAGAAAGGCCACCTATAATGGTACGTGTCCACAGGGGCGTTTTTTAACGCGAGGCGACGCGACGCTTCCCAAGATTGGACGCTTGGTGGGCGTGCTACTAGGCGGTGACACGATAGATGATTGACCAATCAGGCGGTGACGTTTTCCCGGCTTTTTTTCTAATTCTTCCGGCGGCACCTGATTGGACGAACGCTTTCCCTCCGTAGGCTGCTCTGCTGCTCCCAGCTTTCAAACCGGAACCAGTATGGAGGCTCGTTTGGAAGCTTTCTTCTCTTATTTCACGAAAGTAGTTCACCGAAATGTGTTTCTGAAAACATTTGAGGCGAGAAATAAGCCACGCAGTTGCTAAATCTGTCTTTATTTTGGATCGACAACGTTTATTTTAAAAGATTTTCGGGAGTTTCAAGAGGCGGCGCGTCGCGTCGGACGCCTGCGATTTGCATAAAGTAGTTAGCTAACTACTTCATGCAAATCGCAGGCGTCCGACAAGACGCGCCGCCTCTCGAATCTCGACGCGACGCTAACAGAATGCATTGCGTGGCCGTTCACATAGACAATGAATGGCAAGCGTCGAAACGACGGAGCCTGTGGACTCGTACCATAAGTGCTCTCCATATTTAGAATATTTTCACTGGTTTACTCTGGCGTGAGACAGCTACACAGTCTATGTTTCCCAGTCGGAACTGAAGCCGTTATCTATGCTCTGCAAAGCAACCAGACTCCATTGACAAAATCTGTAATTTTCAACTATCAGAAGTTTAACATCACAAAAAAGACCTTTATTCAAAAATGTCAGGGACTAGAATTTAAGTGAAAGGAAGCTTCTGTTACAGTATGATGAGGACTTTGGGTTTGCCAGCTCACTGTGTACAGGCTTGTGCTCCTCCTCCTGTTACTGCCTCCTGTCCCCAAACTGACCCAGAAGACACACACTGACTCACACACACACACACCACAAACTCACACACACATTCACCTACAAACACACATGCTGGCAGCAGCAGAGGTGTCTACTGTATCAGGTATTTTCGGGGGGGTTGGTGTAAAATGAGCCTTGAACCAGCAACAGTGAAGTGAAGAAACAAGAGGAGGAGGAGAGGGTGATTGAGTTGCTATTTGTTCAAGGTGTGCTCTATTTGTTGTCTTGTATTTGTAAACCTCATGTCACTCATTGGCTTTTTCTCTTTTAAATTGTTTGTTGTGTGCATAACCTGATGTGCAACTACACATCCAGTACTGACCTGCAGCGCTTCAAGTTGCAAAACATCAATGCAAATATGTTCATGAACTTATTTTCTTTTGTGTTGCCATTTTCTAGTTCATGTCTCTAAATCTTCCATTTTTAAAGCAATTTCTGAGAGTTACAGTCCTGATGTCTCATCGGAGGCTCTTAAGGCCTTTACACACCGGGGAGGGGGGGGGGGGTGATGAATAAACGGCACGAAAATGCAAAATACTCGCCTGCGAATATTTTGTATCAAAGCTCTTCATACCGGCAGCGATTTGTGACAGTTGCAACACTTGTTCAATAAAAGGTTTGAATAGATTTGTGCAGGCAGAGGACCAACTACTGGGATCCTTTTGACCCACAACAGCGTCTGGCAGTCTGTCTGAGCTTAATTATTGTATAGCCAAAACTACTGCAAGCTATTTTATTGAGTTTCCTTTTAGCAAAATGCTCAGAGTGAATTAGCCTAAACGGTTGCACAGTGTATATGTCTAGGGCTTTTATTGTGAAAGGTAAGATCAGAAGGAGTGGATCTGGTCTGCAAATAAAGTTTGCCGTCTTGCTTCAGACTACGGAGCCTCCGTGTTGTTGTACACTATAGTTTATGTTTTGAATATGTCTGTTCTGCACAGTGTGATTGCCTTTATTTGCGGTGCGAAAGCTCAGAAAAAAAAATTGCGTTGCTTGTTTGCGGCATAATATTCGTGTTCTGTGTGAAAGGTTTCGTGATTAAAACAACAGTTTGAAAAACTATATTGAGGTTCAAATTAATCCCGCAAAAAAAAAAGAAGCGCCCCTGGTGCATAAAGGCCTTTAGTCGTGCGTTATTGGCTGCCACACCCTCTGTTATCAGTCATCTCTGAGGTCGTCCTCTATCACTTCACAGCTTCACATCCTTCCACCGACCCTCCTCCTCGCTCGGCTCTAATCAGACTCTTCCTCATCTGTCTTCATCCTCCTCTCACCTTGTTTTGATGTCACGTCTTACATGGCGATGATGGGTGGTCAAACTGTACAACGTCGAGCGGAACAGTTATTATCTCCATCTCTCGGTTATTTATTTTTCCTCTGTGCGACTTAAGATGGCTGCTCGCGATGCAGACAGACCTGTGTGGCCCGCAAAACACTGCCCTCTGCAAATCCCCCTGTTTATCCACAAGCTTGACCCGCCGGGCCTGCGTGGGCGGCTCGGTGGCTCGCTAGATACGTGCCATGTGTGTGTGTGTGTGTGTGTGTGTGGTGGTGGTGAAAGAATATGTGTGGAAAGGTTTGTGATGAACTTAGGTTAAACTTGTGTGAAGGGTGACTCGTTTGACATTATCTCGTCAAGATCCGCTCACAGTGAGTTTGTGAGAGTGTGTGTTTGTGTATGAGCATTTTAGGGAGTGAACACACACACACACAAACACACACACACGCACACACACACACACACACACAGAGTTACTGGCAAACTGAGGCGACTGTTCTGCTAAGTGGCAATGAATAGGGTCTTGTGATGTGCTCTAATGCCAGCGCTAAGCCAGCCACTGACAGTTAGACTGATCCCCAAACACGTCTGTGTCTCTGTTTGGGATATAAATCTGTACCAGCAGTACCGCGCCCACAGAGGACGGGGTCAGGAATTCGAGGTGTCTCGTAGTAAAGGCGTACACCCACGGGTGTTGAGGACATGTGGCGAAGGACACATTTCCACCGAGGTCATATCGGGTGTGTCCCTCGTTAAAATTTGCTTAAAAATGTTCTTTATTATGTTATTTTTTTATTATTATTATTATTTTATTATTATTATTTTTCATTATTATTATTATTATGATTTTAATATTATTATTATTTACTTTTATTATTTTATTTTTTGCTTGTTTTCTGTATGTGGGGTTAGTATTTGGTTGGTTTGTGAGTCTGTCTGTAGATTTTTTTTTTTTTTTTGTTTGTGATGAAAATTTAAAAAAAGAAAAGTTCTTTAAGGAAAGGTGAAATGATAAAGAATATTATTACAGATAAACACAAAGTCTACAACATGCATTTAGAAGTGTCGTCGACCCCCCCCCCCCCCCAGAGCGTTTCAGAGCAGAGAATACTGCTTATTTTTTTTCATGATTTTGAATAATTAATTAATAATTAATTTTATATACTTGTTGATTTTTTTTTAATCATTTAAATTTGTCTTGGTGGTTAATAACACATTTTTCTGTGGTGTGACAAACTCAGAACATCTTTATTTTTGCTTTACCCGGACTTTAAGCAACTCTTGCCTGTGGAGGCAGTATGGCGACCCCTTGCCCCCCCCCTTAATGCTTGTTGGTTATGAGTCATCTATGAAGGTTATGCTCCTGTTTCACCATTTCTGCGTCACTGCGAACGTGATAATAGACTTTATGGCTCATCCACAATTTGCACTCTTGAATATGAGAGGGAGCTGTTTGTGTTTTTGTGAGATGCACATAAACAGAATCGGGGAACCCTTTTGTTCTTTCTTGGAAAAGGAATTTCAAAGAACAAGCGCTCACCCATGCACACACACACATACACACATGCATGCACACACACTAAGGCACACCAGCTCCTTATCCAATCCCTCCACTAATTCCCCCTTGGTAGAAGGTGTTCATTGTTTCTCTCCCATTCTAATCTCTCCCTCTCCTCTTTTTAAAATCCATATTAGATTCTCTTTGAGTTGGCCACAATCAGAGGCACCGAAGCAGAGCATCACCCTGCTAATGCTCTTTGTCTCCCCAGATTTGTCACTTAGCATGGAGAGTACACCTTTGTCATGGAGCAGGGTGGGAGAGAGGCAGACTCTCACTTGGGGCAATTGTTTCTTGTCACAGGCCATCTTAACCCCCCCACCCTCCCCCTTAAGCAAATCAGCTTTGCTCTGGATTAGGGTCCTATCATAGCTCTGTCAGATCTCAGCAGCCTGAAACAGCTAAAACAAACAGATCTTTAAAGTGAGAATTGAGTGGATGTGGAGGTTCTGATTCCCAAAAGAACCGGTGTCTCTCTATCACATTATCTGTGAAATATAGAGGATCGGCACTGAGATCTTGTTGGGAGTTTTATCAACCAAACCCATGAGCATCCTCATCTCTGTTATCTGGTAGTGACGCTAAAACAAGTATCACAATGTATCTAGGGATGAGCTGAATACCTTCTTTGGGCTCCGGAGCTTCGATTGTAATCAAGTCATGTCATGATGAGTCCACGAGTGCTGTTTTTACACCTCGTGTGGACGACGCACAAACGCCTCTCTCCACGCTCAGCGTCTTGCGGGCCATCTTTCACTAAACGGTGGCGTTTTGAGGCTTCTGTCTCCTCGTATATTCACCGCCAATCCCGGCAGTGCCAAGCTGTAAGCCGTGCGTAATTCAGCCTGTAGAGGCTTCCTTTCGGCCCGAACCTCGCATGTTTTTCGTTCCGACATAAGTAACGGCGACGAGGTCTCTTTGTTCGTCTCCTTGACATGACTCTGGAGGGACTCAGCCAGACATTTCTCCGTTCTCGGCTGAGATGGACGACATAGCGCTGCAACACGTATCTTTCGGTTTAATTAAAGGCATTCATTTTTAAGGACTCTGTTATTCTACAGAATTGTTATTGAATAAGAAGCATTTTCCAAAAGGTTTGATGTGTTTTATACATTTTTATAATCCCGAGGGGTTAAAAAAATCAACGAATATCCAAATACCAAAATTGAAAATTGTTTACCTACCCAACAAACGAATAACCGAATAGTCTAATATCCGGTTCCAACCCTAAATGTGTCGTTATGTTAGTTGCACGTCATTGTAAATGTCTTCCTTGAAATGAAAAAAGATGCTTAAATAATAATTTAGTGTGTAAATGGTCAGAAGAGAGGACTCCTGGGAAAGTATAGTTAATGTTTTCCCCTCTATTCAGCATGTAAAACACTTTCTAACTCTGTTTTCATGACCGTTCTATGACTAAAAGCCAGTATTGTTGTTAGTTTGTACCTGCCGGAGGTTATTTTCTTGCTTTCATGGTGACAAATTGAGCCAGATTTTGTCGTCACTTTATCAAAACTTATTTATTAAGTTTCCTGCAATAGATGTGTGTGTTTTGTGTCAGAGTGTGTACTATAAAATTGGGTGGAAGTTTAGAAGAACTCGGGTGGTCGACCGTCACCGTCAGTCATTCTGTTCCACACACACAACCTCTCCAACGTCTTTCATGGACTCACATCTGTCCAACTTTCTACACATGGACACGATTTTGCTGGATACGCAAACACACACACGCCGCTGTACGCCACCTCGGTGAATCTGCCGTCCTGATATCTGAACAGCTGCTTCATGCAGGGGGGGGGTAATCAATCCCAGATACAGTAGCTGTGTGTGTGTGTGTGGTGATGTTATTGGCCATTTTAGGCCTCTATGATGGCCAGAGATGGTGAAATGGTGGGAAAAGTGATGAGCAGGCACTTCATAGACCAGGGATGAACTCCTGCTATAATCCCGTCGACCTCTCTCTCTCTCTCCCTCCCCCGTCTTTCTTTCTCCATCACCTCTCCCTCATTTTCTCCATCCTCCCCCGTCTCTCTACTTTCCTTCCCATCAGTCTCCTTGCTATCCACCTCTCTGTCTTTCATTTTTGTCTTCTCTACCCTTCTCTCTTTCCATTTCTTGACCAACCCCCCCTTCTTTCCAGCTCCCCGTGTCCCTTTCTCTCTCTCTCCAGCAGAAGTGCAGAGCCAGGGCTTTTGCCTGCTGGTAATTTATTTTCCCATTAGCCCCCTGTCTGAAGTGCATGCTCTGGGTCTGAGTGTGTGGGGGGGGCACTGAGGGCCACCCAAAAGAAAGACCCGGAGAGTCGGAGAGAGGAGGGCACCCTGGACACACTGATAAGACGAGAGGGAGGGAGGGAGGCAGGGTGGGAGGGACAGAAATGAAGGGAGAAAGACAGGATAGCAGATACTGGCTTGGTGTCCATCTAAGCATTTTTTGCTGGTTATGAATTATGATGCAGACTAATTATAAAAACTAAATGAAAATGGCAGATTTCAGTAGAACGATTACGGTTGTTAAAATGATTCGCCGATAAGTCGAAACACTTATTATTTAACATTTAACATTTGCTGGTTCCAGCTTTAGGGATGTCACGGTGACAATGAAGGAACTTTTCCCAACAGCTTAATAAACTTGTGACATCACCGGTGTTACCGATCATGCTCAATATAGAGCGCCTACTTTGATGTTTAACGTTGGATGGCTGTGTGTCTGGCCTCTCTGGTCGAGCTTTCGCTGTAGTGCTGCAGGTTTCCACCGCTCCGCCGCTACGCACACTGGCTGCAACCAAAAATCTGAAATATTGCAGTCCAAGACCACCTGCAGTTCGATTGCAATGAAAACGAAATCCGATCCAATTGTAGGATTGAAATTGCGAGCATTTGTTGAGATGGTCACTCAGGTAAATGACAGGTTTAAATGAGTGGGCCTGCACTTCTGCAGAAGTCCGATGACATCTGGACCAAACAGAACATACAGAATACGCTAAATAAAGTCCATAAAAATAGACGTTTAGAAAGACGTTTAGAAAGTCATTGGAGATAGAAGGGACAGTAGATCAGTGCCGGGTCAAACTTCGGCCCTGCTCCTTCGTACAGTACACGCCCCTCAGCAAATTATATTTTTTTATTTGATTTGCTTTAATTTGTGCGCTGTGAAAACGAACCAAACTGAATAGAAAACAAACCAAAAGTATGAATTTCCCTCTGATTCGGACTAGACAAGCGGACTATGGCTTGTGAAAGCGTCGTTATACAACAGTAAACTTAATTTCTTTAAGTTTTGGACTGTATTTTCTGACATTGTATTCACTAAACAGTTAATCTAAAAACAAATCAACAGATTAATCGATAATAATATTGTTAGTTGTAGCCTCAATGTTTACACAGGTTCACATCGTAGCGTAGATCTCATCCTGAAGAGGTTTTTATGTCAGTTTGCTTCATATCCTCATGCTGCAAAATGGCTTTCAAGGCTCTCCTGTTAATATATTCATTAAGTATGTGCCCTTATAAATACGTCTTGCTTTTCCTGTAATCCCTGTCCAAGTCAACATTGCTTTTTTGCACATTGTTTAATGGATTTAATGTAAATTTGTGTGTCAGGTGCTCAAACAGAGCACACCGTAATGACATAAATACACATTCAAGTCAAGTGTGACCTCGTTGGGAGGCTGAGGGAGTACGGAGGAAGCCAGATGGATTTTTTTTATGGTTAGGGTGACTATCATTCAGCCTGTTGGCTCTGTGGTGTAGAGATGATAGCTTTTATATCTGGAGGTTTCATTAATGTTGTTGAACCTCTGGAATATTGCTGTTCTTCAGTGTATTTCTGTGTGTGTTTGGCTTGCAATCCAGCGAGAGGTTAGTCCCCAATAAAACCCTCTGCTCTCCCAGTTAGGATTAGACCTTTTAAGGGCTGCTTGGTTTGTGACTCTCCTCCTTTCATCTGCTGCCATCAGAGGCAACCGAGGCAACCCTGCATTAAAGGCATTCCTCTCTCTCTCTCTCTCTCTCTTTCTAACCGGCTCCCTCTCTTTCCTCTCTTTTACCCATGAACACACTCTTGGTTATGTTTTCTCCGTTGACTGATCATCAGTATGTGTGTTAACACGACTCTCCTGCCTGGCAAACACAGAATATTGGCTTCAGAAGCAAGAGATATCATCTGTTAAGACATTAGCTGTAATTAATTAAATTAACTTCAGAGTGCATCTTAGCTAGGTGGCAACCTCTGGATCTGGACCTCAATACTGAAGTGTCTTAAACCTGCATCCTCTCTACCAGCCAGCAGGGGGCGACTCCTCTGATTGTATAGAAGTCTATGAGAAAATGAGTCTACTTCTCTCCTGATTTATTACCTCAGTAAACATTGTAAACATGAGTTTATGGTCATGAGTTTATATAGACGATTGAAGGGATGAATCAAGGATTGTTTTTTCCTACACCGATATCAAAACTAAGATTTTATGAAAGGGCGAATCTGCGCCCTACTGTGCATTTAGAGATGTTTCCAGTGTTGCGGCAGGTCCGCCATTTCTCTTCCATGGATCTGACACCCCGTATTTCCATACATGCATGCTCACCAAATGCCTGATCTGTGCTCCATAAGAGTAGTTAATATTATGAATATGATTATGATACTTAAGATGAGATAATATTGTTAAACGTAACATGATGCTGTGATATTGTCGCACCAAGAGACACAGAGACTTTTAAATGGGAGCTGTTGTTTGAATAGAGGAGACATTACTATTAAATAGATTTTTTTAATGTTTAAATATTTTAAATAAAATGTTCACACTCATTTATAAATGTTTATTCACGCAACTTTAACTGTATTGCTTGCAGAAAGCAAGCGATCGCAAGTAACCACGATTGGACGTTAAAACCTTTGTGAGATTTGTACTCTTCACCCAGTTAAGAGTTTTTGTTTCCAGTTGTTTGTGACTGTGTGTTTACACCACAATCACCAATTAGTCTGCTGTTCTTGTCTTGTGAGTGAAGGCTTGTACTGATTGTTCCTGTACCTGGCAGTAGGTGAATGTCAGTCTGTCCCGTATCCAGTTTCTTTACACAAAAAGGACTCAGTGTCATTCTAAACCATATTCAGCCAGAACTACAGAACACGCTGTGCTGTAATCTGCCGTCCTCTCCCTTTAAAACAAGCCTAATCCTGCTCTTGTTGTGACTAATCTTCTCTCTTCACTCTCTTACTTCTCTCACTTTCCCTCCACTGTTTGTCAACCTTGTCGTGTTTTGTTGCTCAGGACCCCCCCGAGGTGGTGGTCAGCCAAAGATGTTCCCATTTTGGGGGGTTTAAGTTAAAACTGATCCACAATGTGGTTTCTAGTGAAGAGAAATCCTGTGGTCCTTTTTTCTACTAGTGTGAGAAAGAGACTGTGTGTGTGTCCATGTGACAATACACATGAAAGCCATTTGCACAGTTCATTCCATTATTAAGACCATTGTTATTGTAATTCACATAACCACAGTGATAGTACTGCACGCCTTTTATGTTCATTGTTGCCTTTAAAAATACACACTGCTCGGGGAAAAAAAATAAATCCTCACATATAATAGTAGCAGATGAATAAATTGGTGTTAATCTGAGTGAGTGTGTGTGTGTGTAACGTCTATAGTGTGGTATTCATAGGTGGTATGTAAAAAGGCCTCTCTTATCAGTTATCACGGGAGGCCAAATTGACACAGAGGAATCACTCCATTGTGTGCGGATTCAAAGAGAGATGTGAGCACATTGGATGTCTCCATTTCCAATAACTGTGACCTTGAGGCGAGAGGAATAGCACTGTGCACCCCCCCCCCCACCACCACCTCCAATCTGCTGACTGCTGAAATCAACCAGAGCCAGCTGATTTTGGGTGTCGGGGCGGAGGGCTAATCGGTGCTACCTCAGGGTTATTCTATAGGCTAAATTGAGTTTTATTTTTTTCTGATCTGTGTGAATACAAATTACAAAGGCCTGTGTACACCTCTGTGAGGAATATTTGAAGCCCCTATGTCCGTACTTTCTTTGAGGTTGAGGTTTTGTTAACGAGAGAGGAAGAAGATATATATAGAAAGAAATGTGGCATGATTTCTGATCCACCTACCGTAATCCTGCTGATTGCAAAGAACTGTTAATGGTAGAGTAAAACATCAAATACGTGACTTTTCAGATGTGCAGTCTTAATGTAGTCCGAGGCCTTGTCCACACGGGACACGGGTATTTGTGTAAATGGAGATTTTTCTATGCATTTTGAGTAGGGTTGTTAAAGTGATAATAACACGTTAACGCAAATTTGTTTTAATTTGTGAGGGTTTCTGGACAATATCTGTTATTTTTTTGTGTTGTTAATAGATTTGAAATAATAGATATATACATACATTTACATAAAGCAGCTTATTTGTCCACTCCTATGATGATAAGATTATTAAATACTTGCTAAATCTGTGCGATTAAATTGTGATTAACCATGAACCATCGTGCGATTAATCACGATTAAATATTGTAATCGGTTGACAGCCTTAATTTTGTGCTTTCGTCCACACCAAAACGGCGTTTTAGGTCACAGAAAACTGAGCTTTTTTTAAAACTCCGGCCAGGTTTAGGTTTTTCAGTAACTCCGTTTTGAGTGTTGACGACGTGTAGACAGCGAAAACAGAATTTTTAACATCAGAGGGTGCGCCGTTATCTTCTTTATGAGGTGACATGTCGTGCAACGGCGGCATAAATACATCCATGAACAGCGGACGTGGCTAAATAACCTGCTAATAGGACTTCTTACATGTTTACACGTCGTCGGAGATGTTTTTTAAAACCGTGCTTGTGCGGACGGGATTTTTTTTTTTGAGAACGAAGGAGGGAAAACGGCGTTTCCAAAGATACCCGTGTACGTGTGGACCAGGCCTGAGTGTAACTGACCTCAGGTTGTCCTTTTTCATCCTGTTTAAGATTTGTGTTGTTTTGTGGCAGCAGGCTTAAGTCAGATAATCATCTGCTTGACGTGGAACCAGTGATTCATCACTTATCATCATCGTTGTGATACCAGAGCCATCTTTTTATCTTCAATCATCCTTAACAATATACTAAACATCGCCACACACTCACTTCAGTTACTGTACCACACAACGATGGTCGGGAGCACAACAGAACGAGAAAGTCGTCACAAACAGTCAAAATTAAAATCAATATTTGCTAGTTTGCAGTTCTCAGGTCAGTCTAGGAATGTGTAATAGATAGATAGATAGATAGATAGATAGATAGTAACTTTATTGATCCCGAGGGAAATTCAAGTTTCCATCATCACAGTTCCATAGTGCAAACATGTTAGTAAAAAACGTCACAGGTAAGTAGTACACATGTTAGTAAAACGACACAAGTAGTAACAAGACACATGTAAGTAATACAGAGTATAAAAACAAAATATGCAATGTGCAGAAGAACTGTTAAAAATGAATATAGTGCAGGGTAATAACAACTGAGATACAGGACTATTTAAAGAAAAAGTGAATGTAGTGCAGAAAGTGATATAGTGCTGGATAATAAAATATAGGAGAAACAGATATTAAGAAATGTCAGATATGGAATATAATGCAGGATAAGAACTGAGGTAGAGAAGTTTTTTGTAGTGTAATGTTGATGTGTGAATTGTTAGTAAAAGTTGGAGTTTATGGATCAATATGGAACATCGACCATTAAAATTAGAAACCAGTTGACTGGTGACGTGTGTTAAAAAGCCATTAGCTGATTGGTGTGTGTGTTCATCATGAGCTAACACTGCTGAATCATGTGTGTGTGTGTGTGTGTGTGTGTGTGTGTGTGTGTGTGTGTGTGTGAGTGTGTGTGTCTACACAAAGAAGCCAAGTTCTTTTAGCACTCAGTCTAATTAATCCATCTCTCGGTGACAAAAGGATTCCCTTCCCTCCTTCCTCCGGCCCGTCCCGTTGGCATTTTGGGGCAGAGGGATCCAGCAGGACCCCCGGGCACCCCTCCTGCCCTGACCCCTGCCCCCCCACCAGGGGAGCATCTGTGGATCGATCCGGGGCCAGCTGGCACCGGGGGAGAGGGGCAGGACTGGCTCTCTAACACAGACACACCCTTGTTGAATTAAATTAAAGGCCTTCCCCTCCAGTGTATTTTGGCTTTTCTATGATATTTCATATTTATTTGAGTCACTTCCTGACTAAGACGATCAGTTTGCCAAATTCTTTTGATAAATACCTTAATTTAATGCTCAAAGTTAAAAAGAAAAGCTGTTGCTAAAATGGGAATATGACGTCTGACTATAGTAGAAGCTGCAGGTCAAAGGTCAAAGCTGCAGGTCACTCATGATCGTTTGAGTTAGCTGTAGTTAGCTAGCCCAACTTGTTGCATTAGCTAACTGAGGGTTTTCATTTTATTTTTATTTTCCTCCACCTTAGTTTAGTGTGTTTATTTTCACAATGACATTTGTGTGTGTGGTGAACGGGTGAAATCAACGCAGTGAATTACACAAAATCCCAAACGTCAGAATTAACCCAACACACTGACTGTCTCTCTGACTCTCGCTCTCTTCTTCACCGTCTCCTGCTGCTGGAGATAAATTAACAGAAAGCAGCCGATACCGGAGGTTTGCGGGCCTCTAACAGGTCCGAACGACGGGGAGACCACAACTTTCAGCACGAAAGAAAACACGAGAAAAAGTACCGTTAGAGAAATAAACAAATCACAGTGCAGCCCGGTGCGGTGTCGGTGATGGAGCCACCTCCAAAATGTCCCGATACTCCATTTCAAACGACGGATGTCTATCCGTCCTTAGGTACGCTGTGGCCGGCGTGCGGCTGTGCAAAATCAGGAAGTAAAACTGGCTGGAGGGGGGGCTTTAAATGAATCAGGCAGTGCAGAGAAACTTTAGGCAGGTTTCAGGTTTGATTCTGGTGATCTGAAGTGATGCTCTGCAGTAATACTGAGATGCAGCTAGGGGGCAGCATACAGCCATCACCCCTCCCTCCTTCTTTCTATCCTGTACCTCTTTCCATGTCCTTCTTTCTCTATCCCCCGCTGTGTCCCCTACACACACACACACACACACACACACACACACACTCAGGTATTTAGTCGTTCTCTGGGCTCAGAAAGAGAGAGAGAACATATTGATAGTCCTATCCTCTCTGTAATAAATTAAACTTCTGTATTGTCCTTCCCTTTCATTTTACACATTGTCACAACCTCCCATTCACCCTAATCCCAGCTACCCCCCCCTCACTTTCTCTCAAACACACACACACGCACACACACATGCACACACACACATTGATTGACAAGCAGCATCCGGGGAAATAGAGCAGATTTCCATTGTTTGCTGTCCCTACTCAAATCTGTTGAAACGGTTATTCCATTCTTGCACCGGGGTATTTGCATATCCTTAAGTATTTCCTATTTTCAAGATCCCTCTCCCCCTTCTCCTCCCCGTCCTCCTTTTTGCTAAATCCCCTCTTCTTAAGTGTTTGGTGCATTTAGCAAATTCATTCATAACGTATCTACATGCGCTATTAGCTTAGTATAATAGCCGGGGTGTAATCTGCAGAGAGATAGGAGGTGGAGAGTTCTCTTCCCCATCTTCCTCTTCTCCTGATGGGCTGCTCTTTGGACGAGCTGGGCTCGGCGGTGGTGGTGGTGGGGGGGGCGATGGGACGTCATCATGTTCCCCAGCTAACCCAGCTAAAGCGGCAAGGCTCAAATGTCAGCACGAAATGTCAAGTGGCCTCGCTAGTCAATCGCTCGGTTTCTTCTGTAGTTTTTTATTATTTAATTATTGGTCTGAGCAAGGAGCGAGGTGGGAAAGATGGAGAGAGATAGAAGGATAGGAGGGTTAGATGAGATGTACGGTGGGGGATGAAAGGATGGAGAGGCGGGCAGACAGATTCTGATCATCTTCGCCAGAACAATTTTAGGTTTTATGTCTCGTCCAAATGCACTTGGAAAGTAGCTCTTGAGAAGAAAATGTACTCGGCTGGTCTGGGATTCACACTGTCAAGACCCCACATGCCAACTGTGTGAGCTCTTCAGCCCGTAACGTTCGCTAAAAGGAAGGAAAGCCAGCATTGAATAGATACTTTGAATCAGTTATAAATCAGTTAATCTACTGGTTGATTTTAAGGCATAATATTGATGGAAAAATAAGTGTAGTGCTGACTGCTGTCATACGAACTGCATCATGAGAAAGTGCAAACAAGTTAAGAAACAAATATTTACCAATTTAGAAAAGCAGAAAACATATGCAAATGCAGAGACGAAACTACGAGTGGAAAAATGTTTCGGAAAACAAGAATGACTTAACAAAAGTGAGCACATTTCCCACCTGGAACAGTAGGAGAGAACTAGAGCTGCAACTAACGATTATTATCCATTAATCTGCCGTTTATTTTCTTTCATTTGGTCTATAAAATGTCAGTAAATATTGGAAAATGTCCATCCTGGTTTTTCAAAGTCCAAGGTGATGTCTTGTTTTTCAGTCCGATACCCAAATATACAACTTGTTTTCACTCCCAACTCGTCAAATACCGCCGTTTGGTAAGTATCCCTCGGCATCGGCATCCGATGCACGGAGGCACCCTTTAGCGACTGTATGCAACGCACCGGGCTTTCAACTAACTCCAATGTAAACCCATGCATGAATCTGTTGAAATATATTCAGTTTGATATGATATTAACGGAGAAAAGCAGCAAATCTCCAGACTGAAAACGTCATTTACAATCATTTTTGCATGAAAAATTACTTTAACGATTAATCGATTGTCAAAATAGTTGCAGATTATTTTCCCGTCAGCCGACTAATCGATTACAGATTATGACTTTATTTTACAGGGAGACATAACTTTATGAATACACATTTTTTTTATGTTGTGAGCACGATATTAATCACATTTAAGGAACAGAATTGGCTGCTAGCACTATTCGTTGTGTCCCCTCTCCACAGTAAGTTAAATTTATTCATAGTTTGAATGTAGCACACATGCCAGCATTGATTTAATGATTATGAATCGGGAGAATTGAAGCCACAGTGCACATTTACATGCGGTGTTGGCTGGCCCACAGATTTCTACTCCTATTTGGAGCTTACATAGTTTCTCACTATATTACCAATAGCTTTACCGCTCTGTACTGATACCAACTCTGTGTGTGTGTGTGTGTGTGTGTGTGTGTGTGTGTGTGTGAATACCCTGCGGTCCTCAGCGATAAGGCTGAGATTGAGTTTTCCCCACAGAGCCAAAACTCTGTGTGTGTATGTGTGTGAAGACATCAGGAAACAGGCAATGTTAAGAGCTTGTATCGCTTTATCTAGCGTACACGCCACGCCACGCCACGCCACGCCAGCGTGTACGTGTATATGTATATGTGCTCTCGAACTGGTGTTGTGTGAAAGAGAGCTAGCTGCTCCGCTTTGTTCGGCATTGTGCGCATTAGAGGATGAATCCTCGGGGCTCTATTCACAGCTCAGACAAGAAGCTCTTTTTCTGTGCTATAATAACACAAGTGTGTAGGTGGGTGTGTGTACAGTTACATGTGCTGTTTTTAGACATCTACGCAGTGAAAAATAAACGGATGCCTGCTGCTCTTATTCCACACGGCCTGTGAAGGGACACCAGCGTCTGATCTTTACGTGAATGAACACGTATCAGTTAATGTGGCGGTTTTTTCCTCCATCACTGAAACAGAAACTGTAAAAACAGAAAAGAGGGACATGGTATGTGAGTGGTATCAACACAGCGAGGAGGTGAACCGGTCTGCTGTTCACTGACAGCGTGGTGCTTCCATCGCCGGACAAAACCCATCAGTTTTTGTTGGAGGGAGAGGGGGGGGGGGCAGACAAAAGGCTGGAGCATCCCCAACTGTTTAGTTTCCATATCTAGCAGTCGGTGACGAGGCTTTCCGGTAGTTCTTATTTTCCACACACTGTGAGCAGCTTGCATGCACACACACACACACACACACACACACACACACACACACACACACACACACACACACACACACACACACACACACACACACTGTCTCTGATTCTATGACTCTTATCACCTGGTCTGTGGCATATTCCCAAATATCCAATTTGCCTGCTAGCCTCTGGCCCGGAGCAGATCTCTGTAGAGAAGTGCAGCAAAAATGGCTTCAGCTTGGACCTTTTGATAGGAAATATCAGGAAGGATTTCACAACTGAATTCACAATGAGGAACGCAGGAGGGCAACATGTTTTAGCTTGTTCTGGATTCACCAACCAGCAGTGACCAAATGCACCATAATTTATCTGGATGTTGTAATCACCAGTCATTATGAAAGTAGAGAAGTTCCGGTAACGTTTTTCCTTCCCGATCCCGATACCCAGTACCGATCTGATACCAGACAAAAAGATATATAGTCATTATTATTATTTAACAGATGTATTTGCAACCTGGCAAACTGTACCTTTGCTCCAAATGCTATATCACACGTTTTCAATGACCGACAGGTTAATGAATTCCACAATTTTGTCGGTTATCTTCATCACTTTTGGACGATCTTTGTGGAGTTTATCTCGTCGTTGGAATGCGGTTTCCAAAGTTTGCTGCTGCGATTCGTCCCTTTTTTCCCCCTTTGCCTCGGTGAAGTCGTCGTCCTCTTTCGCGTGATGCGTCTTCAAATGTTTTATAAGACTGCTGGTGTTGAAATTGGCAACACTAGTGTCCCCCCTGGAAACAGAAGCCTTATATACTGAACATATCGCCGTCTTACTTGGATTTTCCACTGTTAATATCGCCAAATGGCTGATATTTTCCTCGTACTGACTACCGTTACACTCTCCACTAGCACCACACTGTGACCAACTACCTGCAATAAGTTCTTCTTCTCTGCGAAGAAGAACTTATTTCCAGTTAAACAAGTTGATTTTTTTTCTGGGTTAATAAATGATGGTATTGGATCGGTGCATAGACTGGCGTACTCACCGATACCCAATTTTGCAGAATCTCCTCACATTAAATTAAAAATACCTCTCTGCTGCCTTTTCTTTTTTGTTTTCCGTTTGATCCCTGCAGTGTTAATTGAGTAATATAGGCCTATATTCACCTGCTTCTGTTTCCCTCTCCAGGAGTCTCCGTCAGGGCGGAGGAAGGCCTTGGCCACCAGCAGTATAAACATGAAGCAGTACGCCAGTCCGATGCCCACGCAGACGGACGTCAAACTCAAGTTCAAGCCCCTCTCGAAGAAGGTGGTGTCGGCCACGCTGCAGTTCTCCCTCTCCTGCATCTTCCTCCGTGAGGGAAAGGCCACGTAAGTCTTCTCATGTAACGCCTTTTCCTTCGTAGAGTTTGGGGTTTTGTTTAGATTTTAACATGAAATTGTGATTCCTACATTGCTTATTGATTACAGTTCTTAATGAATCCTGGTTCAGATTCTTGTCATCTGAAAACGGCTAACGATAACGGGAGATGCCATTGATTTATATAACGATGCGTTCTGGCTTTATTCAGTAAAAAATTGTATTAGGCGAAGGTAAATTATACCGTTATCATGATGTGTTCCAGTGTGATCTGGTAAAATGTAGATTTTGGTGAGAAACTTGAATAAATCAAGTTGTTTTGAAGGAGAAGGGGTCCTCCGCTCTGCGTCGGTGTGCGGCATCGCCCTGAAGGAGTTTATTTCACAACAATGACCCGCTAGCTGTACAATATCCCGCTTATTACACGGCTACTTACTGAAGAAATCAATATTTTACACTGTTATAAAGAAATAACAGACCGTAAAAAAAAAAATAGATATTAGAGAGGGAATTATGAGCTGTTTAACTTCCTAACAAAAACCAGTATGCTAACAGTAATAAAGGAGTGTATGTTGAAGATGGGATTTATTGTTTTATCGAAATTGGGTATTGAGAATCGTGGAATTAAAATGGTATTGGTGTTGACTACTAAATTTCTGGTATGGTGACATCACTACAGGCTAACCGTAGCCTCAGTTTGTGCCGCTCACACATAGCTGATGGTAGAGTTCACAAGCCTGATAAGCGCTGGAAAACGACGTACATGCATGCAGTAAACGGAAAAAAATATATTTTTTAATTATATTGGGAGGGGTGTACGGGCTCTTTTTCATGTCAGTTCTAAGTGACGTTTTAAAAATGCTAATATCGAGCATACAAGTTTTGATTGCAAGTCTTTTAGAAATCAACCAGATGTGATGTCCTCAGCTCTGTGAGGAATCCCATCAAGATAATCTGTCTGGGTGTTTGTATTGCTCTACTGAACGTATACCCTTATAATAAAAATGTATAAGAATATACACACACACATAATGTATGTACACACATTTCACACATCGATCTTTATATTCTTTGATTGCACAAAGTTTAATTTACATCCACACTCTCACAGTGTTTGCAGCGTCTCATTCATTCTCACATCTTTGATATCACCAACTTTCATTTGAGGACTCAGACTCTCAATCGCCGTGTTTGTTATTCATTCTAATTTGATAGCAGCAACTTTCATTTAAAGACAGGCGCAGACACACACACACACACATAGGGAGCGAGAGCAGAGCAACAAGGCCTTTGTTGTGGCGCGGGCGGCGGGTCGATGGCGCGTAACCCTTGTTAACCCTTCGGGGAATGATGTCGACCACACACAAACAAACTCAATCACACCAGTTCAAATGAGCCTCTGGGCCTGGGAAACACCAAACACAAAGAACAGAGAGGAGAATACATTGATTATGATGGAGCGGTGGGTTTGAGGGACTGAGGGGGGGGTACACAAGAAGACGACATAAAATACAAGGAATACTGTAGAAGTTGATGCGTCTGTGAATGAAGTGATGGTTAGGGAGAATAAGAGACAACGGATAGATGGGGAGAGAGTGAGAGAGGAGAGGTGGAGAGACCAAAGTAGAGGTGGAGACAGAAAGAGAAGGATGGAGAGCTATGATGATCCTGATGTGCACATTGAAAATACATCACATGCTTTTTACATTTATTCATTCATCCATTTTTTTTTCAGACTTTTTTTCCGTACATTTTTCAGACTATTTTTTCCGGAAATTATTCAGACTTTTTGTTTTCGGACATTTTTCAGACTTTTTGTTTTCGGACATTTTTTAGAATTTTTTTTTCAGACTTTTTTTCCGTACATTTTTCAGACTTTTTGTTTTCGGACATTTTTCAGACTTTTTTTTTTCGGACATTTTTCAGAATTATTTTTCAGACTTTTTTCCGTACATTTTTCAGACTTTTTTTTTTCGGACATTTTTCAGAATTTTTTTTTCAGACTTTTTTTTCGTACATTTTTCAGACTTTTTTTTCCGGACATTTTTCAGACTTTTTGTTTTCGGACATTTTTCAGACTTTTTGTTTTCGGACATTTTTCAGACTTTTTGTATTCGGACATTTTTCAGACTTTTTTCGGACATTTTTCAGATTTTTTTTTGCCGGACATTTTTCAGACATTTTTTTTTCAGACATTTTTCAGACTTTTCTTTCTGACATTTTTCTGACTTTATTTCAGACATTATTTATTACGACATTTTTCTGACTTTTCTTTGGGGACATCTTTCAGACTTTTTTTTCTGACATTTTTGAGAGACTAAAGTAGAGGTGGAGACAGAAAGAGAAGGATGGAGAGCTATGATGATCCTGATGATCACATTGAAAATACAACACATGCTTTTTACATTTATTCATTCATCCATTTACGCATTATATTTTCTCTGTTTTCATCACTAGGGACGGGGGAAAAAGCGATACAGCATAGAATCGCGATATTTTGTGAAGCAATATTGTCTCGATACAGGGACTTCAAATATTTATCTTCTATTATAATCTATTAACCTCTTAACAATCCGCCGGCAGGTGCGGCCTCTAGACTGTCTTTCAGAGGTTGTAGCAAACTAAAGTCTTAAAGCTAGTGTGAAGATACTGGTATCATATGAAACTATAAAACCTGATGAATCCATCGGTACCAACCAGGTCAGATTAGCTAGTCAGAAAGGAGGTTAAATAACGCTCCAAAGTTAGGGTAAATTTTGTCGAGGAAAAACTGTCATGTCCATTTTCAAAGGGGTCCCTTGACCTCTGACCTCCAGATCAGTGAATGTAAATGGGTTCTATGGGTACCCACGAGTCTCCCCTTTACAGACATGCCCACTTTATGATAATCACATGCAGTTTGGGGCAAGTCATAGTGAAGTCAGCACACTGACACACTGACAGCTGTTGTTGCCTGTTGGGTTGCAGTTTGCCATGTTATGATCTGAGCATATTGTTTTATGCTAAATGCAGAACCTGTGAGGGTTTCTGGACAATATCTGTCATTGTTTTGTGTTGTTAATTGATTTACAATTATAAATATATGCATACATTTGCATTGATTAATCATCAGTAAGATCATATCGTGACTTTAGTATCGTGATAATATGGTATCATGGTTCCTCTGGTGATTCCCACCCTTAGTCGTCACCATTAAACTGTACAGGTGGTCTTGTGTTTTTAAACCATTAGAGGTTTATTATATGTTTCTGTTTTGAGTGGCTGTTTCCACCCATGAACATGAGCTTCTGTCTGTGTTGGGTGTTTATTTTCATGGTCCAGCGATGAGGACATGCAGAGCCTGGCCAGCCTGATGAGCATGAAGCAGGCGGACATCGGCAACCTGGACGACTTTGAGGAGGAGAACGAGGAGGACGAGGAGAACAGGGTTAACCAGGAGGAGAAGGCTGCCAAGATCACAGGTGAAAACTGGCACAGAGCCCCTTTTATTTGTGGTTTTGTATGAGCCGAAATACACCAGCTGAAGTTGATCAATCAGCTGGAATCATCCCGCAGACATGAGCACAGTATTATGCTTACTACTGGTTTTCAGTGATCACTTTTTTCCTGTGCTGTCAGAGCTCCGTTAATGGTAAGTCGGTCTGCTCTACCAGCTATTGCTAATGAACTTGACCAGTAAAATGCTCTAAATGTCAATGTTATCTTCCTAAACTGACTACTTGTCAGATAAACCTCCAATATAACCAGGACCAAGGCTTCAGTGGGGCATCAACTTTGCTTCTTTCTTGATATCTTTTGATTTTCTAAGTTTCTGCTTCTGTAAGTGTGCATGCTTGCATACATAAGATTATAAATTCACGAGTTTCATTCACAGTGTTTTGTCTTATATTGCTTAAGCTTTATTTTCCTTTACCCCCCATTACTCCGTGTTCCTTGCTTTCATCCTGTGTTGGTGGACTAGTCGACTGACGGTGGCTTCCTTACAGCACATGTTGAGGATTCATTCTGTGGTCTTATTTCTGGGCTTCCTGCTTTGCTTAATCCAACTTTTCTTCATGTTAAGCTTCATGCTTTCCCTCCTTTCTTTTCCCTTCCCTGCTCTTTGTCTCATTTATATGTATATGCATTGAGCGCCTACAGCGATGCTTCACTAGCGTGCTTTCTCTGAATCAAAGGCCCGGCCAAGCTGCCAAAACTCCCCACTATCACATTCCTTCCCTGGATGCTGTTACCTACCCAACAAGCAGGCAGCACTAACACGAGGCTAACCGACGCACACCCTGCAAAACACATGTTCTCTTTTTATCTGTTACTTACAGTATGTAAATAATGAAGAGAGAATATATTACACCTAAAAAGGATGTATTCTACATCTCCATGAATATATATTTTGTGGGTGTATTGTTTGTGTATTTGTGTGTGTGAGTGTTAGATGTGCTACCTACCAAGGTAAATAGCTATGAAAGCTTATTGTAAAACATGCAGTGTAAAATTAAAGACACTTTTTTTCAGCCTTTACCTGTTAGTGTGTACGGACTATCGAGTTAGTACTCGAGTACCTCCTCCCAGCTGGTCGTGCCTGGAACACGTCGCTAGGGAGGCGCCCAGAGGCATCCTTACTAGATGCCCGAACCACCTCAACTGGCTCCTTTCAGATTTTTTTTCTGACATTTTTCAGACTTTTTCAGACTTTTTTTTCATATGTTTATCATACTTCTTTTTCTGACCTTTTTCAGACATTTTCAGACTTTTTTTCGGACCTTTTTCAGACTTTTTTCAGACTTTTTTTTCTGACATTTTTTCAGACTTTTTTTTCCTCCTTTTTTCAGACTTTTTGTTTTCGAACAATTTTCAGACTTTTTTTCCGGACATTTTTCAGACTTTTTTTCAGACATTATTTTTCTGACATTTTTCAGACTTTTTTTTCAGATGTTTTTCATACTTCTTTTTCTGACATTTTTCAGACATTTTCAGACTTTTTTTTCCGGACCTTTTTCAGACTTTTTTTTCCTGACGTTTTTTTTTTTTTTCTTTTTTTAAATTCCGGACATTTTTCAGACTTTCTTTCCCGGACATTTTTCAGACTTTTTGTTTTCGGACATTTTTCAGACTTTTGTATTCGGACATTTTTTAGACTTTTTTGCGGACATTTTTCAGAAATTTTTTTTTAAGACTTTTTTCCGGACATTTTTCAGACTTTTTTTTGTTTCCGGACACTTTTCAGACTTTTTTTCTGACATTTTTCAGACTTTATTTTTTTCGGACTTTTTTCAGAAATTTTTTTCAGACCTTTTTCAGACTTTTTCAGACTTTTTTTTCCTGACGTTTTTTTTTTTTTTTTTTTTTTAAATTCCAGACATTTTCCAGACTTTTTGTTTTCGGACATTTTTCAGACTTTTTGTTTTCGGACATTTTTCAGACTTTTTTTTTCGGACATTTTTCAGACATTTTTTTTTCAGACATTTTTCAGATTTTTCTTTCTGACATTTTTCTGACTTTTTTTTTCTGACTTTTTTTTCTGACATTTTTCTGACTTTATTTCAGACATTATTTTTTACGTCATTTTTCTGACTTTTTTTTGGGGACATCTTTCAGACTTTTTTTCGGACATTTTTCAGACTTTTTTTTCAGACATTTTCCAGACTTTTATTCCGGACATTTTTCGGACAATTTTTTTTCAGACATTTTTCAGACTGAAATATATGCACTCTTTTTAACTCTGTATATTTATGTGTTATTGTGTGTTTGAGTGTGTGTGTGTGGATACTCTTGATGGGATGTGTTATTTTACCTTGTTCACTGCTATTCTTCCTTCCTCCCTTCCTGTATGGCCCTGTCGTTTACAGAGATAGTAAACCAGTTGAATGCCCTCAGCTGCTTAGATGGGGATGATGATGATGATGATGATCGTTTCCTTAAGCGAGCACGCAAAGCAACCGCTAAGCCTGCCGCTTCCTCCCAAGGTCTTTTTTCACCTTTCTTTCACCTCTCTCTCATCCCGTGTTCCTGACTCCTCTTTCATCGTTGTGTCACCTCTACACTATCTCTACCGTCCATTACCACCATTTCTGTCCATATATATTTATTTCTCTTATTCCTTCCTTTTCCAGCTTTCCTCTCTTTTAGTTTCTCTCTCTCTCTCTTTGACTCAAACGCCCCATCCCCCCCCCGATCCTCCTCCACATTGGTATTGTGATCGTGATGTGGTTACGTGGTCTTACAGTTTATATCGGTCCATGTGGTGATGTGCTGTACACGGTGTTGTGAACACATCAGTTGGTGTTCATCCTTTTGGTTCCTATTCTTTGTTTTTTTTGACAGTGTTGTCTTCCCTATTCTTTTACTGCAATTGGTAGTGAACCAGAGCAGGTAAATATCTAGTCTCCAAACAAACTCTTCGTACACCAAAAAAACATCTTTTTCAGGAAGACAAAAACAGTTTTGCTTTGTTTTCAAATTGGAATTAAGTGTTTCCTTTCATGGAAAGTTGAAAATCAAATGCTATGTTCATAATGAAACAAGTTAATTGTTCCAAATATGTTTAAGGTTTTTCCTCCACGGCTTATTTGGGACTTGCAGGTGTTAAACATTGCGAGCTTCATGTCTTCTTCACTCACGCTGAAGAACTTCCACACAGACGACATGTTGTGTGTGGCTGTGACGTTACTGTCTGAGCAAAATCATGAGGCCGGAAAAAAATCTAAAAGAGACTGATGGACCGGGTCAGCTGATCCAACGGTGCATCTCTAGTTTCACACAGAGATTTTTAACTCATCCTGTGACATGAAAACACAAGTGAGCTTATTCGGGTTTCTAGAATTATCAAGTTCCCCCACCCCAGTTCTTCTTCTTGGATGGTGAACAGTCAAAGTCAGATGTAAATACACATCATTGCACATGTGCACTTTCCATGGTCTAAAATGGGTCATGAATGTTGTCAGTAAGAGGCAAGGAAAAGTGCTGCACCTCTTATCAGCTACCACCACTTCACACAGACCGAGGGACACACACTCACGTACACGCAGCTCTTTTTCAGACTCTCACATCGCGCTCAGCAGCAGTTCTTGGCATCTACCTCACACACATTTACGCTCTTTACAAACTGACCCACACCCTGGCAGCGTGCGATTCAGCCACAGTGAGGATGATGAAGATAAAGTGGTCAATTCTCCGCCTCTCCAGCTGGGATCTCCGTAGCAACTCTCAACTGCCTTCGCCGTCTCCCCCGGTAACCCTCCATACCACACAAATTTTCCCAGAATGCCGCTGCTGTACATGCATTGAAGGAGCACAGAGAAGTTTAGGCAGCGCGAGGGATTACTCACACGAGACTGAATGGTTCACTGCAAAGTGCAGATTTTGGTGAATGTTTGTATTCATTTCATTTTGGGAGATGTGTTGTTCTATATGTGACTCTGTAAGTCTGTTGTTCGTGTTTATGACTTTATGTTTGACTCCGTTGCAACAGAGCTCATCAACAAGCTGAACTTCCTGGAAGACGAGGATCAGGAAGCGTCTCTTGCCATGGGCATGAATCCCTTCGACGAGCCCGATGACGACCTTCATCCTAACCACCTCAACCCGTTTGGTGATCCTGACGAGGATGGTATGTTTCAACTCCAGAACAATCTGATTTTATTCTGGATGATTTTAGGCTTATTATGACGTAATGTTGCCACAATACGAGTGTTTATTTTGGGGAGTGTCCGTAGAGTGACAGGTGATGCAAGTTGAAGGTTTTGGATGTGCACATACCTTGAATGTGTGTAGTCAACTATAGCGGGAAGGCTTCAATGCCTTCAGTCAGACAGCTAAACCAATATTTTTGTCTGACCACCTGAGTAGCCAGGTGTATTAGTATGGATTATTTGTTTTTGAGTGGCATGCTCCCGCACACACAAAGCTCCCACTTTGATGCTTGTTTGCTTGTTTAATCTGAACCGTGTTTTCTGTATCAGTCTAGGATTTTGCTTTCTTGTGCACGTTTTTATTTATATATATTTTTACATATCTCTTGTGTGGCATCCTAATCTTATTAAACCAGTATTGAAACTTAACATAAGTTTTATTTGCTTTGGGGGATGGTGCGGTTGCTATTTTTTATTCACTAGCAGCTGTGTGCATACATGTGTTTCTGATATTGTGGATCTGAGCACACAAAAAGCATTTTTGAATTGTTAAATTAAGCAAAGACTTTTTTCCGGACATTTTTCAGACTTTGTTTTCGGACATTTTTCAGACTTTTTGTTTTCGGACATTTTTCAGACTCTTTGTTTTTCGGACATTTTTCAGACTTTTTTCGGACATTTTTCTGAATTTTTTTTTTCTGACATTTTTCAGACATTTTTCAG
This sequence comes from Sebastolobus alascanus, assembly GCA_916701645.2. Taxonomy (NCBI): domain Eukaryota; kingdom Metazoa; phylum Chordata; class Actinopteri; order Perciformes; family Sebastidae; genus Sebastolobus; species Sebastolobus alascanus. The sequence continues at coordinate 169,305 of CAKAOJ020000201.1, read as the reverse complement.
TCTTTTCTTTCTGACATTTTTCTGACTTTTTTTTTCTGACTTTTTTTTCTGACTTTATTTCAGACATTATTTTTTACGACATTTTTCTGACTTTTTTGGGGGGACATCTTTCATACTCTTTTTTCTGACATTTTTCAGACTTTTTTTTTCGGACATTTTTCAGAAATTTTTTTTCCGTACTTTTTTTCGGACCTTTTTCAGACTTTTTTTGCTCACTAGCAGCTGTGTAGCTAGCAGCTGTGTGCATACATGTGTTTCTGATATTGTGGATCTGAGCACACAAAAAGCATTTTTGAATTGTTAAATTAAGCAAAGTTGTACTCAGTTTTTTGGGCCAGATGACACCTATGATAGAACTATAATATGAAAGCTCAGACTCCAACAAATAACCATATCTTAGTCTTAATTGTCTTCCAAGTGAACCCTATGTAAACCAAAAAGGGATAAACAAACTGCAAAATGCAAACGTTAATTGATATTAAGAGATGGGTGTAGACATCTGATACTACTGACATTAGTAGGGTTACAACTAACTAGCCATTATTTATATAATCGATTAATTATTTCCTGGATTAATCGCTTGGTGTATAAAATGTTAGTAAATAGTGAAAAATGTCTTTCTCAAAGTCCGAGGTGATGTCTTTAAATGGCTCGTTTCATCAGTCCAAAACCCCAATGATATCCAGTTTAATATGATATAAAACAGAAAAAAACTGTAATTTCCATATTTGAGAGGCTGAAAACCGCATTTTCTGACATGAAAAATTAATTAAAAAACAGAAAGCCAATAGGCAGGAGAGTCCATAGTGCTTCGCTAGTTACCGGGACTACTGTCACATTTATGGAGACTCCCCTCTGCTGCCCAGCTCTCTAACCCAGCGGGGGGACGAGCTACCAACGCTCTTATCAAATAAAGAAGATACTGTTGAGTCATTGTGACTCTGTTATAGCATGTGTAATGTATAGTATGTGTTGTTAACGCTCTCTCCTCTCGGTACCAAACAGAACCCGCTGCTCAGCCGCTGTTAAGGCAGCGGGTTGATGATGATGACTCCTTCTACGACCACGAATCCTCCAATCCGTTCGATGATCCGGATGAACCCGAGACAGAAACACCCCACCCAGGGAACCCCTTCGATGAGCCCGAGCCGGACCAGGACATGGACCAGGACCAGGACCAGGACATGGACCTCCAGCTGGACCCAGAACCCCCCAAGCCCAGGCAGAGGAAAGGAGTCCGGCCCGTCGACATGAGCAAGTACCTGTACGCCGAAACCTCCAAAAATGAGGAGGAGGAGCTCGACGAGTAAGAATTTATTTCTTCATCTTCTTATATTTTCAATCAGCTGACACAGGAAATCGTTAAATAAGTGAACCCTGACGAGGCAACAATCATTAGAATAGAATAGAAAGCTTTATTGTCATCGTATTAAATACAACGAGATTCACAGTTGCCACTCCTGGTCAGTGCTTTAAAAACAAATACTTGACAAGACAAGGCAGGTAAAACATATAACAGATAAAACACACATAGCTATGAAGCAAATAAAAACAGGAATAAAACAGGTGAGGTAGAGTAATAAATAAATAAATATAAACAGAGGTATTGCACTTGGGAAATAGAATAGGTGAAGTAGATGCTATTTCACATTCAGTTGTATTAATATTTCACAGATTTTAATGTTTGTTCAGTGACCGTATGGCCCAGGGAAAGAAACTGTTTGCAAGTCTGGAGGTGCGGTCATTATACATGACATGATAAAGAAGAGTGTGCACCTTGCATGTTTTTTCATGTTTTTTTCCACTTTGATTTGCACAATAAAAGGAGACCTGAAGCCCTTTTCTATATGTACACAGATTAAACTAGAGCTGCAGCGATTAGTCGTGAAATCGCTTTAGATAACTGATTCGTTAAAACAATTTTTCACGCAAGAATGTCAGAAAATGCTGTTTTTTCAGCCTCTCAAATATGGAGATTTCCTGCTTTTCTCTGTTTTATATCATATTAAACTGAATATCTTTGGGGTTTTGGACTGACTAAACAAGACATTTAAAGACTTTGAGAAACTGGGATGGATATTTTTCACTATTTCAACATTTTTTATTAATAGACCTAACCCTGTCAGAGTAGAGAAGCCTGTTCTACTGTTTGCTGGAGGGATTTGGATAAACACGCTTTCCTAAACTGTTGAGCAGTCTGTGTGTATCCCATAATACAAGCAGTCTGGAAGGATCCAGGCTGGTTACTGTTGGCAGGCCATGCCGTGCTAGACCCCCCCTTATAAAGGGGTACTTGTAGCCTCGCCCCCCCCATCAGGCCAGCTCTTTCAACGGGAACAAGGGCCTTGTTGTTTCACTGCATTCTTTAAACTTGTCTCCCTCCTTTTCCCTCCTCCCCCCTACTTCATACTTTCCCTCCTCGCCATCCTCCTTAACTTCCTCCCCAGACTCTGCTCATTTCTATTTCACCTCCCTCCTCGTTCATCTACAATATCCAAAAAAACAGAATCAATCAGTCAATAACAGCAGAACTGGTAGTGACACTGAGCTTTGAGAAATAATATATAAGGATGCACGATATATATCGGGCCCAATAAATTATCGACCGATAATACAAAGCCAAATTGCTTTTATTGACTTAACAAGCGCAGCATCTACACACTCTGATAAAGAAGTTGGCGGTTTGTACCTTTAAAGTTAGTTTGCAATCTGCCAATAGATAGATAGATAGATAGATAGATAGATAGATACTTTATTGATCCCGAAGGAAATTTAGGCATCCAGTAGCATAGACAACAAGTCCCAACACCAATACACCTTAAAAAAGATACAATCAAATAGAATAAAGTGAGATAAAAATAAAAATAAAAATAAGATAACATAAGTAAGTACAATAAAATAAACACAGAAGAAGAAGAAGAAGAACAAGTGCAGCACCCTGACTAGAGAGCAAAACATCTCGTCGTCGGTGTGGATGTTTTTCACAGTTTCTGAGGAAGACAATTCAATTACAGTACAGCTTGCAATCCAAGTTGTTTGATGCACTTTACTAGAAAAAATAAACTAGAACTATTTTTTGTTTTTGTTGCGTTGTGTTAGATGTGGTTCGGTCAGAGCGATGGAATATTAAATCACTACAACTTAGCATTTCTTACCCTCAGGCGTGCATAAAGTACAGGTTATGAACTTCTTTTTAAAATACAAAAAATTTTAATTACCGGTTATCTTATTGGTATTGGCCGTGAGAGGCAGGTACTTATCAGTTATTGGTATCGGCTGAATAAAATATAAACAGATTTTTGCTCCTCACTTGGCAGAGGTTTGGCTTTATAGTAAAAAAAAAAAAAAAGCTGCCAAAGAGGGGACATCTGTTACCACTTCAGCAAGTTTTCATGATAACAATAATCAGTGACTAAGAACTGTAACTAAATGTGTTTCTGTGGGGATTCCTCCTCTGCAGACGAGTGGCCGTGTCTAAATTGTAAATGTAAACGTGCAGGTTTTGGCTGTTGAGTGAAGCCGTCACACAGATGGCCGTATGTTTCAGTCCTCTGGCTGTCTAAAGACAGACAGGTTATTGAGTGGCATGTTTCTTTAGCTCCGTCTCTTACACCGGGAGCAGTTCTCTGCAGAATAGAGAGTTCAAGAGGGCAGCGCGGTGTTTTGACTGGAGCCCTTTCACATGTCTTTTAGCCAGCGCTGGTCTGTTAGAGCTGCTCTATAGGACGGCCTGCTTTTCTTTTCTTCCCCCTCTGCGTATCGCTCTGCGCTCAGATAGACACTGAGCAGCTCTAACCTTCTCTTTCAGACAGATACCTAGTCAATCAGCTTTTTCTCTCTCTCACTCTCGCTCTCCCCCCCTTCACCCTCTCCATCCAATTCTCCTGTTTGTTTAGGATTGCTTGTTGCATGTTGAGTGAATGTCTCAAGGCCGTGCCCCTGCTTTCAGTGCCACAAGCATGCCGTTATATTGATAACACTCTGGTATGTGTGTACGAGTGCCTCTGTGTGTGTGTGTGTGTGTGTGTGCGTTTCTTGGTGCTGCTGCCTGTCTGTCTGTCAGTAGTTCACCTCGGCCAGTAAGGATTTGAGGTCACACAGACCTGACCTCAGTGCACCTGCATCTTCTATTACCTTACCACTCGTCTGTGTTCATTGTATTGCACCAAACTCTCCTTTCCGTGTTGCAATTTCCTCGCGTTTAACGAAACAATGGGTGTTTTAATTAGGGCTGTCAATCAATTAAAATATGTTTTTATTATATATATATTTAATTTTTTATAGGGAGAGGGAAGAGGAGGAAAGAGAGGTTTTGAAATATTCCACCTTCACAATTTGAAATGCATCAATGCAACAATTTGACATCAGTTTCATAAATTAGGGCTGTTTTAAGATAAGATAAAGATAAGATAAGATAGAACTTTATTAATCCCGAAGGAAATTCTTGTGCCAGAGATTGCTCAAAAAATACAACAAATTACAACGAGTTTCAAGTGTATAAAATACAAGTGTATAAAATAAAAAGTAAAAACGTACTATTTCTAGCACCAATGCCTAGTAGAATGACAATTAAGTAAGTAAGTAGCATTAAGTAAAATGAGTAAATAAGATAAGATAAGTGAAATAGAAAGAAGGTACACACAATTATTATTATTATTGGGTCACACAAGGACAATAAACATTAATACTAGGGCTGTCAATCGATTAAGATATTTAATCCTGATTAATCGCACATTTTTTTACCTGTTCAAAATGTACCTTAAAGGGAGATTTGTCAAGTGTTTAATCCTCTTATCAACATAGGAGTGGACAAATTTGCTGCTTTATGCAAATGTATGCATATATTTATTATTGGAAATCAATTAACAACACAAAACAATGACAAGTCAAGACAGTTTTTCCTCGCCAAAAATCCTTCACAACTAGTTACTATGACATCGTTGGTACAAATGGATTCATTACGTTTTATAGTTTCATGATACCAGGAGCTTCACTCTAGCCGTCAGAGATTTAAGACTTTAATTAAAAATCGCAAGTTGCGAGCTGTCAAAGTTAACACGTAATTATCCGTTAACTTTGACCGCCCTAGTTTTAATGTTCGGTACGCAGACATTTCACCAAATTGGGATCTATAATGAGTGTTGAATATTTCCATTTTCTGCTATTTTATTCTTCTACTCCACTACATCTCAGAGGGAAATATTGTACTTTTTACAGCTTTAGTTACTCTTCAGATTACGTTTTTTTATCACCTTCCTGTCCAGTGAAAACCACATATCTCCAGATGTGTTGAATGTTTGTGATCAACTGAAGGAGGAAGAGTAAATCCTCCTCTTCGTCCTTCTTCAGCTAAATAAACTCTAAATAACTTAAAAAGCCTCTTGGATCAGCTGGAAAATGCATCGTCACAAAGCGGAAAACACATGATGATCTTATAGACCATGATGCATTGCTGCAGATTAAACTACCTGACAGTATATAAAGGAGTTAAAATGCAACATACACATTAATGCAACAGTAATATTAATCCAGAAACATCAGATATAAAATAGTAAAACACTGACAGGGAACATTTTACTGCAACATCAATACTTTAAGTACTTTTAACTACGTTTAGCTGAAACATACTTTTACTTCAGTAAGGTTTTGAGTACAGGACTTTTACTTGTAGTGTAATTTCAGTGTGGTATTAGTACCTTTATTGAAGTAAAGGATCTGAATACATCTAACCATGTAAAAGAATGAACTATGTGTTGTATTTATTACACTGTTTTCTTATGTATTTTGTTTTGTATAAATCCACATATATGTTAAGTAAGGGATAATGTACAGCTAGCGGGTCATTGTAGTGAAAGAATCCCCTTCAGGGCGATGCAGCATCGCCCTGAAGGGGATTCTTTCACTACAATGACCCTCTAGCTGTACATTATCCCGCTTATTACACGGCTACTTACTGAAGAAATCAATATTTTGACGCAAAAACGGTCCTCCAGAGTCCGACATCAGAGCTGCGCCCATAGCAACGGTCTGTTCTACATAGCAACGGTCTGTTCTACATAGCAACGATCTGTTATACATAGCAACGGTCTGTTCTACATAGCAACGGTCTGTTATACATAGCAACGGTCTGTTATACATAGCAACGGTCTGTTATACATAGCAACGGTCTGTTATACATAGCAACGGTCTGTTCTACATAGCAACGGTCTGTTATACATAGCAGCGGTCTGTTATACATAGCAGCGGTCTGCTATACAGAATAACAGACCGCAGAACGCCGTGATTGACCAATCAGAATCGAGTATTCAACACAGCCGTGTAATAACAAACACTGTTGGTCTTTGAGGCAAAAGGTCATATAAACCTTGATAATTTAATCTATCTGTTTACATCACTATAACTTCAATGTAAAAGAAATATGGAAGTGTGTGTCAGGTCTATGCTTTTTGTCTTATCTTTCTCTCGTCTGCTTCCCATCCTTCCTCAGATCCAACCCGTTCTACGAGCCGAGGACATCGAGCCCCGTGCAGCCCCCCGCCGGCAGCTCCTCCCTGGATGTGGGCAACGGCCAGAAGAGGAGGGCTCCCCCGCCCCCGAGTCCCAGCCTTGGCCTCGGTCCCAGTCCGCCGGCTCCCAGACCCGGCGCCGGCCCAGACAGGGAGCGAGCCCAGCCAGTCGGGCCCGGCCCGGTCGCAGCGCTGATGGGGAGAGAGCTGGCCTCCTCCTCCCCCAAGGTAAACACGCTTCACTTCAACCTAATAATTACTCCCCACGACAGGCACACAGACACGTGTGATAACAAAACAACAATAAATAAAATACAGTCTAGCAGCTGTGTGTTGTAAGAGGCTGTTCTCATACGCCGGTCGTAGCTATACTTACCAAAAGTAATGAAACCAGGAGGTATAAAGGGAGACAAACTCCATGTAGGGAGGAAGTCGGGGTCGATGGGTGGATCAAAAGACACCCGAGAGACCGCTGCACGTGTCCCGCCTGAAACCAGAAGTCAACATTCATTTATTTGTAACTTCAGTACTTAAGTAACGCCACTTCCGTAGTTCCTTAACCTAACCAAGTAGTTTCCTGTGACGACGGAAGTTTATTTCGAAAGGACTGTATGCATGTAACATGTGGAAGTTGACACGTGTTGCTGGGCATTTGTAGGAGAAGGCACGAAAAATGAGGAATAACTTTTCGTAAGATATCATAAGAACCGTTGTATGAGGATACGTTGGTTGCAATCTGGTGGTGAGTTGGGAAGTTGGAGGAATTTAAATTTTTAACTTGTTTTCCCTGAGCAAGTATTGAATATAACCTCCCATTAAAACACAAGGCAAATGGTAAATGTTGCCTAAACACTAGCAGCTGTACAAAAACGTATTTATATCAGAAACAAATATACAAATATGAGCGTTGTAATGTAATATGTTGCTTCTTAGCAGTATTTAGATTTTGGGGGATCCAGGGAGGCTCAGCTTCTCTAAAAGAGATCCCTTCAGTGTAATTTAAACACCGGTTCGTAGTGAATTCTCACTATATATCTATCTATATCTATATCTATATCTATATCTATCTATATCCATATCTCTATCTCTATCTCTATCTCTATCCATATCTCTATCTATATCTATATCCATATCTCTATCTATATCTATATCTATATCTCAATCACATAGACATCCAAAGAAGGATTTAGGATTTTTAAGTTTGATTTCATTAACCCCTCAGGTAATCTCTATAAACAGATTCTGTATTCACATGTAGAATCTGGAGGCAACAGGACAAGATTTTGGTATCGGAAGCGTTCTGGTTTCCTTTTGTAGTCCAGGTAGTATCGACCAATCACGTTAGAGCAGGCTTTGGTTGAATGCAGTCCGTGTGGAGAGCAAAAGAGGAGGAACGCATCGGCCGAAATGCAATCTGGGAACCCAGCGGCTATTGACTGATGATGATTTAGTTTTTTATTGGTTTGATATTAGATTATTAACTGGCTACTAGTGAAACAATGAGCAGCGCACTGAAGAGGAAGTCTTGGCCCGGATATCCACAGAGTCTTCTCTGTCGTCAGACCGATATAGATCGCCCTTCAGGAATGTTTGTCACATGACCAAAGTTTCAGTTAGTTACTTATAAATGTAAACATTTTATTCAGATAGTAACACAGATATTTTAACCTAACCTGAACCCTAAAATCCCAGAATTCCACAGCTCTGCTTACTATTCTTCATTCTGACTCCTTCTTTGTAGCATGTGTTATTATTAGTGAGGGATTTGAAGCATTTTGTGTGTGTGTGTGTGTGTGTGTATGTGTGTGTGTGTCCACCTCCAGTGGTCCTTACATTAGCTTTTTTTCCGCCTGCACAATCCCATCTTCTGCCCCATTCTTTATGCTCATCAAACTCCCCGGCTCCTCATTTGAATATAGGTATTTGTTTATTGGGGTGTTTTCGTATGTTTATTTATTTATTTAAATTAGGTAAATCATGGCTGGGTCTAATTAAATGGCTGATGGTCACACACACTCACGGCAGGAGTCAGACCACTGGTGGGGAATGATTGGCTGGGGGTTAAAAATGAGTGTGTGTGTGTAGGAGCTCAATGAGCCTATGTGGGGCTTAAACACAGGAGGCTTAACTACAGCAGAGCGATCACAAGGGGGTGTTGACCCCCTGTGCACACACACACACACACACACACATATGCAAACACACTCTATACAGTTCCTTGTACACACACAGGTCCCTCCTCCCCATGCAGCTGGCTAGCTGACTGTTTTAGTGTAGCTGGGCGGTGATGCTGGCCGTCCATGTAATTATGGCACAGTGCCTTTATCACCCAGCTGCAGTTGGCTGTGACCGTGGGTGAGGGGGCCTAAACCACTTTAATTACCCAGAGCCAGTGGCCTGTGGTGGGCCACACTTCGCCGAGAGATGCCCCTGCCTCTGGAGCTCGGGGTGGAGGGAGGGAGGGAGGGAGGGAGGGAGGGAGGGAGGGAGGCGAAGGATGAATTGTGGGTGAGGATTGAAGAGGAGGGGGTGCAGCGAAGGAGAATAGGTGGGAGATAGTGAAGGGTAGAGGGAAGGAGAACAGTGGGGGGAAGAGGAGGAAGATGGGGAATAGTAGAAGGAGAGATAGGATGTTCACAGTAAACAAGGATAGGCCTACAGGGTCTGTTGACATATACAGGGAGTGTGAATAGGTTTCTCTTTCTTATTCACACCAACCACTATGACACACACACACACAGCCATGTGTAGGATGTGAGATGACCTTTGAATGTATGAAGTCAGAGAGGATTAAGAGGAGACATTCCCACTATGAGAGGCCACGACGAAAAACCAACACATCATCACGCTATGGACGTGTGCAGAGTGTAGATGCGAGTGCTGCTCGCATGCACGTATGTATCTGTTCTTATAGCACGCCCGAGGCTCAGTTCACCGAGTTATAACCTTCCCCCAAAACACAGCTAACCTCTCTCATATTAGAGGTTTCAAGGTGCGTATTCTCCATTTATATTTATTTTGTACCAACTATTCATGTTGGCAATTGGTATGTAGGATCGAGATAAACACACACAGGCAGACAACTAGGTCTAATCTCCCAATGTGAATGGAAATTGATATATTGAAAGCCCCCCATACTCAGTTATACATTTACAACCTGCCCTGAAGGACATGAAATGTCTCATACGTGTTTTGTTAAACGAAATCTTGTCTTTGCTAACCAAGAGGAGATTAGCATGTCTTCAATCCCATTTACATTCTGCACATTTATTCAGTGCAAAGGTAACATACGCTTTAACTGCTTGGTCACCATAGTAGCACCCATCAAATAGTGAAAGGGCCGTCCAATAATATTCCTGTGATCATGGACTGATATTTAAAAGATAGGAATAGAAAACATCTAAAGCAGGAAAGATGCATAGTTTTCTTTCAAGATAAGAGCCAGCAGTGGGAAAGGGAATATGGATCATGGAGATATTATGATGTGAGCCACTCTAATACCTATGTATTATATAGTTTCATATTTTGGCTTAGCTAAAGTCTCTTGTCCTTGTCATGTATGAATTCACTCGGGGAGATTTAGCATTAAACTTTGTCTTGTAGATGTAGTTTTATCCTCCTTGTCATTGCATTAAAACCACCCACTCGTCTGCCAGCCTGTGAAGAATCGGGACATCTACAGGACATATGGTGTGCACCCACTTACTCCATACACAGGTATTACACATATGGTATATGGATTTACATTAAGCTCTTACAAGAGCTCAAAGCTCGGTGGAACACACGTTCGGCGTTAGAAAAATAATGGACAGGATAAGACGGCAATACTGACAAATGGATTTATCGAAACATGTGGGATACCAGTTGTTGGGGTGTGAGACCAATGCTGAGCAAATCTACATTTAGCACGCAGCGTCTGGAGATGTAAATGGAGATGTGTAATCTGTAGCATCTACGGAGGTTTCAATAGCATTTCTTCTCCAGGATATTTGGTTCCCCTCTTGTTGGCTTCCATCTGACAATACTAGGTGACAGTCACACACTATTATTCTGAATATGACAATATTCTGAATGGGATACGGTCATGTAAACGGCATAATCCGTTCGGATATTCTGAAGAAGGCCTTATTCCGAATGGAGCATTTTCCGATTAAAACGTGTGATATGTTGGGCATTCTTTGGACAATGTGTACACATTCAGAATATGCGTCTCAATCTGGGTTTTTAGTGCAGTGAGCGACACACGGCCTCTTGTCCGATGCGTTGAACACAAACCAACTAGCCGACAGTTTGCAGAGATGCGTGCCCAAAAGAAAAGGCCGACCTTTTCAAGAAGGTGGTTGAAGGACTGAAAGAGGGAGGCTGTGTGTACGGCAGCATGCAAACGGGAATATCAGTGGAATCTTAATTGTCATTAGCCATGTAAACAGCTGAGTAGGAATATTGTCTTTTTCGGAATAAGGGCAAAAAAACAGGAATAGTTTGTGTATGTTAAGGTAGTAGATCGTTTTAGTCTTAGTCGACTAAGATTCCTTTAGTTGTTTTTTATGCTTTTTTCATGCTGAATGACTTATTTCCAAGAAACGTATGAGCACATCTCTGGTAAACACAAGATTTAAAGTTTCGTGTGATTCTTTGTGGAGAAATCAACTTATCGATCGTGCCGTCCTCTGGGTCATTCTCTGTTTGTGAAGAGAAGGTAATACATGTCTTTACTTTGACTCAGAAGCGAATATAAATACAGTATGTTAACTACTTTTAGTTGTTTTTGTTAGTGTCTCAAATCTGTCTTTAAGTTGGTGAAAGTGTCTCTGCAGTCTCTCGTTAGACGCTTCATGTCTCTCATGCCGGTGTATCTGTCCGTTGTCCTGTCTGCGAGATATAGATCCTCAAAGACGTCAAGTTTAAGTTTAGCATCTGTGAAGGAGCTGGAAGGATGGAAACGTCTGTGGGATTAATGTAAATGAACAGAGGGAGTTCCTGTTGGGCGGGTTGTGAGCTCTGTCTGGTCTGATTCAGTCCATCTCTTTTCCCTCGGGCTGATTTCACCCCTCCCAGTAATTCTTAGATCCCCTGCTCCTCCTTTTTGTTTCATCTCCATCTCTATTCCATATTTAGAGCGCTCTACACTTACATGCTCTGATCTTTGGATTTTTATCAAGTTTCCGCTTCATGAATTATTTGCCTTATTTTCATATAAAGAAAAGTTGGAAGCTGGCATATGTCTGAGGGCAAAGTTTGAACAAAAAAGTCTTAATATTTACCCCAAAAAAGAGTAAGCCGTCTTCAACTTCAAGTTGCTGCTCGTCTAACAATACATGTAGATCCTGGAAATGTTGAATACTTTTGCAAGACTTTATGAAGTTTGCTGTTACTGTTTGCTGATATCACATAGATAAAATGTCTTTACTACTTTTCCCTCTATTTCCTTTTCCCACACACACTCCTCCTTCTTTCCAGAGGTGAGAAAGTGAACCAACACTAGAGGTATGTTTTCTTTCTCCCCTTCAGTTGAAGGGCTTGTGTGATTACTTATGTTAATCAAAGGGTTCAAATTAAATAGAGTTGTGCAGGTTGTGAGAGCTCGGGTGCCGTGGGGGGAGGCAGAGGCCAGAGCTCTCCTTCCTCTCTCCCAGACTTTGTTTTCACAGCTCCTCCTTCAGTTCAGACTACCTCCAAATTGAAATTAGAATAAATTAACATTATTTAATTGAGTTCGCAGAAGGCTGCGATATTTCTTAATTAGCTTTCAGCGGGGTTCGCTGCAGAGGAGGACCACATCCGCACACAGTGAAGTGTTCCTGAGGTTGGCGTGACGACGGAGGGATGTTTTTAGAGGACGGAGGGGAGCCCAAGAGACAAGGACAGTCATCTCCGGTCTTCTGATCTTTGCCCGGTTCCAAGGTCTCTCGTCTCGTTATCATTATCCAAAGTTATTCCATCTTTCTCTGATAACTTTCACATACCTTTAACAAAGAGTCTCAGATGGAGGACATACAGAAAGTAAGTCTTATAGCCAGTCGTTAAACACATTTTATATGCAACTTCCTAAAACATTCATACATTTTTTGGTACTCATTACGCATAGTTCTCAATTAGGGCGACTTATTCCTGTTATGTAAATATTAAGAAAATCCAAATATATAATAGAGCCAGTATTAAGGGGGACATTGTCATAAATCAAATACAAGTGCAACAACAACTTTTTCTTCATAGTCCAGTGGAGTTGTGAAAACACTGAACATCTTGCTTGATTGAGGTTAATTTTTCTGGAGAAAAGTACATTTAAAATGTCCGGTGTGATTTGTGTAGCTGATGTTTATTGTTGTGTTAAAGTAAATGATCATAGGAGAGCTGTGTCTCCCTCATTTCAGAACCTGGAATCAATATAAGGAGGGAATCGAGTCATAGCGGTCCGTTTCTGAAACCAAGCCGGGCCACACTGGCCTTTCTCTAAGCTGTGTAATATTAGGAGAATAATCCTTGAGAGGAGTAAGACTAAGTCAGTACCTTTCCCCATGTGGACCCCTCCCCAACTCTGAGCGGTCTGTCATTGGATCTTGTGGGAGAGAGGAGACCCAGTTTCTTCTCACATGCAGTTTAGGTCCGATCATTGGGCTTCCTGTTGTCGTTTCATGCTGCAGGGCATCGCTGTCATCGAGTTAGGTAGAAAGGTATGAGACATTACTGAGAGTTAAAGGGGATGTTAAGATAAGGGAATGTTCAGGGTCAAGTTGTGTGATACTTTTGGTTTGTTTTCTATTTTGTCTGGTTTGGTTACACAGATTAAAGCAAACTTAAATGAAATAATTTGCTGAGGGTGCACAGGAGCAAATTTATCTTCTTCGTCTTGAGAGCTGCCTCTACTATGCAGGGAATCACAGACTTTGATATATTACTGTCGAAGTGTTTTCACTTTGACTCAGCACTGATCGACTCGAATTACTTTATAAACGTCACTATTTTTGTGGATTTTATTTAGCGTATTCTTTGTGTTCTCTTCGGCCCAGATGCTAAGCAAACATCGGACTTCTGCAGAAGTTCAAGTCAGTCCTCTCCCACTCATGTTAACCCGTCGTTTACCTGTGTCCATCCCAACAAATGCCTGCACAGGCAGCCTGCGTTCTGGTTGGAAACGGTTCGAGACCACCTCTCGCTAAGTGGACCAGTTGTTTTGGTCGGCACCAGAGTACGATTACTGCGTCCACAACTGCCCGAAAGAACCACACCAGAGTTCTATTAAAACAGACTAAATGTTGGCTTGTGAAAACCCCCTAAGGGTCAGTTTTAGGTGCCTGTTTTGTGGATATGAACACGGCCAAATGATACATAAATCTTTGAATCCACCAACTCTGGGATCCAGGGAAGATAAAAAAAGGAGGAGCTGATCTCCTCACAAGACTCATATAGGAGTTCTGACTTGTTGATCCTGAAGTCTCACATGACAGACAGTGATATGTTTCATTTCAACAGAATAAATAAACATCTAATGTTGTATTCAGGGACTATTCAGAATTCAATTTTATACCCGGTTGCCATGAAAGAAGGTGTGTTGTTGTGTGTACTAATGTGCAATCTTGTGTGTGTTGTGAGGGATATATTTTGATCCAGTTACTGTAAAGCGGCTATCATTTTTCCACCTCTTCCTCTGTTGGGTGCATGTCGAGTTCACAAGTTAAGCACTGCGAAGAGCTCACTCTCCTCAATACCCGCGCCGACTGGTGTAAAAGGGCCTTCCGCAAAGCGCCGCTTGTAATCTGCCTTTGGTAAGTCCTCCTTAGTTTTATCTGCCAAGGATTACCTCACAAGCTGCAAGCAGGAGAGAACGAGGGAGACGCAGAGCAAGGGAGGAGAGAAATGAAAAGCAAGTCAAACAGAAAACGATGAAGATGGAACAAAATGAAAACAAATCGCTGTGTAATCTCTGAAAGAGAGAGACCTGCTTTAGAGTTGAAGGGAGGTTTCCCTCGCCACTCATTTAGAGAGGGAATTGACTAATCCCTCCGTGATTGATGTCTGCTATGAGAGGCTCTATAGCAGACTAATAGGGCTTATGAGGATGACCAGAAAGTCCTTTGTGTGTGCGTGCCTGTGTATGTGAATGAACCAGACCTTTTTGTCTTGTGTGTCCTTCTATCCAGTGGCCATAGAGGCCAGGGGTTTGAATGACATAGCGGCCGAAGAAGGGGTAACTTTATCTTAATCTGGTCTTAATCTGCCCCGGTCCTCCAGGTGTGTGTGGGCTTAAACCCAGAAGGATCCCAGGTTTTGGGGTGAGGTTTAAGGGGGCTTCGGGTGAGGAGATAGAAGTCCGTGCACTTGAAAACTCCTTCGACCCCGAGAAGGTCTGAGACCTCCCGCACATTTCTTGAAAACCACGCTCACTTAGTCATGCCATACCTTACTCCCGTCATCCTTAAGTGGCCCCTGCTACATTTTAATTGAATTAAACCAACCGTTCTCCGCAATTTAAAAAGGACCTTAGAAGTACCTTCTGAATTAGTCTGAGTGATTCGTCTTTCAAATTGTGTGCGTGCGTTTATGTGTGTGTGTGTTTGAGGACAGGAGAGCGAGTGTAGAAATGATAAGGCTTTAATTGCCTCTTTATAAAGCCCTCCAGCACCCCCTCTTTTGGACTGTTATGGTATGCAGGTGTGTGCTCTTATGTGCTATAGGAAATACTAAGTGGCTTTTTCAGTGCTTAACTCGTAGATCACTGAGTGGGATCATTCCCTCGGCTTTTAATCGAGCACTCTCGTTGGAGCTCCGCAAGATTTCATCGTGCAGTCGTGTCTCGTTCATAATCAGAACATACAGTAAGTAGTTAATGTTGGTTAGCTCCCACTTTGAATGGAAGTCTGTTCTGCTGTAACACTCGTTTCTATTCACCTCAACGTCAAAAGAGAGATCCAACAAAACACATAACTCAGTTTGGCCCAAATTAGTTTTTGGTGTTACAATTTGTTGCTAAGCTCGCAGAATGGTTGTAGGAACGGTGATGTCTGTCCATACTGTTGGTCCAACACTAATTCTGCGTTGGAAATTTTAACTGGAACGCCCCCTGAAGTCAGATTTCCGTCTCGGAAAGTCAGACGAACCTCACCTACCCCGACCTTAAAATCCAACATGGCTGCTCCGTGCATCAGCTGTAAAAAAAAAAGCTGTAGAAATAAACTGTTTATTAGCACTTCTGTTTTATTTGTGTCTCATTAAATCAGCCACGCAGACAGTATTGTCCAACTTCTATCTGTGGACATGTTGCTACGGTGTTAACAACCGGTGTTGCTAACAATGGCTAACCTGGCTGGAGGAACCCCCGTTAAGTTTTCCGACTTGTTGTACTGGAACAACTCGGATGTGACGTCATTCACAGCTCCGACTTCCGATTTTCGAGGTAAATAGAACGCAGCACATCCACAGTGAATGACTGGTCTGGTCTTTGCTGGTCCCCTAACTTTCATCTGGCACCATCAGTAGGTTTAAATGTTCATTTGTCCACCAACTAATTGCACGACAAATATCTGAAAATCGAGCCAACTGTGAGCTAACATTAGCATGTTACTTAACACCACATGTCAAAAAAGAGAAATTGCTCGAGGCAAATGATATAGAAATGGAATAGTATTAGATTATTTGCAAATTAGGATTTGTTGATGCACGAGACCCATCAACACATCAGATATGTTGATGGCAATGTGAGCACCTGGGTGACCTTTTCTGCTAAATGTTGCAGTGATGCATTATAAACTACTTCCTCACAGTTATTCATGTTCTTTTCCTTCTTCCTCTTCTCTTTGTCTGTTTACTGTCTTTATCGATACCTCCTCCCTCTCTCTCTGGATGCTCCTGTCATCCTCCTCCCTCTCTTTCTCTGCCTGTGTGTAGCATTTCCCTCCACCACACCCTTCCTCTTTCAGTATGTGTGTGTGTGTGTGTGTGTGTTGATGCATGTGTATTCTGATCAGGAGTCAAAGGGGTGACTTTGTAATTATGTTCATTTTAATTGGCTGTGCTATCACCCCTCTCATCACTTTGGAGCCCACGCTGCGCTGGACAATGGCAGTCTGTAGTGGGGGGGGTTACACAACTGCTGTGTCAAGACCCCCTACACGCACACGCACACACACACACACACACTCAGTCAGCCTCTTTACCTGCAGAACATAATTCCTAAAGTGGCCTCCTTAATGAGTTTTCCCTGCCCAGGCTTAGATTAATTGATAAATGGCGGCGTTATCAGCTCAGCTGATCTCTGAATCCATTGCGCCGCTAATTTGTTTGTTGAAGATGGCAGTTAAAGGAGATTAATACGTTATAGATTTACAAGAGCCACTCCCCTCTTTCTCTTCCTCCTTCTCTTCCTCCTTCTTTCAAAGCTTATTTATTTATCTGAGGAAGATGAAGAGGTGGAGGGAGAGGGAAGACACGGGTGGCCTTTGGATTCTTTATAATCTGGGTTTTAGAATATACTTAAAGGTGCATATCTATTGCCTCCACACGGCTCTCAACATGGCGACGGCTGAGTCGGGGCGGCTCTCAGCTAACGATGCTAATGCTAAGATGAAATGGGGTGCACCTAAATGAAAAAGTTAGTCTGGAGTCCTG
Organism: Sebastolobus alascanus; assembly: GCA_916701645.2. Classification (NCBI taxonomy): domain Eukaryota; kingdom Metazoa; phylum Chordata; class Actinopteri; order Perciformes; family Sebastidae; genus Sebastolobus; species Sebastolobus alascanus. The sequence continues at coordinate 152,194 of CAKAOJ020000201.1, read as the reverse complement.
CTTACATCTACTTTATAGTGTGGCTGCTTCTTGAGACAAAACAAGTCTGACGGATTGTTTAAGGTCGACACTCATATTAATATTTGAATGTTTAAAACATCTGATAATCTTTGTCAGTACTCAACAGACATTTCTGTACTGCGATCTCTCTCTCTATTTATCAGTTGATGTTTACTTCTTTACCGATATATAATTGCACGAAAAAACTCATATCTAAGCACAGTCACTCTGACAAACATTTTACATTTAAGTAAAGTCAGATTTACTCTAATCTGAAGTGTTATTTGGACTTGATGACACCAAAGAGCATCACAACAGTTGACCTGACAGTCACTGTTTTAGATGCAGCTTACCAACCAAGTAAACACATAAAAACTTCATAGTTAGTTTTGCAAATCATGAATTGAAGTTCAGTAGAGTGTGACACATCAGCAAAGACTCTGACTGAACGTGTAGCCATAAAAAAAGATGGTACAGGAAGAGTTGAAGTGGACAGAACAGGCTTTGAACTCACTCTGAACTGTTGACATTGAGACCTCATGTTGTGAGAAGTGGATGAGAAGGATCGGCCCAGAAGGAGTTTGTAATCTCCTCTGCTGGATCTGTGTTCTCCGTAGGAGGGAAGAGATGGAGGCGGCCTCACCATCAGTACCATCAGTTGTCTTGTTTTGTCCCGAACTGGATCCGAGCTTCCACGCCATCGACCCTACCGCACACACAGATACACACACTCAATCCCAAACCTACCCCCCCCGCGTCTCTTTTCTCCCCCCCAGCCAAAGCTAATTTGCAGAGGCGTGAGTGTGGGTAATGCTACCGCCGCTTCCATGACAAGCTAAAGCCAGCGCTTACACCGCATTATGCCCCCGTGTTACACGTTAGGCGTGCGAGCGGGCGGGCGGGCACACTGCAAGCTGGCACAGTCGCTCCTTTGTCTGCTGCCTCCTCCAAACTGTGTTATTTTCAGTGTTTTTTATTTCAATTTCAAAGCCTTGTCTGTCCTCTCCTGCTTTGCATGGTTATGCCTTTGGAGCAGAATAGGCCTTGGAAGCAGAATAGTCCTGGAAAAGGAAACCGCTTTTCCTCATTTTTGCATTTTACATCTCAGTAGCCAACTGCCGAAAGGCCCTCTGTCTTGGCCTGCAGGTTCACTGCTAGATGGGAAGCATATCTGCTTCTGAGCGAATCACTAGCAACCCCCCCCCCCCATCGCCATCATCATGAATGTATTTGCATATTTTGTGATATTACACAAAGTGTAAAGATTTGTTAATAAATTGTGGATCAAACGGTCCTAAATTGCTCAAAAGTAGTCGATGATATGTTCGACCTCCCTGCGAGCTCTCAGGTTTAGAAGGTTATCGTTCTCACCTGTTCACACACATATAAAACGATGCCTGACTTAACTAAACAGCGTCTACATGCACAGTCACACACACACACACACACTTTCTCTCACGGCTCTCTTTGGATGGAGCCCCCCCTCGCTGTGATTACAACAGTAATGCGATATATCCTTTGTATGTTAATGTGTATTATTTTTCACGCTACATTTGCTCTCCTCTCCTGTTCCTGCATTTTGTCCCCCCCCCCCATCACCCCACCACCACCACCCTTTCCCCTATTGTTCCATCCACTCCACATCTCCATTTACATAATTGAACTTTTGATTGGACTTTGCTCCCCCCCCCCTCCCTCTCTCCTCCGCTCTCATGCAGGCAACGTTTGAAATCCGAAGCATAATTTCATGGGTAAAATGACGCGAGGTGATCGTTCCTCTTTTTCTCATGTGGAGACGCCGGACGTAGAAAAAGCCCAGATTAAACAAATTGCTTGTTTTGATTGAAGGTGCAATTAAGTAATTGAGCGTGTTGGTAGTTGGAGCTCAGCCAATCAGATGAGAGCTTCCAGTAGCAGGATGGACACTTAAGTGCACTAACCTTTATCCTCTTAAACAGGTATTAATGTTTTCAAGTGTGTGTGTGCACATCTTGGATTACAGCTTACTGTGTGTTTGCTGTTCAGTATCAGTACATTAGAGTGTGTATGCACATACAGTATGTGTGCCTTTCTACTGTAGACCCTGTTGTCATTTGAAGTGTGTTTGTGTGCTTCACAATGTGTGTGTGTGTGTGTGTGTGTGTGTCTATAGACTTTTTTTTTTTTTTTTGCCGTAGGCTCCTTGAGCGGATTACAAGTTTTAAAGAGTATGAGATTCAACACCTCCTCAAATCTGACACTCTCTGACACTGCTTTGAAGCCATGAAAGTGAGATCGGAGAGACACGGAAGCTCTTTTCTCTCCACAGAGTCGTGGGTTTATGTCATTGGGTTGAGGCCAGTTAAGTTTCCATTGAAGCGTTTTGGCCCAGAGGGAGAGACAAAGCTGCCACTTAAAGCGTTTTCACTTGTGTCTTTTTCATCACTCTGAGAGGCCGCTTTTAATGGCCTCCACACTCTTTAGTCATTTAATTGTGGTATAATGCCGTGAGACTCTTGTTTACATTTGTCCATCTAAATTTTGGCCATCAGGGTGACCCAGAAGTAGAATCAGAATCAGCTCTATTGGCCAGGTATGAGTACACATACCAGGAATTACAGCTCAACGACAAAGCTGAACAAGAGTAAACATTTAGCTGTTATGTACCTACCATTATGAGCAAGAAGATTAATATATATATATAGAAATTATATATATAAACAACACACAACAACAACATGCAAACTAAACACAATAATTTAGTAGTGCAATGGTGCAAATATGGTCGAATAAATATTGAATGATTAATGTAACAGATTACTTTATGTACATGACAGATGTGTACATGTCAGTTATATTCAGTATAAAGAGCAGCTTAGATTTAAAGGCCTATTTTACAATGATATGTTCACATTACAAAAGTTTATATCATATTTTTGCCTCCAAGTTTGCAATTATCCACACTTCTAAAACGTCTTTCTAATTTAAGGAGTGTTGTTCAGTTGCTGACTTCGATCTGAAAAACAGCAAAGCAAAAAAATCTAATCAATATAATGTTGTTATTTTATTAACTTTGGGGTTAAAATTGAATATTTATGTATAACATGTTACGTTTATTTTAGGGCTGTACAGAGTAGTTTGATGTTTGATGGAGCGGAGCAGAGGAGACAGGTGAAGTGAAGATAATGTTGTTTGTACCGGTTACAGACTCGGTAGTGAATATTAGGCTATACTAATATTATTAGTATTAAACTATTTTGTAGAATAAGATTCCAGTGGTGGCTGCGTAGGATTGTTTCTGACTCGTGTGATCCAAACATTTCCAATAACTCCAGAGAGTTATAAAGTCCAAAAGTCAAAATGTATTGAAAAAAAATGTTCCAAAATTCAATTTTCTGAATTTACCAGACTGTTGTAGCTCTTCTATTATTTGCCTTTACCCACTTAGTCATTATATCCACATTACTGATGATTATTCATCAAAAATATCATTGTGCAAATATTTAGTAAAACAAATAGTCAACCCTATAATATTGTCATTGAGTTATTAGGTCAGAAATATTGTGATATTTGATTTTCTCCACATCGCCCAGGCTTATTCACAACATGTTTTTATCTAACAAAATATTCAGCTTCTAACAATATTTGTTGGCATTGAGCCTTTCAAAACCCCCCCCCCCTCGCTCATCGCACACAAAGGGAGGCACGCACTTATATACGCAGTTATATTCATTAAAGAAAGTTGATTTGATAAAAGGAAAGGCTGAATCATTTAATCCGATGAATCACTTTATTCTGTTCGAGGATTTTTTTCGAGGATTTATTCTTTTTTTTTTAATTAGGGTCATAAAATATAACGACAGACATTCAAAGCTTCATTCGAAAACCTCAATAGAAGCTTTGAATGTAAAAAAACAAGATTGATATATTGTTAGTACTGTAATCCACATTTTCGCAACCCAATCCTCTCCATGTATAATGTTGATGAAGAGGGGTTTACTGATAGTATAGTACTGTTCGACTCACGGTAAGTCTCCGTTGAGCTGCTCTAAAAGGTATTTCAGATTACTTCTCCTCTCATACAGTACATAGATATTGGCATATTGCCCAAATCTAAAAGCAACAATTCCCGACGTCGCTACAGAATTGTTCTTTTTGCTTAAGACTCGAGATCGACCTGTGACAATTTTCTAATTTTCCATATCATCCCCTTTTATACCCACGATTCCAGATCTCGAAATCACATCCCCACCCTCCCCAAAATCACACCGCCAAAAAACACCTCCTGACGCCGGCACCAACAGGAACCTGGATGCTTCCATCCCCAGGTTTCCTCCTATCTTGTCATTCAGGCATTGTAGTGAGCTTAACCCCCCCCCCCCTTCTTTCTCTCTCACATCCTTTTTCCCTTCTTCCATTTTTTTTTTTTCCCTTTCTTTGCCCCGTCGGATGTATGTTGTTGACACTGAGGCATCAGGAATAATGGAATCTCTTGTCAGTGGCTTGTATTTTTCCGCCCAGGCTGTTAGGATGTGTATAATAGTAGCAGAGGAGGAGGAAGAGGGGAGGTTATGAGCCACTGATAGTAATGAAGGTTGCCTTTTCATTTTTTAATATGGAATGTTTGTGGGCCGAGGCGATGCTCTCTGCTAATCCTGCCCTCGAGCCCAGCTAGCTACATGGATGTGTCAGTGTTGCGCACACACACACACACACACACATTCACACACACAGATAAAAGACAAACACACACACAACATACATGTGCACACCTTCCTTTAGGCAAGACAGCAAACTGTTTGATAAGTCAGGGTGCATTTCTGTTCCTCATGAAAATTTCACTCCTCCCGTGTTTGTGTCTCAAGGAAATGCAGCCGGTTTCCTGTCAGAGGAGATACGGTGTTTTGTTCAATATTTGATGGATATGAAGAAAGCTTGATCCAGTCCGGGCTGCAGATCGAGACAATTACATCCGTTTGGGTTGTGATGAACGTGGGGGGGGTCGCTAGTAACACACCGCTGTCGCTTGTCAGGAAGGAAGAAACACACGGTTAAATAAATGTTTTTAAAGCTCCTAAAGTTGAGTAAATAAAACACCATCCTCAACTTCTCCTCACTGTGTAATTAATTAAAGTTAGTAGTGTGTGTAAATTATGGTGCATGTTAATTTGTGTTTGTTTTCTGTTGGCTAAGACACCTGTGTGTCGACAGAGTCTGTGTATCCCACTGGCTAGTGTGTGTGTGTTTTCCACTGGCTGTGTTACACAGGTGTGTATTTGTGTGTGTGTGTTTTCCGCCGGCTAGTGTGCAGGGTCTTCGGCACTGGAGTGTGCTGTGTGTCTAATTGCTTTAATAGCACCTGGTCTCTAATCCCAGGTAATTAGAGCGCTCAAATTAGACGGCTACTTTCAACCGTCACTTGAAAAAAAAGCAGAAAGGGAAGGCCTGGAGGAAGACCACTCCACTCTGAAACACAAACACACACACACACTTTTACTGACACACACACACACAAACGGTGTAAAGCAGAGGACAACTGGAGGAACAAGTTTAGTTTGTGATAGATAGATAGATAGATAGATAGATAGATAGTAACTTTATTGATCCCAAGGGAAATTCAAGTATCCAGCATCACAGTTCCATAGTGCAAACATATTAGTAAAAACGTCACAAGGTGAGTAGTACACATGTTAGTAAAACGACACAAGTAGTAACAAGACACATATAAGTAATACAGAGTTTAAAACAAAATATGCAATGTGCAGAAGAACTGTTAAAAATGAATATAGTGCAGGGTAAAACAACTGAGATACAGGACTATTTAAAGAAAAAGTGAATGTAGTGCAGAAAGTGATATAGTGCTGGATAATAAAATATAGGAGAAACAGATATTAAGAAATGTCAGATATAGAATATAATGCAGGATAAGAACTGAGGTAGAGATGTTTTGTAGTGTGCAGAATTAAAGTTAAGTTGTGTACAGAAAATGTAGATAAATGTGGTTAGATTAGTGAGTGATATTTATGTTCCTGCTCCACGTACAGTAAAAACGGCCGCGTTTCTAATCGCTATTGACTTTCTGACTTTTTATCTCTTTCCTTCCGTTTGTTTGAGTGGCACGCAGGCATCGTAGAGGCCGCCTAAAACGTGTCTGGAGAAGCTGCGGGGAAAGGTTAAGGCCCACTTTTAAAGATGAGCCGGAAATGTCAAGTGTCCGCCCCTCGGGCTCCCGCTCCCGTCTCCCTGTACTGAGTCTGCCGTCGGCCCCGCATGACTCACACACTCTCTCACCGGTACAAAGGTTAGGAGTTGCTATTAGAGATGGCCTCCGGTCTCTTTCATCTGATTTGGCCCTTGTGGCATCTCAGCGGGGCTCCGGGCTCGCGGTCACAGGTTAAACTACAACAATAGAGGAGCGGGAGACATCCAGGTGCTCGTAGGCTTCAGCTAATATTTCTTCTTTTTGTTTATGCCTGGTGACATTAACAACCTGTTATTTTTTTAGTGTCTTAAAATCTGTCAACAGCGAGGACAAGCTCATATCTAAAGGGTGACGTGCTTAATCTGGTCACAGGCTTAAAAAGTCTGTGTTAAGTTTTGTTTTCAGACAATCTTAAAATTAGGTTAAAGTGTGGTTAGAAGAAGAAAAAATACTTTATTCGCGTATAACAGGCAGAAACTTGTCTTTGGTTCACATGTGCAAAAACTGCTATTAAAAGGGTTCATTAATCCAACATATCACATCCAGATAGGACACATTAAAACACATTCCCATCCCACCAGGTACCAGGACTGAATCAAGGTTAAATTAATAGATATAAGAGGTAGCAGGCTGGCTTCAGAAAGTGTCTGTACTTATTAAGTTATGTTTTTCTATACACAGTGGACTCTGTACCTTTGCTCTGATGCAGTAGCTGTAACTGGTGATTTAAAGGAAGGCTGTGGTCATTTATGATTTTGCATCTTAAGCGTTGGACTGCTTTGCCGTGGTGAACGGACAGCGGTGTCTGTTTGCTGTAATTGTTCTGCCCAGTTTGACTACTTTGGTTGTTCACTTTTAGGTCTGAAGCACATCTCACATCAAGCCAATCGTCTCCATAACTTTTTAATTTCCAAAAAAAAGTCTCTTTTTTACTTTCCCGTGTCTCTGAATAACCATCTGCAAGTTGTCATGGCTTCTGCAAAACGCTTCAAAACACCATCACCTAATAATAATACTGTTTCCCCCAAATTTGTATCGACAAATCAGCCTGTTCCTCCCATCAGTTCTGTTGCTCTCCCGTTCTCGCAGCAGTAGCAGAAAGCCTCCAACAGAGGGGGTTAGTCGGCCACCACAAGCCTTTTAACAGAGCTGAGACTCAGCCAGTCACACTGTAGTGAGCTGTCTGTTTTCTCCAGCTCTTAAAAACTGGGTTAACTCGTTATCAGGTTGTGTAAAAACCAACATTCACTTTTCACCACTAAAGGTTAAGTAAAGGTTTGACTTCCGTAACCATGTCGTGCTGTGAGATTAAACATCAGCTGGCTGTGAGAGCAGCGTCAAGATGACATGTTACTGTTGTCATCTCAGCTAGTATTGTACAAGAACGTGCACCAAACAGAGTAGATTAACTGTCTCTGAAGTCTGGTAGGGCTGTCAATCGATTAAAATAGTAAATCGCGATTAATCACACATTTTTTATCTGTTCTAAATGTACCTTAAAGGGAGATTTAATCCTCTTATCAACATGGGAGTGGACAAATATGCTGCTTTATGCAAATGTATGTATATATTTATTATTGTAAATCAATTAACAACATAAAACAATGACATATATTGTCCAGAAACCCTCACAGGTTCTGCATTAAGCATAAAACAATATGCTCAGATCATAACATGGCAAACTGCAGCCCAACAGGCAACAACAGCACATATCTGGAGGTCAGAGGTCAAGGGACACCTTTGAAAATGGCCATGCCTGTTTTTTCTCGCAAAAATGTAGTGTAAGTTTGGAGCGTTATTTAAACTCCTTCATGACAAGTTAGTCTGACCTGGTTGGTACCGATAGATTCATCAGGTTCTCTAGTTTCATATGATACCAGTATCTTCACTCTAGCTTTAAAACTGAGCCGCTACAACCTAAAAATCACAAGTTACATTACTGCATTAAAGAAATTAGAGGCGTTAAAACAAATTTGCGTTAATGCGTTATCGCGTTTACTTTGACAGCTCTAATATTAACTTTAAAAGATGAAGCAGATCGTGTCTTAAATGCAGTTTAACAAAATCACACTGTATATTCTCCTAAATTTGTAATGTTGTAGTCTTTAAAATGTTATTTTATTTTGTCTATTGATATTAAAGCCTTTTAAAGTCAAATTAAGCTTGATGACACCCTGCTTAAACACATTGTCTCATGCAATTAAGGAAATCTGTCCTATTAGTCGTATGTTAATGTCCTGCATATAATCGTAACATTTGAAAACATTTCATAGTCTTTATTTGATCACTGGCCTCTAATGAATTTAATCAAATCTCAGTGACGTTTTTGCCATTTCGATCTGAGAGAATTAGCCCGTATCTGTCGCTCCATGACCAGATTAGCGAATAGCCAGCTGAATAATCAGAATAGCATTGGTTCTGCTGGACGTCAGGAGGAAGACCAGTGTCTCCACGCCACCGAGGATTTGTGGGATTTGGAGTCTGGGAGAGAGGAAAGGCTCCTAATGGTGAAAGCTTTCCACCCAGATAAGACTTCAAAGGCGGAGCTAATTAATAAGATGTTTACATTATCCACGCTCGTACACTGCTTTGGGCATGACCCTTCATTATGTTGTGTGTGTGCACGTACGTGCATGTGTGGGCTCATTGTGTGTCAGTATAGCAAGCTAATTGGTTGGGTGGAGGTTGCTAAGTAAAACATTTTATTGAGGAATAAATCATGAAAGAACTGGGGGGGGATGGAGATGTGGACAATCTTTTGTGCAAAGTACAAAGCTGGGTTTGGAGAACAGGTGTAGTAACTCTCATACCAGTATGAAAAGTCATTTGTGTTTTATGTTAGATTGCATTAGGAAAAAGTGGCTTTTCAGTGTGCATTATTTAATTTTAACAATCCCCTAGAATCCCTAGAAAACCTAATAAATCCATCGGTACCAACCAGGTCAGACTAGCATGTAGCAAAGGAGGTTAAATAACGCTCCAAATTTACGCTAAATGTTGGCGAGGAAAAACTGTCATGTCCATGTCCAAAGGGGTCCCTTGACCTCTGACCTCCAGATATGTGAATGAAAATGGGTTCTATGGGTACCCACGAGTCTCCCCTTTACAGACATGCCCACTTTATGATAATCACATGCAGTTTGGGGCAAGTCATAGTGAAGTCAGCACACTGACACACTGACAGCTGTTGTTGCCTGTTGGGCTGCAGTTTGCCATGTTATGATCTGAGCATATTGTTTTATGCTAAATGCAGAACCTGTGAGGGTTTCTGGACAATATCTGTCTTGACATTTTTTTTTTTTTTTTAATTTTTCAGACTTTTTTGGGACTTTTTTTTTTTTTTTAACATTTTCCGACATTTTTTTTAAATAGAAATTCGACATTATTCAAACTTTTTTTTTTTTTTTTTTTTTTTGACATTTTCCGACATTTTATTAAACAAAAATTTCGACATTATTCAAACTTTTTTTTTTTTTTTTTCGACATTTTCCGACATTTTTTTAAACAAAAACTTCGACATTATTCAAACTTTTTTTTATTTATATATATATATATTTTTCGGACATTTTTCTTGGACATTTTTTGACATTTGGCAGACTTTTTTGGGGACATTTTTCTGACTTTTTTTTTTTTTTTTTGACATTTTCAAACTTTTTTAACTTGATTTTGACATTTTTCAATTTTTTTTTCGACATTATTCAAACTTTTTTTTTTTCTTTTTCGTCATTTTCCGACATTTTTTTAAACAAAAACTTCGACATTATTCAAACTTTTTTTTTTTTTTTTTTTAATATTTTTCGGACATTTTTCGGAATTTAGGAAAGTCATAGTGAAGTCAGCACACTGACACACTGACAGCTTATGTTGCCTGTTGGGCTGCAGTTTGCCATGTTATGATCTGAGCATATTGTTTTATGCTAAATGCAGAACCTGTGAGGGTTTCTGGACAATATCTGTCATTGTTTTGTGTTGTTCATTGATTTACAATAATAAATATATCCATACATTTACATAAAGCAGCATATTTGTCCACTCCCATGTTGATAAGAGGATTAAATACTTGACAAATCTCCCTTTAAGGTACATTTAGAACAGATAAAAAATGTGTGATTAATCCCGATTAAATATTTTAGCCCTATTATTAATGTTTATTGTCCTTGTGTGCCCTAATTTATGAAACAGATATCAAAATGTTGCATCGATGCATTTCAAATTGTGAAGGTGAAATATTTCAAAAATTAAAAAACTTCTTCTCCTTCTTCCTCCTCCTCTTCCTCCTCTTCCTCCTCTTCCTCCTCTTCCTCCTCCTCTTCCTCCTCTTCCTCCTCTTCCTCCTCTTCCTCCTCTTCCTCCTCTCCGCCTGCAGCCCAGCCCCGTCCCGAGCCCGATTCTGGGAGGGAAGCCCAACGCCTGCCAGTCTCTGCTGGTCTGGTGCCGCGAGGTCACCAAGAACTACCGCGGGGTGAAGATCACCAACTTCACCACCTCCTGGAGGAACGGGCTGGCCTTCTGCGCTCTGCTGCACCACTTCAGACCCGACGTCATGTAGGAAACACACAAACACACACATTCAATATAAGGATGGGAGGGGAAAGTCTTGTATGTTCAACATTTGATGACTCATTTGGTAACTTGTATTTGCTCAGTTATCTGTCATCATGCTGTGTCCATCATCCCTTTCAGAGTGTTTGATTAAGAGGACAGATGTGTACATACTTCACACACACAGGATCTGTCATTTACATATCTCACTACAGAGTCGCTGCATGTATGCCACCATCTCTCATCTCCTTGTTAATGTGTGTGTGCTTATAATTCTATGAAGTATTCAGTCTGTGTGTGTGTTTCCTTAAATGTTTAGTATTTAATGTACAACAAAAGTACAACATATGGAGAACCTGCAGCTCCATCGGGAGAGCAGACATGAAGATAATTTATCTAAACCCTTCTCTGTGTGCACGTGTGTGTGTGTGTGTGTGTGTGCGTGCGTGCGTGCGTGCGTGCGTGTGTGTGTGTGTGTGTGTGTGTGTGTTTATGCTTGTGTGCCTTTGCACTCCGGTGTTTTATTTTTACATATTTTCCACTCTATTAGTTCTGTTGATTGCACTGCTATGAAATTGCATGTTACAGTTCTAATGCCATTACATGTGACGCATATTTAAACGCACCTCTCTCTCTCTCTCTCTCTCTCTCTCTCTCTCTCTCTCTCTCTCTCTCTCTCTCTCTCTCTCTCTCTCTCTCTCTCTCTCTCTCTCTCTCTCTCTCTCTCTCTCTCTCTCTCTCTCTCTCTCTCTTCCTGCCTCCTCTCCGACCCTCCCCACTGTTCTTCCAGAGACTACAAGTCGCTCAATCCTCAGGATATTAAAGAAAACAACAAAAAGGTAAGAGGCAGCCACCGCTGGGCCCTTCACAGCACTTAGCTCCCTCCCATCCACATCTCCATTCGGCCTTATTTACAGATCTGCCATTAATCCCTGGATATTGTGTGTGTGTGTGTGTTTCATGGTTTTGAGGCGAGAGAGGGAGGAAACACACATGAAGGCAGACAAATATCACAATCACACGTATTCACTACAGTCAGAACGTTATAATGACAGAGTTCCTGAGACGTTCCCCCCCGCTGTGATGCGTCTACGTGGCCATAACTTAGAGTCAGCTGGTGGAGGTGAGATGATTTCTTAGCTCCGCTGCCTGCTGGGAGATTACTAAACTGTGCTGCTGTCAGTGTATATAATAACAGCAGATTTATCTGGTGTTGATTAGACTGTTTTGTTTTCTATAAAGGGGGAGGGGGGGGTATGCATGTGTTTATTGGTAGCTGTAATCCATCTAGGCTTGGAGATAGAGATACACTGCAGTTTTCTAAGAACTATATTTATTAGCAAGGCTAACTTTTTTCATCACCGCCCCAGAACCGTCCCGAAAAATAATTTCAACCGTCCTGAAGTCAGTGTAAACCGTCAAAAAATATACATTTTATCCTTTTACTTTGTTATTGTCGTCTATAGTTGTTATCTGCATAAAATCACACAACTCAAATGATTAGGATATACATGATTGTATTTTTGTTTACATAGTTGCTTAGATTAAAATAAAAATCTTTGCATTAGTAGTTTTAATTATTTAAAGCTGCTTAGAGTTAGTGTTGGGAAGTTAAACAGACGCATATCGTCATAATTCCCTCTCGAATATGTTTTTTATATAGAGTGCTGCAGGAATGAGTCCTAAAACCCAGAGATGAGTCAGCATTTTATAACTTCCTGTTCCCTCGTCTGGAAGTCAATGGGTTTTTAGTTTTGTTCTACGATATAAAATACATCAATAAAAACCCCACTCGTGAATTTTGAAGCCTTTATATGTCTTTAAAAAGACGGTTTCTAACAAGTGTCTAAATGAGACGACTAAACGTCATCACGCCAACTCGTCCTCCTTTACAGCCTCGTTGTGTTTATACTCACACTCCTGCGACCGTGGTGGAGTTGGTTTGTAGCCTAACGTTAACTTTTTACTTCTGGTGATGCATTCACACTTCAAAAATCATAAAGTGGATGAATGGAACAATCCCCTTGGATAGTGGAGGGAAACAGGGTGATGCTAACTTCCTGGTTGGCCTACAGAAATACATCATCCCTGGAGCTCTCTGTTGCTGTGAAAACATCTTCAAACAACTGTATTTATTCAAGTTTCTCATCAAAAACTACATTTTACCAAATTACATTTGAACACACCATGATAGCGTTATGATTTACCTTCGCCAGAAACTCTTTTTTACCGTGTAGAGCTTGAACGCATCATAATGTATGATTAAGTAAGTTGCTCCAAATGTTTTAAGGTTGTTCCTCCACGGCCTATTTTGGACTTGCAATTGTGACAAATTGCAGCTTTATGTCTACTTCACTAAGGCTGAAGAACTTACACTTACTGTGCCGTGCCGCTGTGTGTCGACGTAAAGCTATCATGCAGCACACGTCTGTAAATGTGACCGGCAAAACATCGGGAATATGAGACCAAACGGCCCGTCACTGGTCATAGATGATCAGCTGAAAACCGTCCGGCAGCCGATGGATCGGTGCATCTCTACCTTGAGATAACTCTTGGTTTCAGTCCTCTCATAACCTAACAAATTAAAACCAACACACATGCACTCACTCCTAAAGCTCCACTGAATAACCCGTTCACACCTTGCCCTATGTCCTCATATCTGCACATTCACAGTCTGATGTCCACACATTCCCCCCCTCCGTCCCTCTGGCTGGCTTTTCACGTTTACTTTTTTTCCGAACACACAAATGCACACTGCTGTTTTTTCCCTTTCACTGTTACTACACACTCATATACACACCCAGACGGCCTGTCCCCTCCGCGGCCCCCCCCCCCGAGGGCTACACAGAACGATATGCGTCGGGTTCCTGCAGCTTGATTTCCTCTCCTCATACACACTCTGGCTCAGCGATAACCTCTGGTGGCCCTGTTAGGCATGAATGCTATCCTGTTGACAATAACCACAGTGGAGGCAGAGGCAGAGACCCAATCCCATATCTGCTAACTGCCCCGCACCCCCCCTCCAGGTGCTCAAGTAGCCCTGAAGAAATTGGCTAGATATAAGTAATATGGGAATATGCCGTAGAAGGTGATAGCTGGTGAATAGCTGCAGCGGTGTACCCGGCGCTCTGCGACCAGCTTCTCTATAAAGATCAGCTGCTGATGTACGTTTGGCCGAGCAAGCTGCTCCTTTACAGCACACAGAGGAGACATACTGGACGTAGATATCAGCTGACTCCTCTCGCCAAACAGCTCATGTAGCCCTCAACAATCCGGTATATATATATAAGCAACACTGGGAATAAGTGGAACAAGGTATTAGCTAGTAAATGTCCAGTTCTTTTTAAATATTGTGGACAAGTTGAATTATGCAGAGCCAGATTTTATTGGATGTTAGATGTCATTTTGACTTCATTTACACACTCTTAAATATGTTTAATGCATTACAAAAAGTATGAAATATGTCTTTATTTCTCTTGTTTGCTTCACCGAGAACAACAAACCAAAACATTACCTGGCAGAAAAACGAACTAATTTCATAGAAATATTTTGACCCAACCGCTTTTCAATGTTTCATGAATAGAATGAAATATTAAATAAGGACTCTGCAGTAGTCACGGGTATTTATCGGCTCCAGCTCCGATATGTGACACGTTGAAGTGAATATATAATAAATAAAATCAACTGGGATTTGGACAATTAATATAATTTATTAATAAACAAAACATACAATTAATATGTTCTCCTCAAAGCCACCAGACTCCATCAACAGAAACAGTAATTTTAACTCGCTGATCATTGAAACACACTTCATTCAAACTCCACAGAAACCAAATAAAACTCTTTGTTAGTCTTCCCACTGTTCCAACAATCACCAACTCTGGTTTGAGAGTTTGAAAGAGAGACTGAATAAGTAACAGATATAAAAAATAAGTAACCACCGTAACATTTTCCCCGTTTACTAACCCTCTTTTCTGGGGCGTTTGTGACGTCGAACGTGATGCACCATGGGAAAAAAAGGGCAATGATGAAGCAGTCTATCGCCTATTTTTAACGGCTTTTCCCGTGTTTAAAAAACTTGCATTTGCACGCAAATTTTGGTGGGTATTAGTCAGTAGGGACAACAATATATCAAATGTTAGCTGTTCGTAAAGTTAGCAACCACTGAAGTGGCTGATTATTATTGATTTATCAATAAATTTGTGTGTCATTTCCTGTTTGTTCTACAATAAAATCTGCATGTAAGCTGATTTTCTCTGCATGTGAGATGTGATGTCTGTGGGCTTTTACACCACGGATGTTGTTGGTATGTTTCCAGCAGTGCCACATACAGTAGTTGTAGTGTAGGATGTTGTAGGTGGCTGTGATTGAGTGAAACTGAAAGAGGAGTAATGCATGGTGTCACGTAGCAGCCTGAAGGTGTTGGAACAAGAGAGGGAAGGAACAGCGTAGTGAGGCAGGTTAAAGAGCAAGCAAAGAAAAGAGAAGAATAAATATTAATGAATGAAAGAGGGCGATGGAAAGAGACTTCTTTCTTTTCCCATCCACGATGTTGTCGCTTTATAAGGAGTTATTAGAATGTATAGACTTTATTGAATGGACAGCAGAAATGGAAATGTTATAGAAACGACAACCATCTCTGCCTTTCATGGCCAGTTGATAGACATGCCCCCCCCTCCTTTCACACTCTATCTGTGGAGAGTGATTGCAATGAGCTCAGACTGTGCTGAATTATGACAGATAAGGACAATCAATATTGGGGGGGGGTGGGTAGAAAAAAGAGGGAGAGAAGTGAATATTCAGAACACTTACCGCCTTTGAAATGATCCATTATCAATGGATGTGTGTGTGTGCGCTCGTCTGTGGATGGTTGTGTGTGTGTCCACATGTTCACCTGTTCGTTGGAGGAGTTTGCATGTTGAGATTGTGTGTTTGGACCGCTAGCTCCTCCGTCTTGTCTGTATGTATGTGTGTGTGTGTGTGTGTGTGTGTGTGTGTGTGTGTGTGTGTGTGTGTGTGTGTGTGTGTGTGTGTGTGTGTGTGTGTGTGTTTGTGTGTGTAATGAGGCCAAGGAGAAGTCATTTGTCATGCCATCTGATAGTGTAGCACCAAGCACCGGGCTAAAGCTCCCTGAGCACAACTGTGAGGGGGGGGGGGGGCGTTGATGATTGACAACGATAGATAGCTGTCAGTCACTGAGAGCGAGTGGAGGGGGGGGGGTGGGGGGGCCCGGGGCGGCGACGCGCTGACATTTAGCTAAACCAAAAGCTTTGTCAGCTGGATGATGATGGAAAGTAAGAAAACTAGATATTTTCCCCAAAAACATGATATTAGACAAAAACATTGCAGTGAGAAATACAGAAGATCAGTTCTATCGAAAGCCTTGTTTAAATGTTATCCACCGAGCAGTAGGGTTCGCTCATATAGCTGAAATCATTAACATTTATGATAATAGTTGTTTTACAAGCATATACATCACGACCAGGGATGGGTATCATTAAAAAACTACGATACCAATAGATTCAAAAATCCCACAGTTGGGTTTGTATTGCGGTTTTTGGGTCACGGTTTTGGTTCGATTTGTTGTGCACATTAGGGAGGAGAAAAACAATAATTTCCAATGTGTTTGAACTCCAACAGTCAAGTAGGCCTATGTTCAGGTAATTTCCTCTTCTATGTCTCTCGCACCTCATCAGATAATTAGCAGACCTTTATCTAATCGAGGTGCAGCGGTTCAACAAGCACACAATCCGGTTTGTAGATCAGTTTGTTTCTTTGCATCCCCAGTGTGTAGTATAGCCATACTTTCAAATGTTTTGTTGGCACCTCGGCTGCAGTATTTGGCCAATCACACGACGCAGTAATTTAAAGAAGGCTTGCGGTGATTGGCTGGTAGCAAAACCATACATCTTTTTTTTCTTCTTCTAGATCTGGATACAAAAAGGATTGAATGCAGGTATCATTTGACTGGAGAAGTTTCAATACTACTTTGTACTTGGTTACTTCGGTCGATAGCTGAAAGGTACCGGTACCAAACCCTAATCAGGATATAGATGTATGCAAAATAAGTAAAATAACAAATTGATTGCAATAACCTGTGCCTCATTCTAATGCATTACAACAGACCAAAACTTCAGCAACCCATATCATAGTGTTCGATTATTGGAATCATTCATTTATATAGTATATAACAACAGTATATGACTCCATTAAAACGCCATAAAAGATAATTATTGCTCAGCAGTACAATGTATGCTCTCCTCTTTTCAGAGATCTTATATCATAGATTGTGGTTTTTCAAATAATTTCAAATTTTGTTAGATGGCATAAAATTTCAAGTAATGAAGTTTTCTTGGGATTTGGGGAAAACATTTTAATTACCCTAGTTGTGTTTTGCCTGATACAAATACTGTAGATACAAGATTTTTTAACAACACAGAAAACAGCTAAAGACAACAGGTCTTCACTCATATCGGTGTCTCAGTGTGACACGACCAGCACTCGTCAAGCTATCGGAGAAGATATAGAAAGAATAAATCATGACACTGAGGTCAAAAAGACTGCAGCGCATGTCAAGACCAACATCGACCCTGAAACAAAACCCAGCTCGAGAGCCTCCCTCCCGTCTTCCTCCTCATACAGCTCTCACGTTCTCCCTCTCTTTTCTCTTTCTTTCTTTCTTTCTTTCATTCGGTCCCTATTGAGCAGCAAAGTTGTCGCTCTCTTTCACAGCGTACCGTGGGCGAGAGGGGAACAATGTAAGCACACTTTGCTCTCCTGAATACGTGTTAGAAACCCAATCAGGCCCTCTTATTCCCCATATTCTTTTTCTTTCTTTTTTCTTTCACACTCCCTTTCTGCCGGGGTAAAGAGGGAGGGGGGGGAACTTAAACAGGCTCGCTGTAAAGGCAAACTCCTCTCTGTTCTCTCTTTTCTTTTTTCCCGCCGTCAGGTCTTTCTTCCTACCTTGTCTCTGCAAGCACAAACACATACTTTCCATCAATAGAGAGGGACAAAGGAGGTGAGAGTGAAAAAGACTCCTCCTAACAAAAGACGTCATAATTGATTGTAAATTGAGTAACATCTCTCAGTTCAACCACTTTTTTATTCTCCTTCTGTTCCCGTGTCACCAGTTAGAAACAAATACAGTTGGAGGAGAAAGATTTACTTCATTAAAAAAGGGTTTTCTGAGCTGTGAAAATCACTTCCTCGTTCACTTCCCACATAATAAAACACATCAAGAAATTCTAACCTACATTTTAAAGTTAAATGCATCAATCTGGTGCACAAGAGAGCAAAATTAAGAGGCTAGATCTGTGAAGATCTTTGTGCTCTAGTAAACAATTTAATCACAAACACATTTGGTTGTACCTATAGATATGAATGGTGATGACACCCAGAAAGTATGGTAAACGAGACGGGGAGCATGTTTCGAGATGGGTCGGGCGGTTTTTAGCAGAAAGCTCCGTTCATCCCTGCAGGGAGAGTGGCCTTTCCAAGTCAACGTCATTGAGAAATGTAATGCGGCACAATAATAGTTTTATGTCGATGATCTTGTTTTCATAATTGCTTTAAGCCCATATCAAAATTTTAATTTAATTGTATTGATTGCACAGACCCACAAGGAGTTCAGGTCAACCGCCGTAGATACGGTGGATGTTTTGATTAAGAGTTCTGCAACGTGGAATCAGCTGTTGAGAGCTCCATCACTGTGTTGTGCTTTAAGCATATTCTTTCATTCACTTTTAAATATAGACAGACGGACCTACCTTTAGTGCTATTTATCCATCTAGATTGTTTTGGTGTTATTTGCAGAGTGTTGGAGATATCGGACGGTCATAGAGATGTCTGCTTTCTCTCCACTATAATGGAACTAGATGGCACCCGGCTTGCGGTGCCAAAAAAACTCAACATCGATGTCTCTTCCCATAAATGTTGGGTAATAAAGGTTAAAAACACACGGAGAAGGGTTGGGAAGTCAAATAGAGAGGGAGACGGAGAGAAAGAGGGAGAGATTGATAGACTGGGAAGATCTACGGAGGCAGAGAAACAAACGAGTGCTGCAACAGGTCGGAATTAGATCAACACTATCAAGCAACCCAGATACAAGCTGTGATACCTGGGAGAGATGGATGTGTGTGTGTGTGTGTGTGTGTGTGTGTGTGTGTGTGTGTGTGTGTGTGTGTGTGTGTGTGTGCGCTGTTAATCTATTTATTTACCTGTCATTGGCTGCGATAATGGTTTTCATCCCGTCTCTCTCTCTGTCTCTCTGTCTCTCTGTCTCTCTGTCTCAGTCTATCTGGTGATGGGGGATTGGGTTTCGTGTGTCGCTTGATAATCAAACCTGTATTTTCTCATCAGACTCTAATCAGACCAATTACACGCGTGACGGAGAGCGTGGGCAGGTTGATGTGGGGGGGCGATAAGGACACACACACACACACACACACCCTCACACACACACACTTTGGGATTAAGCGCTCTGTCTTGGGGTATCTGCGTCTCTTATCGGGGACAACCATCCCTGACATGACCTGTCAGCAGTCATGCCAAAAGGTGTCTCTCACTCACAAACACACATGAGCACATGGATCATACATGCAATGCACCAAATACAACCCAAAAAGAAACCAGACTCCTCCTGTCTCATCAACCATCGTCACCCGTCCATCCATTTTATTCTCAATTTTGCAGGTCGGCACTACTTGTAACTACAGCTGGGACGATTCACCTCGTATCTCCCGATTCAATACTATCACCATACTTGGGTGCTGATTCGATATGTATTGTGATTTTTAAGTATTGCGATTCGATATTGTGAATGTTGTTTACTTTTTTAACTCTAGACCATGTAGGGAAGAAGTTGAATCATTCACTTCTAGGGACTTACTTACTTACTTTGGAAAATCTCTAAATGAATCCAGTAAAAATGTTTGATTTTCAGCATGTATGTAGTCAGAGATGACCTGAAGTCAAATATATCTGGATCATTGTCAGGAATTATTTATTATCCAGCAACCCAGAAATCAAAGAATGAAGACATTTCCCTCACAGATTAGTGGTATTTTCTTTTTAATTTATAAGGGACATGTAATGTTTTATACTTCTGGTGAATATAATTCAATCAATCTTATTTCCATAGATGTATTTATACAGTTCCCTTTGTTAACACCTTATTTTGAAAAGCGGACGTAGTCCCACGTGTCTACTTCCTCTTACTTCTCCAAGTCGGTCTCTAGCTCTCCCGTCAGCTCCGTTCTCTTTATCCATCCATGGTCAGCTCCATCGGGGCCGTTTCAATGCATTTAACATAAATGTCAGTATATGGGTGTTCTACAGTTGTAGCGTCGGCCCATTTGACCACGGAGATGAGAGCGACGGCCGGCTCGACCGCACGTTACCGCGATACGATAACGTTTCTTGTCCGTGACAGAGTTAGCATGCAGCTTTAGCCGTGATGTCTAGCTCTGCTTTTCCTGCAATGTGTGAAACCCAAAGTGTTTCCATCCTTTACTGGATGTGTAGTGTTTACCACGCTGGATTTAACATGTGAGGGTGCAGGTCGTATCCACGACGACCCTCCAACGTTTTATACTTTCTGAGGTTTGTTTTGGTTGACGGATACGGAACGGATATGACGTCACGTTACTCAGACTACCACAATAAAAGCGGTAACTTCCTTCTACCTCCACATAGACTCAGATGAAAGAAATATATCGATTCTGGTGTTAAAACATCTATTTAAAAATCATTAAAAAAAAATCACGATACAAAGGTGAATTTTTTTTCTTGACCGTGGTTCTGTGAATCTGTAATTGAAGGTTTGTGTCTTTCTTTGACAGGCATACGACGGCCTTGCGAGCCTCGGTATCTCCCGTCTCCTGGAGCCGTCGGACATGGTGCTGCTGGCCATTCCCGACAAGCTAACGGTGATGACCTACCTGTACCAGATCCGGGCGCACTTCTCCGGCGAGGAGCTCAACGTGGTGCAGATAGAGGCCAACAGCAGTCGCAGCACCTACAAGGTGGGCGACTTTGAAACGGATACAAACGCCTCCATAGGTCAGGACAAGTTCTACGCTGAGCTCAACGACGTGCAGACGCGGGCTGACTCTGAGCCCGCCGAATCTGCTGAACCCGCTGAATCTAACGGCACTAAAGCCGCCGAGGAAGAGGTGACGGAGCCGGGTCGGAGGGCCGAAGTAGGAGCGGTCAGCTCGCCAGCGGCGGGGCCTTTACAGTCCTCCGCTCCCGTCCCGTCGCCACGCACAGCGCTAACCGCCTCGGCAACAGACTCCACCCACGCCACACCGTCGGCCTCTGAGGACAGAGGCAATCTGCTCAAAGCCAACACTTTAGACCTCAGCGAGTTACCACAGAGGGTGGAGAGAGAGATGGAGAAGGAAAGACAGCAGAAGGACGAGGCGGGAGAGGAGCGAGGTGCAGAGCCAGGTTCTCCCACCAGGAGAGGAGCCTCCTCCTCGCCACACCAGAAACTGGGCTTCTCCTACAATAGGGATGCTGACCTCATCAAGAAGAAGAGAGCCAGTCTGCGTCACTCGGAGTCTGAGCCCGCCTCAGAAACCAGCTCGCCTCCAGTCAACCACACAGAACCGCCTCCCAAACAGGTAAACACACACTTAAATACACCAGAAGAAAGCCACACAATAGATTTATTTACAAAACTCTGCTATGATTTTGTCTCTTCAAAAGTTCCATCTTTTTTTTTTTTACTTTGTATGTTGATGTTAGTGTCGAGCGTGGTCAGAAGGACCAGGGGAGACACCGTAGTTTCGATCTCCCGGGCCGGAGTCGATAACATTACTCGCTCCGGCCAATTATTAAAATAAATAAATTCAGTCCAACTAACACAAAAATCTTCACGATCAACAAACAGCTTGGCAGCGTCATAAAAACAGTCTGTAGTCTTCATAAGAGCAAAATGAGCCTCAGAAATGTGCTCGCTATGAAGACCAGACGGTATGAACATGAGGCAATTCAACATATTACATTAATATTCTTTTACTCGTAAAAATGTTTTCTTATTACGGTTAATAAGTTGGTTTAAAAAACACTTGCCATGACGGGGAAAGGATGCCAATGATGGCATGTAATGTAATATAAGATATTAAAAGACTCAAAACGAAACTTCCATGCTTAGTTAAAGTAAAATCAATCCTACACTGCACTCCACATTCGAGTGAAAGAACTCAATTTTACATTTTTGTTCTTTGAAAACCTGTCAGTGTATCTAGATCAGATCTGCTGCTCCGCATTCAAGGTGGAAAAAGTGCAGAGTAAAACCGTTTGAAAGAGGGTTAAAATTGACAATTCACACAGTACAAACCTTCATGTGCATGATGCCAACAAAATAATGTTGATATGACACGACGCTGTTGAAATGTCACTTAATGGGATAAAATATTCCTGTAGGCCGACAGCCTGGGCGTGCTACATGATTGTCCAGTAATGTTAATCCTGTCACTCTCTCCCACAACACTAGTTTCCGCAGTCACATTCCTGTTTTGCAAGACAGCTTCACCAGATATAACTTTGTTTTTTTGTGCTTCCGTGGAGTTTGTGTTTGAGTCTGAGTCGTGGTGGAGGCTGGTCGTTTGTTGGCGTTAGCGGACTACATTTCTAACCGAACGTTAGCTACCGCTAAGGCTCTCGCGAGAGCACATGACGTCACATCCGTTGGATTTTCTCAGAAGAACGGGCGCAGGTTCTGCACATTAAAAGCCGTCTACAGGCTGATAGAGGAAACCCAGAAAGTCGTGGAAGGTCTGATTTTTTTTAAATTTTATTTACAGTTTAAAAAGTTACATACAGTCCCTTTAATCGATTATCAAAATAGTTGGCAATTAATTTAATAGTTGACAACTAACTGATTAATCGTTGCAGCTCTACTTTGTACTATAGTTTTTTAAGAGCTGACATCACTTTATTAACATGCTGAATATTTGTATTCTTATGTTTTATAATCACTCTGTTTTAATAGAAGAGAAGCAAAGCAGCCACTAATTGCAGGGATGTAGAAACAGGAATATTTTGAATGTAGTTAAAGATGTCCTTCAAGGGTCAGTGAGAGATACATTAAACTATCTCACAGCTAATTATAAATCCTGCACCTTAACCAACCTCTGGATCAGTCCGCATGTAGACTAACTCACGTCTTGCTACTTAAGTCGGGTATTAAGATTCTGACAGCGTTTACCTGCAGCTACCTGCCCGGCCCCTAAATGGATTCGTCATGTTTTTATCCGTGCACCCGGGCTTTGATTGAAACTTTCACTGCTACATCAGTCATAAGACAGAGGATGTGGTGAACACTCATTCCCTCCTGGCTGCTCGCTAAGCTTCAAATCCCGACCTCGTTGATGCCGCTGCGGAGATGACCGTACCGAAAAGTCTCCCGTTCTGCATTAGATGTTGTCGTCGCCTGTCTCGTCGCAGAGACCCGGACGCATCGAGGCCCGGGTCCTTAACATGTGGCGACTACAGAAGGCGCCCAGGAGAACCCCCTGCTTTTTGACATTTCATTATATTTTTCATTATATTTCTCATCCCTTCAGTTGATGGCAGTTGGTGCCGTGACTGCTCAGGCGTGGAGACGCTTTGCGCGGAGCACACCTCATCTCACACGCACCTCAATGTGCACACACTCACACAAACACACATCGCTGCCTGCGTCGGTTAACCCCAGATTACCGCTTCCTGTTTACAAGTCGAAAGGTCACGGGGCAGGCGGGGGGGGGGGGGCAGCAGGGGGGTTATGACAGCTATGACACCCCATTTTGATCTGCTGTTATCAAGTTAGCGGGATGCATCCTCTCCTGCAGCCGGGCCGGGTTTGACTTGTTGAAAGGATAAACATGTTTCAGTTCTGTAAACAGCTAATGTTGCTCCGTCTGTCTGAGCCAAATGTAAAAGCTCTGTTTGCCCTCTTTGCACCCCCTTATAATACAGACAGGATTACCTGGCAGATAAATCTCTAAGCTAGGTGTGTTTTGCTTTCTTGTCAAAGCCGTCATGCTCTCCACACCACTGGACCCGGCTGTAGGCCGGTCCTGTATATCATGAGAGAAACACCCTGCTCCTACTTTTGGCTCCGCTTGTCTTAACTATTTTCTACCTCCACCAGGACGTCGTACAAGGAGGAAATGTGAAAGCTGTTTGTGTGAAAAAGTGCTACTCTAGAGAAAAATCATTTTCATGGCATGTCACTTATTTAGGCATCACATCTGACTAAATTACACAAGTTGATTAATATTTTAAGAATCACATGAGGAGATAGATAGATAGATAGATAGATAGATAGATAGATAGATAGTAACTTTATTGATCCCGAGGGAAATTCAAGTTTCCAGCATCACAGTTCCATAGTGCAAACATATTAGTAAAAACGTCACAGGTAAGTAGTACACATGTTAGTAAAAAAACGTCACAGGTGAGTAGTTCACATATTAGTAAAACGACACAAGTAGTAACAAGACACATGTAAGTAATACAGAGTATAAAACAAAATATGCAATGTGCAGAAGAACTGTTAAAAATGAATATAGTGCAGGGTAAAAACAACTGAGATACAGGACTATTTAAAGAAAAAGTGAATGTAGTGCAGAAAGTGATATAGTGCTGGATAATAAAATATAGGAGAAACAGATATTAAGAAATGTCAGATATGGAATATAATGCAGGAGGTAGAGACCAGTCCAAACAATATTATTTGTTGCACAAAATACTTATTTTAGAACTGGATGCTGAAAAAAACGCATCGGCCTGCGGCGAAAAGTTAAAACAGAATCAACTTCTGGAGAAACGCAAACTGACGTCACGCTGCGGTGGGCAATCAGCGGGCCGTTTCCATCAAATGAGAGTCACTTCAAACGGGTCATTTGAGTGACTCTCCCACGCCGCCGCACAACCCGGCGCTGATCGCCGCCACGCCTGATTTGGTGTGAATGCAGCGTTACTTGTTATTTGGCTACACACCTGTAACTAATGTAGTATTTTCTCTCTTTAAGGAGCCGACACCTGCTCCCGTATCAAGTCCGCCTGCTGAGAAGGTGAGCACAGTTTTGAAGAGAGTAACGAGGCTACACATGTGAAAAAACATACTCTGATATTTGGAGAGTCAAAAACTGCTTTTTCCCATCATACGCTTGTAAAGAAGAATGCATTAGAGTCTACAAGCTTTCATTTTCTTACATCGCTTTTTCGACATGCTATAGTATGACTTTTTTCCTGAAAATTTTCGAAATTTTAAACTGATTTTTTTTTCCACCAAATTAATCGACAGACTATACTATGCCTTTTTTCATGAAAATTTTCGACATTCTAAACTATGACATTTTTTTACGAATATTTTCGACATTTTTTCACGAATATTTTTGACATGCTATAGAATGAAATTTTTTTACGAATATTTTTGAATTTTTTTCACGAAAATTTTCGACATGTTATAGTATGACTTTTTTCATGAAAATTTTCGAAATTTTAAACTGAGTTTTTTTTCCACCAAATTAATCGACAGACTATACTATGCCTTTTTTCATGAAAATGTTCTACATTCTATACTATGACATTTTTTTACGAATATTTTCAAAATTTTTTCACGAAAATTTTCGACATGCTATAGTATGACTTTTTTCCTGAAAATTTTCGAAATTTTAAACTATGACATTTTTTTACGAATATTTTCGACATTTGTTCACGAAAATTTTCGAGAATAATGTCATAGTCATGTTAGACCTAAAAGCAAACTGACACATTTCGGCATCAAGCCTTTGTCAGGGAGACTAAAATAATTGGGAATATGTTTGGATATGTTTTACTGAGGAAATGTAAGAAATGAGCCTAATTGTCATTAGTATTATTTGACATTATCCCGCTCATCATGCTCTGTTTTCACACACAGAAGGTGCTGTCTCGTCAGGAGGAGCTGAAAGAGCGAGCCCGAGTCCTTCTGGAGCAGGCTCGCAGAGACGCTGCCATGAAGGCCGGCAACAAGAACGTCCCCAACTCAGCCGCCGGCGCACCAAACAGAGCCACCGGTGTCTGCGATGTAAGTCAAATTGTCCTTGTGTTTAAACAAAGTGTGTACGTGAGGCTCAGTTTGGGTCAGTAAGTAAAGGCTGGCTGTCTCCACCTCTTTGCTCCGTGCAGCGTAGAGTTGAACAGCATCGCCTCGATGCTGTTCAACTCTACGCTGCACGGAGCAAAGAGGTGGAGACAGCGTGCCGGAGCAGCTAATAGAGTGACCAGCAGCCTCTTCAACACCCTCATGTCACTTCCACAGTTCTCTGCTCGCTGCTCGCTGCACTCGCAACACGCTGGAAAAGCCCGTCTCGTCCTCTGGCAGAACACTTTAGGAGAAGGAGAGAAGACTTTTCCTTATTAACTTCTGCTCAGACTCTCTTATGGACGGCTGAACGTACTCAACACATGTCTCTCTCCCTCATTAAACATTTCTCTTTCTCTTTCAGTCTTGGTCATCTTGACTCTGCACAATTTTCATGACATCCCGACCAAATTTGCTTTCCCCCTCAATTTCCCCGAACACCGAGTAAATGTTGTACACAAACACCTGTCAGCAAAAGTACATCCACGGTAAAGGAGGGTGGGAATCGCTGTTCCGAAGCAAACTAGACTAGAGAAGACGTGAGTGAAATTGCCAGCTCTGAACCGAGCACGCTCCACTGAACATAATATACTGGGAGACGTTGGGGGGGGGGCACACTGATGGACCAGGAGTTACCCCGGGAAAGCACTGTTGTCAAATCCTCAGTGACGTTTCCCAAATGTTTCAGAGAAAGGAAAGGGCGTCTTGTGAGAATTGTGACGATTTTGAGGGTGAAATGAAATAAATACCCTTTGGTAATGAAATATCTAAAAGGCAGCAGCCGTGTGCCCCCCCCGCATTTGCTGCCTGAATCCTTAAAGAGATATATGCCCTTGAATTAGATGTTTTTTTACAGTGTGTGTGTGCTTGTGTACATCAGTGTGTAGGCATGCAAATGTGTGTGTTCATGTCTGCGTGCAGGCTGCAGGAATAACCATTCCAGCATAATCTGAGGAAATAAATGAGGAGCTTCACAAGCGTGGCGTTAAAAAGTCTTCAGAGAAAGAAAGCAAATTAAAAGAGTTTTTCAAAACTGTTGCAGTTGCGATATATATATTTCCTTAGCGACAAAAAAAAAGGTCCTCTTCTGTCCCTTGTTGTGCAGCAAGATGGCTGACTTCACTTAGATTAGCTCCTTAAAGTAGGCAGACCCAACCCGCCGCTCCTCCTCCTCCCTCTCCTCCTCATTTCCTTACTCATTTCCAAGGACAATTGGTTAATAACCCCCCCACACACACACACACACACACATGAAGCAAGGAGGGAGAGGAGGAGGAGGAGGAGGAGGGGGGGCGAGAGGAAGATATTGAATTGTTTACACTTTTTTTAATAGAAAACATTGATCAAATGAATACGACTGGCCCGGAGGCCAATGTGCTGATAATTGTTAGTGATTCAGATTAGATTACTTGATGTCTTGTTTTGATTAGCGTGTGTGTGTGTGTTTGTGTGTGTGTGTGTGTGCGTGTGTGTGTGTGTGTGTGTGTGTGTCCATGTTATCAGCTGGAGAGGCCCGAGCCTTTCCCATTTACCTCTCCATCCGTCTAAGTAGGTGCTTTGCGGTTTAGCATGCATAAGGTATAATTTAATTCAATTAAAGCAGGCTTCATTCTTCCAGGGAAGTGGCTAATGTGGGGGCAACACAATGATTTAGGCCGAGGGAGAGGAGGACGGGGGGGGGGGGGGGGGGGCTGCATTAGCTGTTTTGGGGGGTGTAGCGTTCAGAGCAAAAATGACAAATCAGTATCTATTAACTAAAATCATGTCTTATTCAAAGCGCGAGAAGATTTTTATGGGACAATTATCGATCAGTTAAAAAAGATATTGAAAGATTAGTTGATAAATAGTTGCTGATAGTTGCAGCACTAATTCACTAATTCACTAATTCACTAATTCTCCAAACAGACCAAGAGCATCTTTCTAATTGAGATTTTTTTGGGTCAGGTTTGATCACTGGTGGGAAATGTTCTTTGCTCAGGAAAAAGTGAATCAGATCTTCACATTAAATAAGGCTGCCCTCTCTTCGTCTATTAGTCGACTAATCGGTCGCTTTCGTTTTATACCAGGATCAGACTACAGGATATTTTTGACGGTTACGATGGTCACTATGTCAGATTAGACGATTGAGAGTCATAAATTCTTGTCGTGACTTGGCCGCGACACATGACAGACTACATGTCGGTCACCTGTTCCGACAACACACACTCTCCCGGCACCGCCGTCTCTAATATACGGGCTTACCGGGGCTCAAACCCCCGGGCCCGACCATGTAAAGGGGCCCACGAGGCTCCAGGGGAAAACAATACAAATATAATTCACAGGGAGAAGAGAAAGCGGGATGCTCCATGAGCAAAGACACTGATATCGTGCAGTCTGAACTGGGTATTAGACGACTAAGATTTCTTTAGTCGATTATTTATGCTATTTCATGCTGAATGACTTATTTCTAAGAAACTTAAGCACACATCATCTTTGTGTGATTCTTTGTGGAGAAACACAGTTTTAAAGATCTGTTTAATTAAATCAACGAATCGATTAGTCGATAAAATCGTATGATGAGTGTTAGTGGACTAAGAATTTCTTGGGTCGTAGACAGCATTAGTTTACAGGAATAAAATCAGGTCTTTGTGGCTTTAGTCTTTAGTCTGCTTTATTTTCATATTGGTGAACTAAGAACTGAAGCTTTTTTCTACTGTTACAGCTCACTCTAGATGTGCACGCTAAATATAAATCAAAAACATACAAACCGACATATGACTACATCAGTAGCACCACACTATGGCTACATCCACTCTTAGATCTCCGTCCAGACGAGCATTTATTAATCTCTATCCATACTAACACGCCTGAAAACGCATATCACGTACACTGGGCATGCACGTGCCGGTGTAAACAGGAAACAGCGCTGGACACGGGAATTGATGTAAAGCCTTGGAATAATATCTTCCCTCCTGCGCATGTTTCTGTCCGTCCAGACTGAAACACAAACCCCGGAGTTTTAAAACTAAAACGGGGTCAGCAGCGTTTTCAAACGTCTCCGTTTTAGGTGCTCAAAAACAACGTAGTAGTGTAGAACGTAGCTCGATGCAGAACAACATGTTGGATACTTGTTTGCAGTGTGTGTGCGTGTGTGTGTGTGTGTGCGTGTGTGTGTGCGTGTGTGTGTGCGTGTGTGTGTGTGCGTGTGTGTGCGTGTGTGTGTGCGTGTGTGTGTGTGTGTGTGTGTGTGTGTGTGCGTGTGCGTGTGCGTGTGCGTGTGTGTGTGTGTGTGTGGACCTGTTCTCTTGACCTATGCTCTCCCTCCTGCCATCCCTAATTGTAGCCCACAGTGACTGGTTCTTTCATCTAAGGTCACAGGTTCAGTTGTTCTCTCTTCCTCTCCCTCCCTCTCTTCTCACTCACTTTCTCTCTCTCTTTTTTGTCTCCATCTACATTTTATTTTTTTTTCCACTCACTGTCTTTTTTTCCCCCCTATCCTTTGTATTTCTCTGTTTTCTCTCGTCCTCCTGTTCTCTCCATCTTGTCTTGCTCTCTGTGCTCTTTGATGGCCTAGCAGTACTACTAATAGTTTTGAACCCTCCTCCTCCTCCTCCTCCTCCTCTTCCTCTTCCTCCTCCTGATAGTTTGCCTTCACACCATATGAGTAGTCACAGTTCAGATGTCTTGTAATGTTGTGATGTCACCACCTACCTGCTCACACAGTTAATTAATGAGCTTTCCTAAAAATATCCTTTATGCTCTCTTTATTGCAGACGTCCTGATTTTTGTTTGTCTTCCTTTTTCTCTTTCAGTCTTTCCCACTGTTCTTATTTTAATGGAGAAGCGTGTGTGTGTGTGTGTGTCTGTGTGTGTGTGTGTGTGTGTGTGTGTGTGTGTGTGTGTGTGTGTGTCTATTCGCTTCAGGTCTTCTCATCCATTAGCAGATGAGAACAGTAATTTCACACCGGCCTGGCCAGGCTAATTATCAGGATCCACACTAGGTTTGGGAGAAGTGTGCATGTGGACACGCAAGCGTATGCTGCTGCTGTGTGTGCGTGTGTGTCTTTGCAAAAAATATGTGTGTGCAATTATATAGCACCTGTGCACTTTTGCATTCTTTAAGTGTGTGTGTGTGTGAGAGAGTGCACGTAAATGCCTCGGTGTTTTCCAGGTAGGAGAGTTCCCCTGCTCACTGACTCGTTGTGATTCCTATAATTGGGTCCCGTTTGATTTTTGCCGACCAGCACCCCCGACCGCCTCCTCCTCCTCCTCCTCCTCCCCTCTTCTCCTCCGCCCCCCCCCCCCTCCTCTTTAGAAGTGGAGGGGACTCCTGGGTCTCTGCTGTTGTGACCTCTTGGTGTTGTCATCTACTCCCATCTGCTGTCCGTCCTCTGATCCTGACTTCCTCATGTTCTCCTCTCTCTTTCTGTCACCGAGTGGCCAAAACAAAGCCCTCTGGCTGAACCTCTGCATTCCTGAAACTACACACACATCGTGTCTGCGTTACTCTGATTGAACTGTATTTCATTCAAGTGATTATAACAAGTAAGTCACATTGGTAACAGGCTACTCGTTACCTGGCTGTTGGTCTAAACACAAGTGGAAAGTTTGGCACATTCAGGCAGCCGACTCATCACAACAAGGAAACAGGAGTTCAATGTGAGTGTTGAGAGTCGGACATACTTACTAACAGTAACATGTTCTCATTATTATAACTACATTTCATCATTTTCATAATCTAAAAGCAGCAACTGAGAAGGCAACAGACCCATTAGGGCTGGGCAATTTATCGATATTATATCGATATCATGATATGATAGATAGATAGATAGATAGATAGATAGATAGATAGATAGATAGATAGATAGATAGATAGTAACTTTATTGATCCCGAGGGAAATTCAAGTTTCCAGCATCACAGTTCCATAGTGCAAACATATTAGTAAAAACGTCACAGGTAAGTAGTACACATATTAGTAAAAACGACACAAGTAGTAACAAGACACATGTAAGTAATACAGAGTATAAAACAAAATATGCAATGTGCAGAAGAACTGTTAAAAATGAATATAGTGCAGGGTAAACAACTGAGATACAGGACTATTTAAAGAAAAAGTGAATGTAGTGCAGAAAGTGATATAGTGCTGGATAATAAAATATAGGAGAAACAGATATTAAGAAATGTCAGATACCGTCCTAGATTCTGAATATCATAATATGGTAATAAGGCATACTTGTTATCTTCTCCTGGTTTTAAAGGCTGTATTACAGTAAAGTGATGTCATTTTCTGAACTGTTTTAGCTGTTTTATTATTTATTAGCTGTTTTATTATTTGTATGATAAAATCTCATTGTGTAAATATTTTGTAAAAGCACCACTAATCAACCCTACCGTATCGGTGCAATATCAATAACGAGGTATTTGATCAAAAATATCATGATATTTGATTTTCTCCATATATTACCCAGCCCTAGTTACCATACAACTATACTTGTTGCAGATTACGTTTGTAAGTCTGCAGCAGCAGGTGACGAAGTTCAACGAGCGACACGCAGAGCAGTTGATGTAGTTTATTGAGCGACCGTTAATGAAAAGTTACGTGGAATAATAACGAGTATAACAAGCGAGAACGTCCACGACAGGCGGATGGAAGATGTGGTTTAAAACTGCGACCATAATCTGGGAGAAAATACGTTTCCTTTGAAACCTAATTGAGAATGCAGTTTAGTTGTATGGGAACGTTATTTTGTGGGAGACAGCTGTGTGAGGTTTACCTTCTCCTCTTTCCATAGATGTAAAATAAATACATCTAATCTAACATTTGATACTCTCACAACTCTAGAATACAAATATTCTAATTGTAGAATATTTGTGTTAGGATGAAAAAAGCTTCAATCTATAATTGAAAAAGCCACCAGTGAAGGAGAAAATAAAAAATGTCTATTTTGAAAATGCAAATATGGCCGTGTGCACTCTCCTTTTTGTCCTTTACTCCTCCTCCTCCACCTCCTCCTCCTCCTCCTCCTCCTCCTCCTCCTCCGTTCTCCTTTTCAACTTTCTCCCAGCAGTAATAGTTTTTCTCCAGGTCTCATTTTAATGTGGCTGCCGTCCCTTTCTTCTCCCAGCTCTCCCTTTTTCTCTCTTCTCTTCTTCTTCCTCTTCCTTCAACCCCCCCTCCTCTTCTCTCGCTCTCTCTCTTCTTTTTGAAGAATCAGCCCCTAATGAAACTAAATAGTTTGGTGGGACGTTTCTTTGGACTGTGTGTGTTGGAGTGTGAGCGTGTGAGTTGGTGTGTGTGTGTGTGTGTGTGTGTGTGTGTGTTGGAGTGTGTGTGTGTCGTGGCTGAATTGGCTGCAGTGGAGATCAA